>OZ026604.1:777500-792500 GCA_964020085.1 Micromussa lordhowensis
GCACTAACCATGAGGCCACCGCGCCCCCACAAGGAAACACTGGTTTAATCAGCCACCAACCATAACTGTAATGAAGCAGCCTCCTTGAAAACTTTGTCAAATCCCTAGCAGTACAGGTCTACTATGAATGCTTCTAAATATGAACCAGGTTGATTATATACCCTAGTCAAAAAACTACATGCTGTTTAGTGCAAGAGCCCATTAAACCATAGAGTAGTTTTGAGAATATGCTAAAATAGACTAAAAACAAGAGTCAGATTGTTTTCGGACACCATTTTTCAGGTGTATTAAACAGATTGTCTTTTCCCTTTAATAAGCAAATTTTTTGACAAGTCAAGTTCAATTATTAAACTAAAAAACTATTATTTTTGGCTTATTAAGCAAGAAAGGTGGTACTTTATACTTATTTAACATGTGACTTTTGATTAATATGCAAGAATGGTAGGTATTATGAATAAGAGGGGGTTTTCACCGAGGAACTACGTAAAAACGATTACGAAATTGGTCGACACTAGAGCTAAAGTCGGCTCTGAAAACTTGAAATGCCATTTTTGGTTCTTAAGCGAAAGCAGTAGTGTAGCAGCTGTCCAAAGCTGCTTTTGTTTTATCATTGTAGCAGCTGCTATTGTGTTAGGGATAGGGGCATTGTTTCTGTTGTTTGTTCTATTGTACTCTCAAAGGGTAGCAAGCCAATCATGTGAGACCTTAGGAGAGCTGCTACATCACCCAGCGAAAGAGGTGACATTTTTTGTTTATTAAACAAGCCACCCTTGCTTATTAAACAAGAAAGTTAGTTATTCTTGTTTATTAATCAAAATTGTCTCACACAAAGTTAGGTGTTAATCAAAGTGTTCAGCAGCAGGCAGCTACTACATGCATGCATTACAGAAAAATTTTCAGAACAAAGGAAGTAGTAATGCCAAGACTAAAAGAATCTTTATCGGTACAGTTCCTATGCTAAGCGATCGCCACTATAAGGCATAAATTTCCTTTTTGACAGTTTCAGGGAAAGATTTTTGAAAAGTTCGAATTCCCGAAGCAATTGAATGGTGAAGCCAAGCAAATTGCTCTTTTGATGTTTGAAGTTTTAAACGAAATTTTGATAGGAGCCCTGTTCTCTCAAAATACTGAGAAAAGTAAGAGAAAAGTACTCGTAACCCCTGACAACAAATGGCTTTGTCTTAAACTTTGAAATACTGTAGACAACATCACCTAATTTACATCTTGCTAAATTGTTGTTTCTCTTCATACATGAGTAACACTGCATTTAAATGCATTGGTTTACTTTTAAATTTATACCCCATTCACACCAACCTGTTAAACATGTTTAAAAGTGGTTTAACTAGACAAAGTTAAAGTTTAGCTGCTTATACCATACACACTCCACAACTTACATTGTAATAAGGTAAAAACCTGTTTCAATAAAATATGTTAGCAAGGTGGTTTGAACTTTGTCTTCTCAAAATGACTGCAAAGGGTAATTGACAAATTGGAAAAACCTAAACTTGATTTAGTTAAACTAGTTTAGTTGGAGTGGATAGGGTATTAGATTACCAATAAACAGCTTGTGGACTGGTCAGGAGTTGTGAAAAAAATACTGACATTAAATAACATCGAGTTGTTTTGTTTTGTAAGCAATATGGTCATGAATAGATTATTCTTTTAATTGTTGAAGCCAATTTCCTTTACTGTAACAACTAAACAAAAAGATCATACCTTCAACAAACCACACTCTTTGGTTCATTTGATTCAAATACCTGTTCAGACCTGCCTGCAACCTTGCTCAGAGTGGCTGATAATCACATATACAAACCATCCAACTAGAAATTTATCTTTTACTAACAAACCAGTTCATTAAATGCTATTTTAATTTTAAGAGACAAAATAGACCATTAAACTAAACATCTCACACTTGTAAACATTCTGCATTCAGTGCTCTAATTATATGCAATCAATATTGGACATATTGCTTGATTTAATATAATAAATATATGAGACAAAAATTTAGCTACCCAACATAAAGGACAAACATAAAAACAAAAAAGAACTCTATATATATTATAAAATGTTCTGAGTGCAATAAGATTACATCTGGGGTAGAATGTTTGCATGGTGATTTATATTGTAAGTGACAATATTTTGGTCATTTGGTATTCAGGGTAGCACTTTAATATCCTCAACTTCCTCATCAAGCAATGTTGACCTGCACTTTCCATTTTATTTGAAACTTTTCATTTTACTGTCTTTGGTGAAGATGGAAGATTTGTTTTTTGTTTCTGCCCATATCAAAACACTTTCCATATTTAAGAGTGGACATGACAGCTATATAAAGATATCAAGTTCTACTTCTTGTTATGCAATGTGGCAATTTACGCCCCAAAAAAATCACCTGTTTTGCCAGTAATTTATAGACGGACAGCAACTTTACTTGCAAAATGAAAGTTCACTAGCAACGTCACGAGACCTATTAAGTGCACTCCAAGCACACAGTCAGATAACCTCATATTTATTAATAAGTCAGTTTAGCTTGCTTTCGTTCTTGTCATGCAACCAATTATAGCACTTTGCACATTGAAAATGTTGAATATTTGTTTTCTGCTTCAATTTCAGACACTATCATGTTCGGTAGGGCAAGTTGCTCGAGATTATTGTTCACGATAATGAAAGGAAGAGATTAAATACTCGGCAAATTCTGCTTCATCAGTGCGACTGATGTTCATGGTTCAATATAGCAAATGAAGTAAAATTCCCTGATTGGCCGAGTTGTCACGGTTCTGCAACCAACAGTGACACGGATCACCAGTTTATTGTCTTGAGAGAAACCCAATATATGTTGTGATATCTTGTCACAAGATTACTGGCCAGTGAGTACTTAATAATAGCGTCTTTATTTCAGGCACCTTACTCTCGAAAATAACCTGCAAAAGGTTTGGACTCGTATGTCTGGAGGTAAACCTGTACACGGCTTTCACTTATTCCTGAATAATGAGCTTAAGCCATTAGAGATATAGACACAAGCCCTTAACGCAACATTTCACCCATTATTGTGCCCGCGCCATTGTTTGTCCAAAAGTATTAACATGAAAGGGTTTAAGCTCGCTCTTGCATTATGATAGAAGCACAAAGACAGCACCTACCGTGTTTGCTTCGCTGGCATCCTTGAACTGTACAAATGCGAAGCCCCTAAAAAGAAACAAAACAAACAATAAATTATGTGAATAAGTTAATGTCAATTTCAGGAACCTGCCTCACGCTAAACGCACAAGTAAAGAACTTAACAGCACTAAAAGGTTCTTGACAATTAAGAATTTTTTCTTGTTTAAACGAAAATATAAAATTTTTGATCGCTTTCCCAAAATATCAATCACAGCCTAGTCCGTCAAATATAAAAGTAGGATATTCATTCAGTCAAAACAACGATCTTCGGCGCCAACTGAAGTTCTTGATCGTCTTTCGATCTTCGCGCACGCTAATGGCGTGCTTCTATGCATGTATGTGTTTATACTATGAAATAACCGCGAAAAATGGCTCTCTACAGGGGGCTGTTTATAACGAGAATTAAGACACCAGTGGTCTTTTGTGAGACTGTTCTTTTCACTTGAATTGTTTAAACCAAGACAAGAAACCAGTCTCGCTCAAGATCAGCGACGTCTCCTGATATATCCGGGTCAATTGCTTTATTTTCACATATCGGCTAAAATCGTAGCAGTCATTCTCTAAGGCGTTAAGAAAGTTAACAGAAAGACAATAGAAAACGTGTGCTGTCACACGAAGCTGTGAAATCTAAAGCTGATTTCTCCATACATTATATATGTAAACTGAGAGACATCGAGCACGTGGGGCGAAGACTACAAAAGAATACATTGTCGGGCTAAAAATTACAAAACTAGTACTTCTCCATTTAATTCAGTGTTAGTCTCTGGACAACAGCACACACAAAGTATAAATGATTCCACAAACCTTGAGCGACCTGTTAAGGCATCCATCTTTATTTCAACGCCGATAACTTCACCAAAAGTGCTAAAATAATCCGTCAAAGTTTCTGAATTAGAAGAGAATTGTTAGCCGCAGGTCGTAAACAACTCGCACACACCTGGTTCCTACACACTTTCACAATACATCTACTACTTGTGTATTTTCAAATTTAAAGAAAAAATTCAACCGAAAAACATCAAGTTACCTTTGGTAGTTTCATAGCTGAGTCCGCCCACGAAGAGCTTGCTGTGAAACAGAAACAATTAGAAAGGAAGTTGTGAGATGGTAGACACGGTCGCGCCACGCATTCGAAACAAGTTCGAATAAAGAGTTGCATGAAGCGTATAAACACACGTAGATATTCACAAAGGATTAAACATACACTTGCACTCAGCAGGCAAACTCAAGAATTAAGACCAGTTAAGTTCTTGGCCCTTTATGTGGTGCTCATAATAAATTACAAATTATTTTCGCGTATAATTTCGCGAATTTCGAGCGTTATATTGACAAACTCAGAAGTCACTCTACCCCTCATCGTCCTCTTTTGTCATTCTCTTCTTCGCTTCGGCCGCCTGGCTCGTGATACCATTGACAACTTTGTTGGCTGCCATAGCGCAAGGTCCCTAGAGCGTTACAAAGCTGATTTTTAACTTATAAACATCGCTTACAGCTGCAAATGTCCGCCATTCCACGAACAACTCTCTTCAAACTGAAAGCTCGAGGCGCCAAATGCTCGAAATTCCGGTTCAATCAAGAGCATGCTGGGAAAACCCGCAAGTGATCACGTGCAGCTGAAAATAACTCCTCTGATTGGCCAAGACAACAGGAACTACTGCTCGGAGAAACCTGGGGAGGAAAAATATCGGCTTGTGATTGGCTGCTTTGCGTCAGACACTTGTTGACTCTCGAGTTGACACTTGGAGCGATATATATGCTCACTTTATTCAATTTTGGTGTTTTCACTTTTGACTAATTTTGGCATGTTTACATCATCGGTGGAAAGCACGCGATCGTATGTACATCACGCATGATTGTGTTCCATTAGAAAGTGCAAAGCAAACTCGTGCACAATAGCTTTCGCACTGTCTTTGCGTAGCGCTAAAACTCGACAGTTTGAATCGCCAACACAAACTCAGTGAAGTAGGAACATTTTCACTGGCTTTTAATGTTGAAGCGTGCGCCATTTTGGAGTTTATATCCTAAGATATTAGAAGAATTGTAACAATTTACTAAGCTTGGATGGGTTTGGTTTCGTGACCTGACGCACACCTTTCTAAAGCGGAAGCAGTTTCGCCGTTTTCTATATGGGGAAGAATGCCCGTTTGGAGAAACTGAGAAGGTTGTAATACTCTCCACTCTGAAGTTATTAAAAAACGTTTCCTTTTTCTTTTATGATTGTAGTTCACTTCATAATAACCAGCTTAAAATTGTAAGAAGTTCAGTTTCATCAAAGATTCAAGGATAATGGCGAATTGAAAGAATTGAGCGGTTTACGATCTACTGTATCAATGTTATCTTCTCTGTACGGCCTTACGTAAACCATGTCGGTGTACCAACTATATTACTCAGACTGCATACTCAGAGCAGAATCGTAATTTATGCCAATGGGTAGTTTGTCGAATGATAGCTGCTCTCAAAGCTCTGACGCACCGTTTACAGTGTTATGAATTGTCAAGAAGCCTTTCATTTTTTACCGGCTTAAACTCATTCACTTCCTACGCGCTTTAATGAATAATCTAGACTTCCCTTACCACATATGTCCATACTGACTTGTAATATTACAATTAATGTAAGGGCGAAAGAGAACATTTATATCATGTCTCATTAAGTAAGCCGTGCGTGGGAACTCAAATTCCATCCAGCTGATCTTCTAGCGGCGGCTGACTGCGGCGAACTGTCTTCTCGATAAACCATTGTCTGTGAGATTTAATGACGAACTGGAAAACCATTAACCTATTAGATCTATCGCCGGCCGGGCCACAGAAATCTTTTCGCCTGGAGGCAGAACATATTGCGGCACGTACTACTACCACGTGTGTTATTCAGTTTTATTTCTGGCCTCGCCGGTCGACCGACATTTAATTTCAGTTTCTCTTAACTGTAATACACAAGTCCTTTCATATCTCAAAGCGTGTTTTTCAGAAAAAAAAAAACAACGAAGAAACTGAAACAACATCGCCTTTGCCTCGGCAAGGATTCTCCATCGTCCAGTTCAAGTAGTCTTGAAGGCCATTCATTTTATGTTTACAACAGTATATGGCCTCATCAGTTCGGCGACTGCAAACCGAGGTTCTCTTGTCGCTGCGGTACGTTTGTCTTTCCAAAGGTCAGAGTGAAGGATTATACAGAAAAGAAACTGCCTGATGTTATTCAAGAATATATTTATAGCAGGCCTCTGATCTCAGTCCTGATTTCAATAGGTAAAGACCCGTCTAAATTTACAGAAAAAATAGTTAAGCCGGCTCGTAGGCATTTTTAAAAGTTTGAACCGGAAAAAGTGTTGGCTCGGCAAAGCGGCCATTTTCGGGATATGTCGAACAAAATAGAAAGCTAAGGTCATTTGTTACAATATAGTGAAATTATTGATCTTAGAGTAGCTTCAAAATTTAGATGCTTAAATATGTTTCTCAGTTATCACTGTCTACGAAACAAGTGTGAATTTCAGTCTTTTAGAATCAACATTTATTAAATTCTAACTTGCCTAGCTTTCCAGCTCACTCGAATCCGGAAAGGGAGAAACAATTGATAAACGCCTGCGAACTATGCTATTCTTTTGGCTTGGGCCTCGCATTTAACCTTACATTCAAACAGAATGTGGATGTTTTGAACTTCAACGAAATAATTATTAGGGAAAGAGAGAGTTTTGACCGGGTGAAGAGTGCGAACTCTCCCAGACTAGACCCTTTTGTTGTAGACCCATTGTGAAATAAGTGGGATATTTCATAGAGGTAATTAAAATGCGCCGACAAACAGTCGGGCCGTTGTGACAGTTTGAACAATAACCTCAGCTGATTTAAAACCAGGTTATTTTATTAATTCACTGGCCTCGTGTTTCTTAATTCCTTTTCAGGCCTTGAGTGGCCGTGGTCAATACAAATGGCTGCTACAAACCTAGTCGTGGTGATGCATTTAATAGTTGGTGTGAAGACTGCGGAGCAAGCTCACCTTAATGAGTGTCTCGTTACCACACTGGTTAATAATTGGGTATGTTCATTGAAGCAGCCTAACACACCAAATTGCTGTGGAAAAAAATCTGCGAAAGATTTAGCCAAAGCGCAGAAAGGAAGCTCCCGAGGTCGATCTTCCGTTCTGTTTCGGGATATACTTTAGCTACTTTCACTTTCCGACGCAGCTATAGCGAGTCATCCAATGTGACATGATTGTTTTCTTGGGAGCGAGATGTAGATCGATCGGTTCGTAACACTGAAACATGGCTTATGAACATTATTACTAAATGAGTTTACTGTTCGTGACCTGGTGAAGGAATATATTTTCTGGGTTCGAGTGGGATGGAAGAGTATTCACTTATCCTCTGACACTAACGCTCATTTGAAAGCTCAAAGTTCATCCTTTGGGTTACACACTCTTTTCCTAGTACAGCATTGAGGAAGTTTCCAGCCAAAGACAGCTTGGTTGTATGAAATAGTTCTTTGTACGCTGGGGCAAATTCGGTACAATGTGCAAACTGAATTGCCCTGAGCTCTAGCAGCTGTGTGATATTGAACAATCTAGAACATCCAGTAGCTTCCTGTATACAGATGTGGACATCACGCTAAACAGTGGCCTTACAGAGGAGCCCATCACCATTTTCCACTGATAGATAGCAAAAGATGAAAAAGTCATTTTATTGCCTGAAAGAATTTCTGCGTGGTATATGAACAACCTTACTTATCTTTATCAGTCCATTTAGTAGTTATAAACGCCGAGATCTGAAAGTCGTAGCACGTGACTAGGGCTCAATATAATGGATCAAAACATAACGCGTCAATGGTTTGCCACGCCCTTCCCCAATTAAAACAGTGATCTTAGCAGTGAAAACAAAACAGAAAAATTATGAGGTATAAACAATCGAATTTCGCGAACCCGATGGAGTAAAGCTGTTAAAAGCTGGTTAATATCAACTTGAGTTCGACTTATTTTTAATCATTTGTAAGACGGCTTTGTACACAAACGTTTTACGGACTCTGACCTGATCAAATCGGCCGTGAAGGAGATCTAAAAACAAAAGCCAAAAAAAAAAACACAGAGCTAGACCTAGTGCAAATTTACATCACAGACAGACGCAGCACTATTTCAATTTCTTATCACGTCAATCTAAAAGAGAAAGCTCCGGCATGAATTAACGAGTAATATTCCATTATCATTCAATTCGAATATGCCTACCACATACTATACACTTCCGCTGTACTTTGTTTTGGGTTTTTAGGAAGAGTCTCGTTTGCGGCAAACCAATTAACTCTGATTAATACATCGATGAGCCGCTGTAAAATGCAGGTGTGAACGAACGATGGAAACTGACTAATAACTGCAGATTTAAGTGGGGTTTTAGTCAAGGTTTCAAATTCACCTGCCAAACCGAGAGACATTTAGCACAGGAAGCTTAATGAATTGCACGCGCAGCAGTTTGATTGGCTGGCAAGTTTGGAAGCCAACAAAGGGACAAAGGTCAATCAAACATTAAGCGATCGCGAGAAGTAGCACTTATACAACGTGTTTCAGTGTAAATGGTTTCTTAGTTCCACTCAATCAAATATAATTAAGAGCGACAGGGCCTGATATGGCAAAGCAGAGTAAACTAAGCTAATTGTTTCTCTGCCAGGCGACAGTTTTCACTCAACCGTTTATATATTTCGAGATCTCAAATGAAAAAAAAATACCAGAAAAATTGTCGTTGTTCCTAATTATGTGATAGTTTAAGAATCACATTGGTACGGGATGTCAGACAATGCGATATTTCGTGAAATAAGTATATATTTATTAACCTCACTAATAAGTCATGATCCACCCCACTCCTTACCCCTCCCCCTACATAACTTTCAATATGCAAACAGTCAAGTATATGGAAGGCTGCGCAGGCAACGAGGGAACTCGGTACGAGCGTGAAAGGGAGACGATACTGATGTCTGTAAAGATTACTTGTATGAGTGCAATGACGAGATCCTTCTGTCGGACGGCAAATAAAAGCTTCCGAAACCTTGTAGAAAGGGAAATATTCGCTGTCGGAAATCCTGCGATGCTTATGACCAGCTCGCTTTAATTTATCAGTGACGCGGATTAATTTATAGCTCTAAAGCTGCGTTTTCTTTTAATTGTATAACACGCCAGACAAAATCTCGCGATATCACGCGATATAATAAATGTTAAAATCAGCTGGCAGAGAGACCGAAATAACCTGACACGGCCGCGAATGAGAGACTATTGAGAAAATGATAGTTGACCCAGCTTAGTTGGTTCATATGAACAGCTATTTCAAGTTACCTGCTGGACAAGGGTCGTTTTAGTCTTCCGTGATCAAAGGGAATAAATAGCGCAAAAAAATTCAACCTTAATGTAGTCATTTAATATCCACCCTAAATATTCATTGATGATTAAGACGATGCCATGTTTTAAACCACCAAAAGCGCCTAGTGAGAGGCGCAGCTGAAAAGCTGTAGACTAGAGAAGTTGCGCTGGCAGACTTTATATAATAGCAATGAATATACTTTCAAACAAATGTGCATGTTGAAAGGTCATTTGACGTATGTGCCCACACTGTCAATAGAAATATGATAATCACATTTTATCGTCCCGTTTTTTTCCTCTTCGCTATGAAAGATTGCGTCTTTTACCCTGACGCAAATGAGCTTTTTCAATGTTTAGAAGAGCAAACTAAAAATAGATTAAATTATCTGTAAATTTTCCTCCTGATTGCGTGCCCGGAGGCAATACATGTCAGATATTAACCGAAGATACCTTGTCCATTAGCCTCCAGAGAATATAAATATTTCATGAAGTCATTTGCTGCTTACCGTTTCTCTAGGATCATTAACATTTGTGTGTTAATCTTCAGCTAATAGCTTATAGCACTTGGTAAAGTTGGCGTATTCAATAGATGGACTCAGTCGCGAAAACCTTGGACAAGTGGAACACAGGTACAAAAGAAAAAGTGAATAAACTCGAAATTGAACATCGTTTAATCTCTATATTCAACTGAGCTAAATATGACGACATGAGATATCTTCAAATATTTCTCGTTTACCCCATGAATTATGTCTTTTTATTATGAAATACGGTGGGATTTCTCATCTGTCGTGGACGGTCTACTTATTATTATGTATCACATGTGTAATTTTCTGTACCACTAGAACTGAAGAAAATCGATGGACTATGGAACGTCCCAGAGACGCGGCTTGTAGAAAGGACGAAAATTTATCAGTTTTGTTTGGGATAAGTTTGACAGAGAGCACTAGTTTGACACGTAATTACCACGCAATAAAGTGCAGATGACGATATACGCGACATGGTTCTCTTCAAAACAAGTGAGAAGTCCATAAACAAGGGAAATGCATATTATATCACGTGACCAGAAACGTTAAGTAGGGACAAAAAAGAACGAAGTATCTAAGTCTTCATTGCGTGCCTTTTTAAAACGAAAAGCAATATCTCTTTCCCTTTTAAAGACAACAATATTTCATAACGTTTGTTCACTTTACTTCAAAGCCATTAACCTGTATCACTTACAACGAAAAAGGCAAGAGCACCTGGTGCTATTTTTAGATAATTAACCTCGAGCGCAATAGCTGTAAAAGCCATTAACTAGCACAGTTCACTTTTTTTTAACCCTGAACTCACCAAAATAAACAAGCAATTTAAGCGACATGTATCATACAAAATATTTCTAAACGCAACTTTCTTTGACTGTCTTAAGCCCCAGTTCAGAGATCAACTTCAAATTTCTCATCAAGAAATTGTAATAAAATTATACGCGTAGGTTATGGGAATATGATAAATTGACTCCCATGCAAATAATGTCCAATGGAAAAGGAAATGACTCGACAATTTTATACAGTCTCAGCGGTCCGGTTAGAGATATGGGATAATACTCTGATATAACACCAAATTTCTCCTTAAAACAAGGCTCTGAGGGAGGTTTATGGAGAGAATTTTCCCACAATCTTCCCCTCTTGAACGAATGCGTGCACACCGGCGCGTTTTCTTTTCGTCAAGGCTTTGCCAATATCGATTTGACGTTACAAAATGAACAATTAAATGTCGGATTTTATGCGTCCAATACTGGAAGCTTTTATTGAACGACGGAAAATAACATAACTTTCTAGATCTTCTTTATGACTGTTTTACAAAGGTGCGACGTCTGAAAATTCAAAGAATGGCGCACAAGTAGGAGGGAACATCTTAATAGTTCTTGATTGAGTCGTTTAAGATAAACGGATAACCTTTGTTACCTTTGTACATGAGTTCATCATATCCATAGCCACCCGACCCACGGAATCTGGGAACAAGTAAAGAAACTAGGAATGTATCATACATGAAGTACAAGCGAGTACAAGAACAAGATGGCCAGTATGTTATGATTTTCCTTGGGGTATTTGCTGATTTCTTTGTTACCAGCCATAAGCTTGGTTCTCTTTCGATCAACAATTCGAATTTTACTCTGAGCTGAAAACCTGTAGAGATCTCTTTTCTCCGAAGATTCAATTCCTTCATTTTATTAGAAGTGCAGCATTGTGCTGAGTCATAGCTCGATAAAATGGCTTCTTACTTTGATGAGCACGAACTCACAGACCAAACAAGCAATCCAGATTTCTTCCTTGAACTCGCAAGGTATAGTAAATTTTCTATTGAATAGGCGCTAAGTCTTGGCATAAGTTCGTAACAGTAGGAAAACATTCAGAACGTTTTTTCTGATAAGATAATTGATCTCACTGAGCTTTCTTTGACATATATAAGCTTTATAATTTAATTGAATTAAGAAAGGTAAAGAGCTGAGAATTGATCACTAATTATTTTACTATAAAATGGGTTGTGTTTTATCTTTCAGGATTCTTCTATCTGCCAGTGATCTGCTTGACATTGCAAGGTATATATTATCATTTTACATATGTTTGTCAAATAAGATTTATTAATATCTTTATTGTTAGTACCACTAGAACTGAAGAAAATCGATGGACTATAGAACGTCCCAGAGACGCGGCTTGTAGAAAGGACGAAAATTTATCAGTTTTGTTTGGGATAAGTTTGACAGAGAGCACTAGTTTGACACGTAACTACCACGCAATAAAGTGCAGATGACGATATACGCGACATGGTTCTCTTCAAAACAAGTGAGAAGTCCATAAACAAGGGATAATACATAATATATAGATTTAGGCCAGCCTAAAAGCGTAGCTCCTGGGCCGGGTAGTTCAGAGCCCGATCAAACTAGCCGAGGATAAAGTAGAATTTTGATTTGAGTTTTGTAACTTTGCGGTGAGATTTTCTGTATATTGTTTTTGTGTTTTGAATTTTAATGAAAGCAAAATACGCAAAACAAAAGCAGTGAAAAAACTTTGTACAAAAGAAAAGGTTATAATTCGGTTAAATTTTAATCCTGGGTTAGCGTTAACCGGCTTCCTACCAACCCTACGCTGTTTACAGTAAGTTAATCCTGACATGAGCCCGCGATCTGATCGAAAAAAGCAGCACTTGGGCAGCGGTCAACTTTAAAAAAACACGTGACCTCGATGAGCCCTGAACTTGAGCCCGCGATATGGTCACGTGATACTGGTCAGCGGATTCCTTGTTTTGACAGGTGTCAATTGACTGCAACATGGATGTCCAAAGGACGCTTTAAACCAAGGGTACATGTGCTCTGTCAACCTACAAGGAAAGCCCGCGAAAACTGAAGCCTCGTTTTGGTTTACGTGTCAATTGTGGCCGCCATGTTGCGCGACTCCACCACCGTCGTCGTCGTCGTCGTGCGTACGCGCCCACGAGCAATACCGCTAGCCATGATACACATGAGAAAATCAGTTCATGGGTTCCCTTCAGTTTCCTAATATGGGTATGGGGCTCCGCTTGGCGGCCTTTGGCCGCCGGAGCTCCGCTATTATATCACGTGACCAGAAACGTTAAGTAGCGACAAAAAAGAACGAAGTATTTAAGTCTTCATTAAGAATAAGATTTATTAATATCTTTATTGTTAGTTGCTTATAATTGTGCATCATTTCTACATTTCTTTTTAAAGAGCAGCATTTGATCAAATTCAAGCACCACCAGCTTCCAAAGAAGTTATAGAATCTCTACCAGCTGTACCCATAACAGCTGAACACATTGGTATGTTATGTGCACAAAGTACTACACAATAATTTCTAATAATTCTGCTCCATGCTTTTGTTGATTTACATGCTCCATTTATTACAACTTTTTCATTCATTGTTGACTTTGATTTTTGAGAAAAAAAAATATCCATTGTCAGTTGCTTAGGGAATCAAGTGCAAGTAGCATAACTTCCGAAAAAGACGGACGATTTTTTCTTGGCTTAGGAAGCAAAAACCAGATGTTGTTTTCCTACAGGAAACACATTCCGTTAAAAGGAATGAAGCTACGTGGAAAAATGAATGGGGTGCTACATGTTTTGCTCTCATGGGGCTAACAATGCGAGAGGGGTGGCAATTTTAATCAGGAATAATTTTGATTGTACAGTTGAAGAATCCATTGTTGACTCTAATGGTAGATTTATCATACTAAAAGCTTCTATAAGTGGTGATCCTACTCTCCTAGTTAATATTTACGCTCCAAATCGGGATAATGAATTGGTTACCTTTTATCGGTCACTTTTGCAAACTATCGTAACAAATAATTTGGACGAAATTGAAAATATTATTGTTGGTGGAGACTTCAACTGTCCTTTAAATCCAGTCGTTGACAAAGAGGCGGCAGCTTGATTCCAAGACAATCTGTAATTAGCACAATAGAACAGTTACAGTCAGAACTTGATTTACATGACATTTGGCGAATAAAGAATCCCACGATACGCAGTTTTACCTGGAGTCAATCAAACCCTTTGGTCCTTTCAAGACTGGATTATTGGCTTATTTCTAATTCTTTATCGGACAACGTTTATAATGTTGATATGATTTCAGCAATAAAAACTGATCATTCTGCAATAATAATAGAGTTTCAAGATGTTGATGACAAAGTAAAAGTTCCAGGCTTTTGGAAATTAAATTGTTCCCTTCTGAATGATAAACAATATGTCGATGAAGTAAATCTCCTTCTTCCTGCCTGGCTTCAGAAAGGGAAGCAAGAACTTAGTGATCCCCGCTCTGTTTGGGATTGGGTGAAATATAATGTTAAGAAATACTCCAGACAATACTCGATGAGTAAAAGTAGGCAAAAAAAATTAGAAGAGTGGCAGTTAAATAAAGAATTCCAAGAAGCCTCTTTTGTTTTTCAAAATAATCCCAGTCAAGAGAACTTATCAACTTTAAATGTCTTGAAAGAGAAAATGGAACAAATGTATGATAAAAAGGTAGAGGGTATAATAATTAGATCATGAGCGAGATGGTATGAACACGGCAAAAAAAATTCTAAATATTTCTTTAATTTAGAAAAACGTAATCATATAAGAAAGCACATAAGGAAGCTTCGGCTTAGCGGAGTAATTACTGTAGATCCTTTCAAAATTTTAGAGGGAGAGAAAATATTTTATGAAAATCTTTTTAAATCAAGAAGAAATTGTTCTGACGAAAACGAATTATATTTTCGTTTCGAAGATTTACCAATTCCAACACTCTCACAGGAAGCAAGGTTGTTCGGTGAAGGGCCAATAAGCCTTGCAGAGTGTTCTAAAATCATAAACTCTTTTCCGTTAAACAAAGCTCCTGGAAATGACGGTCTACCTTTAGAATTCTATAAAACATTTTGGTTTTTTTTGGGGGAACCCTTAGTTAAATGTTTCAATATATCTTTTGTAAAAGGAGAAATGAGCCCTTCACAAAGACAGGCTGTAATAACATTAATTGAAAAAAAAGATCAAGATCGATG
>OZ026604.1:797500-827500 GCA_964020085.1 Micromussa lordhowensis
TACACAAATATAATGATTCAGTGCTGAGCTCTGATAAACAAATTCTAATTAAGTACTGGATTGGCAAACATGCATTTCAAATGTATACATTGAACTTTGATAGTTTGAAAAATTTGTTACAATTATCTTTTCATAGCTTCATTTGGTCATAAGTTCCCAGAATATATTTTATCCAACTTATGTGACAATCAGCTCTCTCTAAGCATGTCTGAAGTGATACAGGGAATGGAATCCAGTGTTTCTGTTTGTTTGCTTTTATGTTGGGGGAGCAGGTGTATAATTTCAGTTATACCTTTCACTTTGTGTTTCCATCCCTTACCAGCTTTGCCAAAACCTGATACCAAGATCAAGAAAAATTAGCCTATTAATTATGGTTTCTTGGATGGGATTTCCATTTACCACTTTGGAAACAAGAAATACATCTGGGGCAAGTTCATTCATAGGCTCGATTTCCGCCGCTCTCTCGTGTCCGGGAGGAGCGCGGGCTCGTTTCCCGAACAGCGGCTGGAAATCGAGCCTAGTTCATTCACAGCCACTTGTAGCATAAATTGTTACTGGGTACAAATAACAGATGTGAAACCAAGGAAAACCAGGCTCCAGCAAGAGTTGAATTGTGCTGCAAGAATATTGTACCAGTCTAAAAACCATGATCACATAATGCCTCTCCTCATGGAACTTCATTGCCTACCCATTGAATGTTAACAGAGGCTAAACTTTAAAATTATATTGATTACATTTAAAGTGCTACACAACCAAGCTCCTATGTATCTGACTGACTTAGTTACTCATTACCATCCCTCAAGGTTACTTCGTTCATCTGCTAAAAACTTGCTTTGGAATCCAACCTATAATCTTAATATGATGGGCCATAACCCTTGTGAATGCTGCCCATCACTGTGGAATCCTTTACCCCAATCTGTCAAAGATTTTATAAAGGAGGCAAGTTTCTAAAGAAACTGTGGTGCTGCGTTGGTGGGAGTATTACAAAATAATTTGGTTTAATCAACTGCGTTGATAATGTAAATTGGCCACCGTAAAGAGATTTGGAAGCCGACGTTTCGAGCATTAGCCCTTCGTCGGAGCGAATCCTTCGACGAAGGGTGAACGCTCGAAATGTCAGCTTCTGAATCTCTTTACGGTGGCCAATTCCTAATTATCAACCCAGTTGATAAAACCAAAGATTTTAGTAAGTTCTAGTTAATTTTAAGCAAATTTTTAAATCCCAGTTTACGGTCTCACAAAAGACTGCACCCCAGATTTCTTTTCCCTTGAAGTGACAAATGGGCTTCCAATTTTTACTTCCAAATCTTTTTCTTCCTCATTCCTTAAGTCCCAGGGGGCCTGGGAACGAGCACTTATTCATGAGTAGGATCTGGGTTCAAGTCTGTTGGATCCAATATGGCGGCGACGACAGAACAAAATACACAGAGTTTGGAACTACAAGAAGACGAAGCCATGAGTGGCAGGCAAGCCATGGCTAAAGATCCAGCAGAGGTTTCTTCTGAGTCCATGACAGAAGAACCTTCTGGATTAGATAAACCCAAAGCTTCAGGCGGCGAAGTGCTGTCTTTGAAAGATTGTTGCAGAGAAGCGTTCGACAAGATAACAGCGTACTTGAATGGCGAACTAGCTGGTGAGAATCATGTGAAATGTTGGATGAGCATGAATGATTATGCTACCAAGTTATCGATTTTTTTTGTTTAAATCCTCGTTTTGTCAATGGTACACAGAGTTTGGGCAATGATTAACTGCCAACTCAATGCGATATGGTCAATATTATTGTTCGCTTGAATTCGGTTTCCTGATTCTGGGAATAGCAAAAATATCACTGACGTCACCTATTGTTATTAATATGCCAACCAGAGAACTATTGGCTGGTGAAACAAAGAATTCTTTTGTTTAACGTTTTGCACAGTGTTTGTAAACAAATATCTTCCCTATAACATGTCATTTAGGTTTTTTGTGAGTTTAAGTGGTTAATTAGGTGAGGGGTCAAGTGGTAGCTTATAGGGAAGATATTTGTTTACAAACATTGTTTTTGTTATTTAAATGTGCAAAGCGTTAAACAAAAGAGCTCTTTGTTTCCACAGCCAATAGTTCTCTGGTTGGCATATTAATAACAATAGGTGATGTCACTGATATCTTTGCTATAGCCGGAATAATAAATCATTCTTTGTGATCCTGGTCTCTTAATTAACCTTGTTACAATTCATTTGCAAGCTTGTGATGTTAATTTCCAGGCTCAGTACAGGACTATGTTCTTCTTGAAAAGCTGAATAAGTTGACAGTTACAAAATATAGCGAAATGTCTGACACTGCAAAGACTCTCATCACAGTCATGGAGGAGCTGGACAAGAAATGTAAGGATTTGTATGAATGGGCGGTAATTTGGAGCGTGAAAAGGTTAAGGGGGAGAGGCTTCTTTGAAGAACTTATGAATCCTTGCCGATTGGATTCATCAGTTCCTTTGATGCACCATGATGATTGAAGTGATCTTGACTTATTGATCCTGAACTGGATCGGGGGTGGGGGGTGGGGGGAATTCCCATATAAAAAGGTCGTGGATGCTTGTTGCCTTGCTTTAAGGCTTAAGGAAGTCACTTAGGGTCTTCTTGACAAAACGCCACTATTTTTAGCTCTCTAAGTATCTTCTAGGACTCTGAGGGTGCACTCCAAAACAAACTGAGAAACAAAATGCTCTTATTTCTGATTTTTTTTCCCGCTGGTCTTCGAGTCCAGTTTTCTAGTGGCAGCTCCTTTCCTGAACAGTGGCTGGTAATCAAGCGTATTCCATTTTAATAAGTGGTATCTTTTAGGGGTCAAAACAAAAAAGACTCGAGCCATGCCCAGATTGGTGTCCTTTAGAGGTTTAATTCAAATTTTCCGAGGAGCATCCTCAACCTTTTCATATGGGTTGCCTCTGGGTCTATATCATTTCAAAGAAACACACCATTAATGCTGCAAGTATTTCTGTGTATGTTGCTATTATAGTTTTTTATTGATAGTCCTAAATAGCCAGTACAAGCAAAGCACAACTGTTTTCTATAATCATTGCCTTAAGATAAAAGCCTGGAGCCGTATTTGGAGCAGATTGACAAAGTGGAAGAAAGTGTTGCAAGCCTTGAACAAGCTGCATATAGATTAGATGCATATTCCAAGAGACTAGGTGAGTAAATATTATATCCCAGACTCGAGTTGTGTTCCTGGTATCACCAGAACATTCCGACCACATGCCAGTCCTAGGGAGGCGTGGTGGCCTCATGGTTAGTGCGCTCGACTCCGGAACGAGCGCTCTGGGTTCGAGCCCTGGCCTGGGACATTGCGTTGTGTTCTTAGGCAAGACACTTTACTCTCACGGTGCCTCTCTCCACCCAGGTGTATAAATGGGTACCAGCGAATTTAATGCTGGGGGTAACCCTGCGATGGACTGGCATCCCATCCAGGGGGGAGTAGGAATATTCCTAGTCGCTTCATGCCACGGAAACCGGGATAAGCTCCGGCCTGGTGGGCCACTTGGCTCGTATGCAGACTTTACCTTACTACATGCCAGTCCAACATTCTTTTTAATATATCACAGTTTTGAGGCATGTCACAAGATAGATGTACATTCTTGTCCAATCACAAGTTGCTTATACAGCATTACCTCAGGGGTGAATGTTATCTTTTTTGCAGAATTAGATTTACTGTAAACCTAGTGAATTTTCAGAAGTAATTTTTGCATCCTTTTGCAACTTGTAGGGAGGAAGGGAATGTGGGAACTGCTAATTTACAATTCCCATATATACTTTGTTTACAGAAGCTAAGTTCAAGAAGCTGGAAAGAAGATGAAACCAGACCAGACATGAAAAGTCATCACACAAACTAACGAACAGTACATCATAAAAGAGTTGTTTTCTACCGCACTACAGATTTTAAAAGAATAATGTTATCAAAATGGGGACAAACACTTGCTATGACACTTGCTGTAAAAACTTGTTAATGCTTTGATACCTAATAACAATCAACTTCTAGTTTCAAGCAGGCCGTCAAGCAGATAGGTGACTTATGAGTATTCAGTAAAAAAAATCACCAACAAGGGGGCCTCTCTCCTCCACATGGGCTCAAAGGTGTTTTGGAGTACCGAGAATCCACTGAGCAATGTGAGTGCAGAGGGTGACAGCAATGATTGATCCACTTGTCTTTGTGTCTGCACTCGTGTTGCACAGCAGATTTCTATACTGAATGTCCAAACCTTTGCGTAGGAGAGAAAAAAGGTGCATGCTGTTGATATAGCACCAAACGTTCCGAGCTAAATGAATCCATTATGAACAAGACCAAGTAAAGGCCTGACCTCACCTTGGCCCAAGACAGGTTTTGAAAGCCAGGAAGACAGTTTCTTTTTGCTTTGTAAATTTTACATCAGGCCATACATGGAGTCAAAAATGCACAAGTACAAAACCAATGTGGGGAAATTTTAAAAATGTTTTTAATTTTAAAATTTTACGAACATGCCTCTATAAAAGGCTCAAAGTATACTCTTCAGGAAGCAAATGCTTGTGCTATAGCGGATGTCCATTTTTATGCAAAGGTTGTTATAGCAACCTATTTCTCAGCAAGAGGTGATACATACATAGGCAACATACGAAGGTGAAGTACAGTAAAACCAGGCTCGAAAAAAAAAAGTGCCATCTGGTAATGTGGGACAAGTAGATTCTCCTCCTGGACAAGTAACTGTTCATTCTCACTTGCCCAATGGCAAGGGGGAATGAAAAGCCGTCTGCCAACTATTAAACTTGCCCAGGGCAGGGAAAATTTGAGAGCTACTTATCCACAGTGTTTTGAGCCCTTTGCCTTTTGCTTGGAAATTTTTGTAACATAAGGCACCAATTATTATCAACATCTTACTGTGTCTTGCTTACTGCTAGTGAAAAGCAGCATTAATTTGGACAAGATGTTCATGGAATTGTTTTCAATTGATATGTTTATTGATTTGAACATAGCTATGGTGACGTCATGACAAGTAATTTAGATGTTGTTAAGTTAGAATTGGGTAATTTACCACTGAAATTGCAATAAAAGATCTCTGTTCTCATGAGGCCTCAAGTCAGTCGTGCAAGCTATTACTGCAAAAAATAATTATTTTGTTACTAAATTTCTTTTAAAAAACAAACGACTGGTGGACAGAGAAGTTAAACTACTCTTTGTCTTTCTAAGCTCTTTAATTAGCTGAAACCAAAAGAGAGATGTACAAAAAACTGACTCAGAAGCATGATTTTGCACATACCAACCAAAAAATGCTTTTCACTGTTATTACAGCCTGAACCTCTATAAACAAGTTTTATCATAAATTTGTACAAACAAGCATCCTCTACAAAATAAAAACTTAAAAGTCAAGTTCAAGACCTCCTTCTCAGGTTAAACATTTACTTACAGCAATTAATAAATTATTTGAGACAGCAGAAGCATAAGATATAGTGTGCATTTCATTCATGAGCAGTCCATAACTATAAAATTAATGATAAACCATGATTGAATGAGAAACCTAGCATTATAAAATTCAAATACAGTAAATAAACTGATCATAGTCTGTGGGGGCAGAGGTACACGGGCTGCTCAGCGATCCTAATGAACAATGTTGATCTCTTTTCCTCTTAGTCAAAACAACAGTAAAAAAATCCTCACATGTGAAGGTGACCATTGAAATGCTAAAATGTTTAAGCAATAGTACCTTACTGTTGTGCTGTGTATTTCTAAAATTTTCCAAGTGAAAAGTTGAGGCAGACAAAAGCTATTCACTTATTATGTTTTTTGAATGGGTACAGGGTTAATTCACATTCAAATCTCTAATAATTATACAGAGATAAGTAATGAGGCATTATAAGTACTGAGGCATTGTATCCTGACACATGCACCATGACATTTTGAGATGACAACTGTTAAAGATACCAGCTTTCTTGTTCAGGTGGTAAAGACATATCAATCAATTATTGTGCACGCGTAATACTTGTTAGGCAATCATACCTATTTATATGGCTCTGTTTGGCAATTCTAGGGCATAATTCTCCTGTAAAGCCCACAGGCCGATTACAGGCTTGCAAAAACAAAGCAAAAAGCCATATAATAAACAACTTAGTTTCCTTGAACATGTGGTCTTCATGGGGAAATCTCAAAACTCTGCCTTGCCGTATTGACTGAGTGATAGCAATAACGAGGTCAATGTGGCAAGGTCTCGGTTTAAAATTTTCCCATAAAGACCTCACTCTCGGTTGATTAATATCTTCTTTTGAGAATTTGAATCTTTTTGTACTTGTCTAGTAACTTCCTCCTCAAATTCATCCTTGTTACAGAATGAAAGTCCAACTTTCTTTTTACACCTATCAATCTAAATTGAACCCTTTGTGGTACGAGTCCTTCCCACCGTAACGATCTGACTTGAAACTTCTTTCATATGATGCCTTTCCACCATAACCACCGTAAGACTGATCCCGTCGACCAGTTCTCTGGTTCGTAAATCCCTCTCGGTCATATCTGTCTCTATTGCCTGGTTTTCTGTCACTACCCATTGGGTCACGTGGAGGTCTTTCAACCAGCTCTGGAAGTTCAGTTACTTTTGAAAGTGTGACTCCTCCTCTGCCTTCCAACCAATATTCCTGTGATGAAAATAATTCCAAAATTAATGTCACCTTGCTTACACGTTTCCTTTCCATTTGGTACTCTGCTATGCTGAAGGGCCAGCTGAGCTTGGCTAGTTTAGCCCATCATCTAAAACGTTTTACCTGGACAGATTATACTTTAACCCCTCAACATTAGGCCAATTTTAAATCAATTTACAATTTGTTCATACTATAACCAGGGATTTCATTAGCATTTTTAACAGGGGGACAACTCGTTCTCACAGGCAGGCAAAACGTTTTGAACTGAATCTTTTTCTAAGAAAAAATTTCCTCTGGATGGTCAAACCAGGCCAGCTAAATCCTCCTCGCTGGCAGTCAATTTGCCCAGTGCCCAGCCCTGAATGAAACGTTTGCTGTAGCACCATGTTTAAACTTACCCTGAGGTGACCTTAGCTGGATCAAGGGGAGGGGCCCTTTCTGAATGCAACTTTAAGGAAAGGAAGGAAAGGCACAGCACACATTTACTCTGAAATTTGTCCCCACCTAGAACCTCCTTTAAGAATGAAGTCCTCCTACTGGCCAAGTATTATAAATTAAAAAAAAACACTAATCTTAAGGAATGACATGTACATGTACAATGCATCCTTAAGAGAACCATATTGCTAAACAGTCAGTGAAAAAAGCTTTCATATTACAAGCTGTTACATTTATGTACATGACAGCCAAAAATACTATTGGCATACCTCAAGTTTTTCTCGATGTTGATTTGGTACATCAAATACAGCACTCTGTTGAGGTAACAGACTAAAGTTAATAAAGCATATTGTTATATAGCTGGCGTTTTTCCCGCTACGGAGCACCCATTCATTGGCTAGTTCATGGTCACATAACATTTAACATTTTAACTGTTTACTGCCAAATGGCATGAGTGGGCAACATTGTGAAAACTATGACCTCAAACAGGAAACAGTTCACTGTTACCCGCAAAATGTTGACCACTGTTGAACGTGATCAGAGTGTGCAGTTGAACATGGCCTGATGTTGTTTACAGGAATCTCAGTGCGTTTTTCAAAATTTGGTTTTGTTTTGCTATATAACAAACCACTTAATGACTGGTCCCTTGAGTCAAGTGAATCTTATTTCCCTTGAATCTCAACATTGAGATTCTCAGGAAACAAAATTCACCATTTCCCTTGGGACCAGTCATTGAGTGTTAAATATTGACCAGATACATCAACCAGGGATACAAGGCTGTTGTTGTATTGGGGATTTCCTTCAAGTTAGTATTTCCGAGCAAAATATGAGGGTTTTAACAAGTATGTATGATCAACCAAACTGTCAGAATGAACCTTCTTTTTTGACAACAAAATAATTTAATATTATTAAGTTCACTTCCAGTGTGGTTTACTATTACCTATATGAACATGTATGCTTAATGATACTCCTTAAAAAAAAACTATACAGTCATAATAGTACGAAATCCAGAGTACATGTTATGTGTCTATGCAACACCAGACAGAATAGGCCATATGCGTACCGGTATTCTTGGTATTGGACTTGAAGTGGCTTGCAAATGGAGGTTCATGCAGGGGAATATCATAAAAAAGAGATGGATGTCATCTGCATTTGAAAAGACTCCCTGCATTAGCCTCACTTGCAAGCTAAGCACTGTTCAAGTAATATTAGCGTGCAATTATAAAACATCACAACCCACCTGTCTGTCTTTACACATCCTCATAAATGACACATTTTCTTTCACTTCTGGGATCTTTTCCAATGCACGCCACATGTAACCTGTTCCACGGACCTCCACAGGAGCCCTCAGTAGGTAGGTGGTGTGATCCTGAATACAACAAATGATATCTTACAGTACATAACAAACTATGCACATACAATAGTGATACATGAATGTAGTGGATTGGTCAATTTTAATGCCAATAATTTCCTCAGTACAACCCAACGCTGCATCCTTGACTATAATATATATTTCCCTTTCTACAAATCGAGATATAATAGTATAATAATATAATTAGCCTTATTTTCAGTCTGTACTTTAAGATACAAATCGCCATTGTTTTCCCTTGTGGGATGGTGGCAGGTACAGGTATGCTGGATATTTAGACCAGTTTTGTGTCATTACTGAGGAGATGAGTGTCATCCAAGTCACTGTTAGCAACTCCAGTTTGCATCAAGGACAATCACAAGTTAAACTTATGATAATCCAACAAATATATTTAGGTTCCATCATCCTTGTCATTTCTCCTTACAATCATTGTTCAGCTAAAGGATATTTCAAAGCTGCAAACTCTGATGTTTTTACAGTTATCTTTGATAAAAATATGTCTATTTCTATCAATAAACATTGCTTGAAGAAAATTTGTACCATTCTCTTGATGTACTATAGTGGAAACTCTCTGAAGTGGACAGCTCACTAACAACCGCCTTCACAAAACCCCATTTGAACCCCTACACACTGTGTTTACTCATTCCTGTAAGAAGACATTCTCATAAGCAGCTGCAAACACTTGGAGGGGCTTATGATCTAGACGTTTCCTTTGTTTTTAAACTCAACTAAATAGACACTTGACAGGAATTGGGCCTGACTTTGAAAGATATTATAAACATTTGTAACTTCCGCTTTTTGTTGCAGTGAAACTGTTAATGCTAATGTCTAATGTGATGTTGACTGGCCTGCCTAAACTAGCATAGCTTTCTGTGGGCCAGTCCAGCTGTAAAATGTAATTAAATCAAGAAATGAAATAAAATGATTGATTGAATGTTACTGAATGCTATTGCTGAACTATTCTTGTAAGCGGCCAGCTCCAGTTACGGACAGCTTTTTCGCATCCCAAGGGTGTCCGCTTACGAGGGCTTCCACTTTAGTACCAAATTTTCATAAAAAAATAACATTCCAGCAATAGTTTTGGTCTGATATTTACATTGTACAAATCCTTTTACAAGAGATTAATTAAAAATGCTATCTAGCAACAAACCAAGTTGAACATAACTGTGCTTTTAGACATACATGTTGGCCAGTCAAGAGAGATCGCGACTTAATCTCTTTGGTTCCAGAAATGTGAGCAAGTGAGGCTGCAACAGCATCCACTGCACCAAGTTTATCCACCAGTGCTTGAGCAGCACCACGGAACTTCTCAAGAACTTCAGGTGAAACTGTCTGTATATACCTAACACAACAATGGTCAAATCACCATGAATGAGCCACTCACACTCTGTTAAGATGGGATGTGTCAAAGAAAAGTTGTTATCATCATCATCATCATCAACAAAAATTCTTACTTCTGGGCATCCATTGCCGAGGCTTCAACAATTTCATTTACTGATGGAGGTGAAGTGTATTTGAATTTAATCCCCTGCGACAAAAAAAAAAATACAGTTTTAAAAATTAAAACTTGTATGCCATGCTAATATAAAGAAATCATAACCCCTTGCAAACAGATCATAATGGCTATACTTGAGGTTGTGGCAAAAACAAAAATGAATGAGGGCCAATATTCCCCAGTACAGCTTGAGCAAGCTAGGTTACAATTAGTTTTATTATAAATGACACTTGCTGGCTTTCAAAAGCAATAAATACTTGGCTTATGACCATTTCCATGGAAACAATCCATATGCCAAAATCCTGACATAGAAAGAACCGATCAGAAGGCTTTGATTTACCTCAAGACTACCTTGCCATATAATAAGGAAAAGATATTTCATGACTGCAAGTCTGTACAATATGTCAATGAAGATATCTTCTTGGATTACAAAAACATAATTATTAAATTTTTTTTAAAGACTTGTTGCCAACCATAAAATCACAAAAATTTAATGCCTTCCATCAGTACTCACAGTTCTTCTTTCCACTGCCCTTAACAACTGTTCTTGACCTGACATGTAGAACACAATGCTCATTCCATCACGGCCTGCTCTTCCTGTTCGTCCTGACCGATGGATGTACATATCAAGATCCTAAATCATAAACATGGTTGCTGTAACATGTATTTTCCTGTTACTAATCTTTATCACTTGTAGTTTTTAATATTTATTATTTTAGAAGTACAATATACCGGAATCAGCTTTGTACTCTTCTGAGTAGCAGAAGTTGATGCATAACGCTTTACATTTCGATCTAGCTATCCTTCTCATGACTCAATAAAATACAAGAGATGTGGAATTTTTTTAAAACCTACCTTCGGTGGTTCAGTAAGCACAACAAGATCAACTTCTGGGATATCCAGACCTCTCGCTGCAACATCTGTGGCTACCAGACAACGAACTTTTCCATCACGAAAGCTCTGCCGATAGAGCAGAATGAATGAATGAAGGGGTCCCATCAACAAAAATACAGCAGACACAGGAAAATTATATGTACATTGACTCTGAATTGGCACTTGTTTGAATGAGCACATTTTTAAAGTAGGGCAAACTTTTAATTTAAACACTCCTATATTCTAATACATTTTTTCACTGTTCTCTAATGTAGCTATACAACGTACTGGTAACTAATGGGGTGGGGGGGGGGGGGAGGTTGTCCTATCTAGCAAATCAGATGAAAGTTATTGATATGTAAGAAAAGCATACTTTAAGAGTTATCTCTCTCTGATCCTGAGCAATGTCTCCATGAAGAACCTGTGCATCCTGAACAAAACAGAAAACAGATGGTGCAGTTATTAGGTACCTTGTATAAGGTACAAGTAACCAGTTAAGAATGATATCTTATGGTATCCAGGTTGATGAAGCCAGAGTATGTATACTTTACAGCTAAGAAATATCTGACCTTCATTTAACTCTCATTGTTTGAAAGCAACCTGAGTGTGTAGCCACCAAATTCAAAAGTTTGGCCAATTACACTGAACTCTCAATAAATTGATAATAGTAATAATTAAAATAACTTTATTCATAAAACTATAATAATAATAATAATAATAATAATAATAATAGTAACAACAATAATAACAACAATTTTTAACAACTCTATTCATAAAACTATCAAACAAACACTGTTTCAAAACATAACTAATTTTCTATGTTGCTTTTTATATAATAATAACAATAATAATATTAATGAAAATGATAATGATAATAATAAAATGAATGACTTGTTTATGAAAAAAATGAACACATTATATGATCTACTAAAATGCTAGTTATGATAACCACAAATCCGTATTTAAATATATAAAAATATACTAACAACTTCATTTTTATAGTATCAGATAGAGAATGGGAAATCTTAAAAATATGTAGCAAAAGTTACAAACTGCATTACAAAATTAATGTATATGTTGTAGGTCAAAATGAAATTCAGGTGAAAATGAAGTTTGTTTGTCTCCTAACCCTAATTATTCATGGATCATGGGTAAGGGTTAGAAGACAAATGAAATTGAGAATCAAACTTGGTTAAAATCATTTTCACCTGAATTTCATTTTGACCTACAACATATACCGTATTTTCCGGTGTATAAGTCGACCTTTCAAGTCTTAAAAATCGCTCCAAAAAATCGCCCTCGACTTATACACCGACCCTCAAGGGTTGTTCAGCGAGTGGAAAAAATAACACTTCATTTGCATAACAATAGAATACAAAGTAAAGCACCAAAAGGCAACTAGCAACTACACCAACTACGCAATTAGTTTAAAAAAGAATATTTAATAGTAAGTAGTACAGTATTGAATAAAGAAAATGTTTAGCAGCACACAGTCTGTTCCATGATTTGCCTCGTACGATACGTTCAGCGTTCATCGACATTACACTTAACCTGTTCGTTGTTTCACATACCCTAATTAATTTTAACCTTGATATCTTCACAAAAGTCAGCACATTTCCTGCGAGTCCATTGGGTTTACTTCGTGATGTTATTTGATTGAGAAATTCTTCAATAAACTTGAGCAAAACCATCCTGTTTCTGCTTTTGCAATCGGGCAAGATCAAGTGTGATTCAGAGCATGTTATTGGCTTGGTAACCTCCCAGGTTAGTAAGTCATACAAGATGGCGGATTGTTTTCAACTTTGTTCGTTTGCGTTTCGAATTCGAAGTGTTTTGCGGTTTATCTTGGCATAAAAAGCTTCAAAGCATCTCCTAAAAGTTTCAAGGTTTGTTAAAATACCTGTATACTGAATTATAGTATTGAATTTGTGGGATTTTTAACGTAATTCTTGCTGCAGTTGTGTCACTCGATCGATGCGATTTTTTCGTTGTTCAAAACGTTTTTACAACAAAATGCTAAGGATTTGGAACTCAGTTTATAGAGCAGAAAAAAGTAAAATCTTACATTTTAGGCTCAAAAAGTAGGGTCGACTTATACACCGGTTCGACTTATACACCGGAAAATACGGTACATGAAAATGTATACATGATACTGGATCAGTAAGGCCTAAGAGCACATGACTTACTTGCTTTAAAACAGAATTCAAGGCCAAACTGCTTGCTTCTCTCTTTGTGTCAGTAAATATAAGAGTTCTGCTGTGGGCACCACAATAAACCTAGAAAGAAAAAATTAGGTCAGACAAAAAAGATTCAAACTAAATCTGATGATGACGATGATGATGATGACGAAAGAAACCTAGGTGGTAGGGGGAAGAGATAAAAGGAGCTATTAACCTGGCAAGAAAGGATCATAGGAAAACAGATGCAACAGAAGCAAACTTTAAGGTGAACAGATTGAGCCATACATGGCAACCACTTTTGAATAACGTTCAGACAACATTGCACAAGACAGTCTGAAATGGGACAGCATGTCATTCCACTGGAGTAGTAATGCCCCTGGCTACTTCATGCATGAGATAACAGAGTTACATGTAAGTACTCATGAACAGAGACTTTGCACTAACTGTTGACATGTAAACACAATAAAGATACATATATATTTCCACACCTGTACAACATCACGCAATGTAGAAGCTCTAGTTTCATAAGGACATCTGATGGCCAGGTGCTGAAAGTGAACAAACAAATAAAAGAGTATCAGCAGATGACGTCAATAGCTGATAACACAGTTATCAAAAACAAACAAACAAAGAAAAACATTACATGGTGTGGTAAGTGGTAGGCACTTCCCTAAGAAAAGAAATGAAAGTTTTAAATTTCAATAGCTTATCATCTATTAGTTAGTTTCTAATTTGCCTTACTTGTACACTTTCAGATCCTTTCAGTTCCTGCTCTCCAATAAGATCCACTATTTTTCTATCATGGCTCATGTATTTCTCGGCTGTCTTGACAACCCAAGGAGGTAATGTTGCACTAAACAGAAGTGTCTGAGGCTTATCCTCCCTTGCTGAAAAACAACATTAAAAATAACTAAATGCATCACACAAAACCGATTTTAGCCAAGATTCACCTTACATCTTAAGAAAAATAACATGAGCAAATTGATTTGTTCTTCAGTTGCTCTTACATTTGTTAATGACATTCAGCATTCAGGGTCCTTCATTTACATGGATGCCCAGGATAACTCTAGTTGGCAAGTTTTTAATCCCTATTAAGGCAATGTTAAAGATAGGGGGGTTGTTTACTCACAAGGGCTGTATGATTCTTCAAGGATGTCCTCAACAGATTGTGCAAATCCCATGTCCAACATCCTATCAACTTCATCAATAACCACATGTCTGCAATGAAAGAAAACTTTCTAATTACATATAAATATATCACATATACAGTCTGTGTTGTACAGTACTATACCATCACACACAAAATGCGAGTCAATTGAAGCTGCAGCAGTTTAGTGTATCAACAGATAAATTCTACAGTACTCACTTCAACTGTGTAAGATCCAGTGTACCATTAACCATGTGATCAATGATTCTTCCAGGTGTTCCAACAACAATGTCTAATCCATTTCTGATCGCCCCAGCTGCAAAGTTGACAACAAACAAGACTAAACAATCTAAACATAATCTGTTCAAACGTTTCTAGACTTCTGAATAATTTTCTCATGGCTCGAAGCCATGTCTCTGGATATTTGGTGCCATACTCAATCCTTATGACCTATTTAGATTTCAAGATTATTCTGTACGAAAATTTTGCCCTAAAACTTACAAAGACATTATTTATTTTAAATTACATTGTACATGATCTGGCTAGCATGATTATGAACCAGCAAAATTTTTTGTGACACTTTTCAAACAAATCAATCAAGAGGCTTGCTGTTCAACACCAGTTTTGAACACTGGTTTAAAAGCCAGTAGGGAACTTTGCCTATTCTCTTGACAGTTTCGTTCTTTGTTTTCATTTTCACATGCTAATGCTGTTGTACCATCTCTCAGTATTTAAATTTCTGCTACTTGTATTCCACCTTAGTCTGAAGATGATAAAGATTTATATCGAAATATTACAAGTATAAAGCATTGTTTCCTTGCATTTGTTGCCTATATGTTAGTCACAATGCAATTACTCGGCATCACATTTATTCTTGATCTACTAAAACTATCAGCAGGTAATGGAGCTTGCTGTTCTATTGATGGTATACCTTGTGGTCCATACGACACTCCTCCATACAGACAGTGCATGGTAAGATCAGACTTCAAATAATCAAATTCATCACCAATCTGTCAAGTTAAAGTAAAACACAGAATCCACAGCTCTTGAGGTACATGTATATCATTTGCTTAAAACATTCAGCAAAAGAGCTCAAGAAATGGTTGACTTGTAACAGCCCTTGGATTTTAGCAAGTTTTCAGGCTTTAATTTCACAACTGCTTAAATTGTGCATATAACTGCGATGATCAATCATGTCTTCAGAACTCTTACCTGCTTTGCAAGTTCTCGTGTTGGAGTTAAGACCAAAACCTGCACAATACAACACACACAGTGAGGCATCAAGAAAAAATTCTCAAGTTGATGACTTTGTTGTTTATCTTCTGCCTGCATGACTAACTTACAGGTAAGTCTGTATGACTGGCATTTGATGTTGGTTACTCTAACCAAGAGTATTAGAGAATGTTAATGAAAAATATAGTTAATTATATACATTGAAAAATCAATCTAAAACTAGAGATAATTAATAACTTGACAAAACTTTGATACCTACCATGGGTGGTCTTTCTCTCTTGTGAGAATGATCTTGTACCTTAAGCTTTTCAATTAATGGAAGTACAAATGACAGCTGAAAAAAAACAGTGACAAAAAATGGTAATGAATGTTCTTGACTTACACTGTACAATGCAGCTAAGATTATGTTATCAGAGGGGCTTGTGGAGAAAGGGAGGGGGATTATTAGAAATCCTAAGCTATTCACTTGATAAACAAACAAACAAAAAATTATTGCTATTTACAACATTACATTGCAGTCAATTACAGGTCTGCTAAAAACACAGTGTTGTTAGATTCATCAACTATTAAGATTCAGTTTCACAAAGTGAGACCTACTTACTGTTTTCCCTGTGCCCGTTCCTATCAAATAACAAATCATTTTCATCAGTAATATTTATACAGTTCCATGGGGTTAGGGAACTGTGTGTTGGGGAACATGTATAATGGAGTCCCATCAGGGGTTGGGTACTAGGCAAATTATCCAGCTGTAAGACATTTTGCCCAGCTGGTTTAAACATCCAGAGAACTTGTTTTCTTATAAAGTAGTTCAAAGTACTTTAAGCCAATGGAATGACTAACCCACATCATAACAACAGTTTAAAATACATCTCGAGTGATGCAAGAAGGTACTCCAGCAGCTTTCTGTATAGCATAGGCAAAGAGTTAATAGAAATTAATTAAGAAAAATGTGTGCCTTGAGAATACATGTACACAAATGTAGATAGTAAGAGAGGAGGAACCATGACTGACCCACGACTGACACTTACTTGCTTGTGCGATAAGATCTTCACCATCATATATGTAATCAAATGTTTCACTCTGGATGGGGAAAAGATAATTGATTTTCTTTTCTACAAAGAAAAAAACAATACCTCAAGATTAATAGATAACTAATTACAAAGTTACATTATTACTTAGTTACATTATTATTACAGTGTGCACATTAGGATTTCAAGATGAACACATTTTATAAATCAAACAAAGATTTTTCCGAGCCATAAAGTACATAAATAAAGCCAACCTTTCAGCAGCTCTATCGTCTCCTGTGAAAGTCTAAATTTAGAAAATTCTCCTGACTCGGATTGATCTTTCACATCTTGCTCTCGTTCCTGTTGGACACAATCAAAGTCTTGTTTATTCCTGTCACTAACATGTACACGGGCTATACAGTCTTGAAGTGTGCTCCACAGTCTTTGTAGTACCTAGATTGTGATTTCAATGTTGGTAAGGCCAAGGAGAGAAGTAGTACAATGACAGAAAATCAATATAATAACATTATTGCAACCATCCAATTGAAGCTCTCACAGCACTAAAGTAAGTTTCCGCTGTCCAATATTCAGGGGTTTTTAAATGATATTTGAAGAATCTATAGTCTAAAGTCACATAGAGAATTGCAAGATAAGTACCAACTTGTTTCACTGGTGTTTATTTTATAAAATATAGGAAACTATCTAGCTTTGGAAGATCCTCATATGCAACAATAGTAATTAATTACTTTGAAAATAAAAATGTATTGTACCTTGAGCTCAGGGCTCAAGACAGACAGTGCTCTAGGAAGCTGGTAATTGCAAAGGCCTGTAGGTCTGTGGAGTAAACCATACATTTAGTTATTTCTTGTGTCAGTAACAGTACTAATAACAAAATACTATATGTCTTCTACAATTAAAGGCCACAAGATTTGAGAACATGTGTACTCAAATCTGGAACAAAATGATATTAAATAGTTTCAGATTCCTTTGGAATAATTATATGGACTTACAGGGCAGGTCAATGAGGGTTAGATTCAGGGTTGGGATTAGCTTTTAAGGGTGTTCTTAAAGACGCTATTTTGTATTTTAGTGTTTACATTTGACATTATATTTAACTTCCAATATAAATTTTATACTGTATATGACAAGAAAAAATTTGATATGATCTTCATAAACAAATACAAGAGTAAAAACATAAAAGAGCTGTTTTTGACAATTTAGGAAAAGGCTGGTCAGGACAGATTGTTCTTGATATAGATATGTCAGGTGTACCAGTTGACTTTGATTAAATTCAAGTGAATGTTTCTGTTTAGTAAAACAAAATTTTGCAAACTTTTAAAAGCAGTGCTGTTTTTAGCCTTGCAAAATATAAACAATAGACCTGTGAAATATCAGCAAACTTTCACTGAAAGTTTCCACTATTTTCACCAAAATTTGCATTACTATTGCAAAGTACTGTACCTTTTTGTTAAGGAATAAATGGTTCTTAGTTGTGACGCACTGCTCCTTTGTGGTAGACGTTTCATTCCCATTAACAGCATTATGCCACCTCTTCTTACTGAACTTGACATCCTTAGCTTAAATGGAAAAACCACTTTTTCAATCTCCAGTTATTTTATATTACTCTTGAAAAAGAAGCAAACAAGCAACATCAAAATTAAATAAATTCATTTTTCTATCATTAAAGTGGTACTATGATCAAATTTTTATCCCTTGTTTTTTTGAGAGTATCACAAAGAATTCCATGAAAGAATGAATACGCCGTTTACTGTTTGCAAATATCTGCATTAGTTCCGGAGATATTTAAGTTTGAAAAATGGGTAAAATATGCAAATGAGATGACTGATGATGTCATACACTCAACCCAATATTTCATTAAGTATATACATGTAAATAGAGTTATCTTAGCCAATTCGCAGTGCAAAACCTTCAAACTTGGCAGGCTAATAGATCTACAGGAAACACACCTATGACGACAAAAAATTCTGTTCCCATGGCAACTCACTCTTTTCCAGGCCCCACCCACTTTATTTCAATATTTTGGTGATTTTCAGCTTGAAAATGTTAGACAATGCCACAAAGTCGAGCTAACATATTTATAAGCTTGCTGGATCATGCATATGAAGTGCTGTTAGCAATTATCAAAATGAAATGCCAAAGGTGGCCAGAAAAGCTTTTAATATGGGGAGGTCTGGAACCCAGTATGTTGCCATGGTAACAGAACTGTTAAGCTCATATTGTGGAGCACATTTAGTAGAATCTTACTGCAAAGAATCAAAAATTTTCTGTTACAAACTGGCTGAGATATCTCTTTTCATTATACTTGGACAAAATCTGTTTGAATATATGACATCATCACTTGCCTAATTTGCATATTTTAAAAACTCGAATATCTCTGGAACGAAAAGAGATATTTGAAAGAAGTAAACAGCATTTTACTTCTTATGCAGTCTACTTGTTTTTGTTTTAAAATGGCTTAAATAGGAAAGGTGCGATTTTCGTCATAGTACCACTTTAACCTTCACTGAAATACACATGACGTGTTGTACGTACATACATAGCAGGGCTGTCATGACATTTTGAGTCAACTGTAGCCCTGATCTTCACACCCGTAACAAATTTGCTAGCTTTTAGGTGAATTGTATGAATTATGGTCCAGAGTTCACCCACAGGTAGCCCAGAGGGAGCCCAAGCTTGATATACAGAGGTCAACAAAACATTGGGATTCTCATGTATCAAGCTTGGGCTGCCTGTGGTTCACCCGTAACATCAAGAATCCATCAAAAATACATGTACTTGGCCATAGCAGTTGTTACAGGTTACAGCCTTTATTGACAACCCTGCACAGTATCTTATAAAGGTGAAGGCAGCATGGTCGAGTGATTTAGCGTGCTGGTGTTGTAATCTGGAGGTCCTGGGTTCAAGGCCTCCACCCTGCCACTAGCAAGATTTGTTTCTCGGTAGCCCTAAGTTCAAATCCTCGGTCACCGGCGCTATGTAAATAGCCAACTGGTCTGTATTCTGCAGTTGAGATTTTTTACTATGTAACGTTTATTTGAAGTATTTGTTTCCTCTATATCAGAGGTATACCTGTAAACTAGCTAAAGCTTAGGCAAATTGCATGACTATATATGCCGGTAAAATAAGATTTACTTTTTTACTTTACTTAACAAATAAAGAAGCCTAAGCCATGTATTACACTGTGATAAAACACGATGGACATTTGAGAACTTGAGGGAAATGTAGAAAATGTTTTCCTACATTTCTCAAGTGTTCTCAATTGTCCGGAGTGTTTTATCACAGTGTAATACACAGATTAGGCTTCTCCATTTGCTTTATGATATAGATTTTACATGCGCAAAACAATAAAACACGCTTTTTCTATGTTTTATACTCTGATAAAACATTGGTTTTTGACCAATCAGAGTGCGCGCAGGGTCCTATCTAATTTATTATATTCTCTAGACTAAGCTTAAAATCATGTCTTACTAAAAGTAAGCATACTTTTAGATACTATTAAAAAATATCAGAATTCTTTTAACACAGTTCCAGTTGAGGCACTTGAACTTTGAACACATGATACGCTTTGGACATTTCAATTTTGGTGACTACAGAATGAAGGCTCTTCCTACAATGTACAACACAAAATGTTAAATGCTCTCGATGATATGAAAATTTTTTATTCTTTAGTCATCGAAAAACTGTGCAAAAAATTAAATGTCAAGTGTTCCCTGTTTGAGTGTCCGCACTGTAATGATAATAATTATAAGTTGTGATAAGTTATTCAACAAACTGTTGTTTGGTGCCATGCCACTAAGCTTCTCAGCTGTGGACTCGTTAGAAAGCGCTTATCAACCAAAAGGGTTACTGACAAAGATGTTTTATCTATGGGCTTCGTCGATCTAGTTGACTTCCACGCAGATTTCAAGGAACACAAGGTTTTCCACGTGTATTTTCAGTTTACATGCAGCATACTATAAATATTATCAGATCACGATATTTTCATGAATGATAGTAACAATCCCCATCGCTTTCGGATCACTTTTTACGGCTTGTCGTTATTTTAAAGGCAGAAACATAAACCAAGAACAAGCTTCACTGGTAAAAATGTGACGCAACAACTTCATATGCCGGTCGCCATTTTGTACCATCACGTGGTTTTCTTAAGACGCCAAGAAATACTAACCAAAAAGCAAAGATACCTTCTTTTCTTGATGTTGTTCTGTTCTTCTTTTTTCCTTAGTGTTAAATTTTCATCACTGTTCAGAGTCCTGTCTTTCCATTAACGTTAAATCTAAGCTTACATGCATCAACCATGCGGCAGGATTCAGGAGGACCGAGTGAGGAACTGAGTCCGAGTGTGTTACTAAGATGTCGGAAAAGTTCGGATATCCTCGGATAATCAGACTTCTCATGTATAGAAGGGATCTTTTCCTCTTTCTTTGTTCCTTTCATTTGAATTTTCTTCTAGATATACTCAACCCAAAAGAGTACTGACTCAAACCTATAGCTTCTGATTTTTCTGGTGTTGGATTCTGAGCATATTATCTACGAAACCCGAAATCTTCCGACCTCCCCCGACATACAATCGAAATCTTTCCTAGTTCCAGTTCACCACGTTCCAGCGCCAAAAACATGGAGGATTCTTGGGAGCTTGTTTCTGTCCCAGCGGAAATTCAGCACTCCACGGCTGGTAAAGAAACACCTCAAGATGGCTCTGAGACCTCTCTTGAAAAGAATGACGGAAATAGCAGGTCCAAGGTATTTAATATTCGCGGCAAATTCTTTAATGAGAGCTCCATCGATCGATGTGCGGTGTCTTACAATGTCCTATATTTCCTGCAAGAATTGTCAGAATTATGCTAATGTACATGGGATAACCGTTTGGGAAAGTTAATCAGTATTGGTCCAGCTATGATAATAATTATTTATGTGGTAAATCATTAGGTAGCGTCCCTCATAGAGGTCCAAACCAACTAAAAAATTACACTTCAACTTCTGATCGTGTGTAAACAGCTGTTTTAATGGTTAACAAGGAAGTTAAATTAAAAGTGAGCAATCTAAAGCACATTATTTAGGTCTACTTACTGCAAAGCGATTAAAAAAAACATCTGCAGAAGCTTGCAATAAAGTAAGTACGTTACAATATTTCACTTTCTGGCGTTACGCTGGTCAGGGTGTACAAGACATCGATTTGTAGTGTAAATATTCAGGTATCTGCATGTTTGACATGGTGACCTCATTCAAATATTTTGTAAATTTATATGTTCTTTCTTTTTAATGTGACAGAAAATTACCAGCGGTACTCCAAAGCTGTGTGGATTTCTGAATAAGCTGGGAGGTAAGGACATTTATCCATCAGACTGAGTACATATACCTTTGATTGAATAGTTTAATTAGCCAGTAAAGATATGCACGTACATGTAGGATAAGGAACAAATTTGTACTCATTTATTAGGCAAGCTTACATTATATTGGCCAAGTTTAATATGAAGGGCGAGTGTAGTAAACAATCAAAATGAAGTAATTTTCTCAGTCATATAATAAATACCTGGCGGGGAGGATACAGAATTTTAGAGAAGGGGGTTCAAGATACGTACCAAGGTGGCCCCCAATAAGGGAGTCTAGGGGAATCCTCCCTCGTAAAAGTTTTGAAATTGAGGTCCTTGGAAATGGGATTTCTGGCATTCTGAGGTTGAGTCAGCATGTTATAAACTATAATGTCCTGTTTTTTTTAAAAATTAGGGGGTTCAACCTAACCCCCTGAGCCCCTCCCCCTAGATTTGACCCACTAATGTTTTACTGTAGTTGCTCAGTTAGTAGTACTTGAGGTAACATTTGAACTACATTTGAGTCATCCTAGCTCGGATAACCTTTGATAGACCTTGTGCTAGTTCAATAATACATTATATGTTTGCATTTATCACACATTTAGCAAAGGGATTAAAAACATGGAAAACAAGGTGGTTTGTGTATGAGGAAAGAAAATGCAAGTTGTATTATTACAGAACTCCACAGGATGTCACACCTCTTGGGTGAGGTTCTATTTAGATACCATGTCAGCGGTTTCATTAAGAGCCGGGCACTGGCAAATTGACCAGCTACGAGTTCGATTTTGCCCTCCTGGTTTGACCGTGGATCTAGTTGAGAGTTTTTCTTATAAAGAGGTCGAGTTCGAATAATTTTGGCCACCTGTGAAAACCAGTTGCCCTCCTGCTGAAAACGTTAATGAAAATCCCGACATGTACAATTGTATGTGACAGATAAAATTCAAAAGAACTGTCAGCTATGTCAGCTTGGTGTTGAAAGAAAAGAAAACTTTTGAAGTAGTTCAAGTAACAACCAGAATTCACCATCAACTGATACTTTGCCCCACTTGGGAGCTGGTCAGGATGTATTTTAAATGTACCATTGAGATTGACGGTATTATTAATAATTGAAGAGATCAGATAATTACAATGTACCTTAGAGATACTTGCTTTATATTTTTTTGTTTCAAGCTGGCCTGTAGTCACCACATTCCCAGGTAAAAACTGATTAAAATAAATTATTATTATACAGTCATGTGTTATATTTATGTATGAAATGGTTTTGTGTGCTTTCAGCCATATCGACTTGGCAAATGCGTCCTTCACCTTTGATGTAGAAGATGCAGATAGACTGAATGAGTTTAAGATTTGGTAGGACAAATTTATATGTAGATTGATAGTGTGAAACTGAGTTGTCTGCATGCAGTTGCATTGTGTAATATTATATACATGTGCGATACTGGGTTGTCTGCACGAAATTGGGTTGCCTGTATATGGCTGGGTTGTCTGCACAAGATTGGGTTGCCTGTGTATGGCTGGGTTGTTTGCACAGGATTGGGTTGCCTGTATATGACTGGGTTGTCTGCACAAGATTGGGTTGCCTGTGTATGGCTGGGTTGGCTGCACAAGATTGGATTGCCTGTGTATGGCTGGGTTGTTTGCACAGGATTGGGTTGCCTGTATATGACTGGGTTGTCTGCACAAGATTGGGTTGCCTGTGTATGGCTGGGTTGGCTGCACAAGATTGGGTTGCCTGTGTATGGCTGGGTTGTTTGCACAGGATTGGGTTGCCTGTATATGACTGGGTTGTCTGCACAAGATTGGGTTGCCTGTGTATGGCTGGGCTGGCTGCACAATATTGGGTTGCCTGTGTATGGCTGGGTTGTTTGCACAGGATTGGGTTGCCTGTTTATGACTGGGTTGTCTGCACAAGATTGGGTTGCCTGTGTATGGCTGGGTTGTCTGAACAAGATTGGGCTGCCTGTATATGGCTGGGTTGGCTGCATGAGATTGGGTTTCCTGTCTATTGTTGGATTGGCTGCATGAGATTGGGTTGTCTGTTTATAGCTGGGTAACCCATGTATTGATGGGTTACCTGTTTTAGGTGGATTAAGGTTAGGTGGCCTGTGTAGGGCTGGGAATGTCTTTTCAGTACAGGACTCAGGTGACTGTTTTGAATGTTTAAATACATTATTGTTTTAGCACATCTGGAAGAATCTACCAGCTTCAAGCAAAGGATAAGCAAACTATGATGTTTTGGCTTCAAGAACTTCAGGTAAAACACTCATTTTGTGATCTTGAGTTGATAATATTACACAATAATATTGCCGAAGTTAGTTTATGTCTTATTAAAATATAGATAGGACCCTGCGCGCGCTCTGATTGGTCAAAAACCTATGTTTTATCAGAGTATAAAACATAGAAAATGCGTGTTTTATTGTTTTGCGCGCGTAAAATCTATATTTTAAAGCAAATGAAGAAGCCTAAGCTGTGTATTACACTGTGATAAAACACTCCGATCATTTGAGAACACTCGATAAATGTAGAAAACACTCGCCTGCGGCTCGTGTTTTCTACATTTCCCTCGTGTTCTCAAATGCCCGTCGTGTTTTATCACAGTGTAATACACGGCTTAGGCTTCTTTATTTGTTAATTATTGTATTAATTAAGTATTAATATATCAAAAATAATTCTTATTTATTTTTATCAATAAAATTATTGTTTCATAATAATTGGTTGTTTTGATTAGTTAAATAGAAATTAATATATTATTGTAGAATCAGGTTGAAAATCAAGTAAGTAATATACTGGTAATACAAGTTGTGCACACAGTCTTATAATGTGTAATTAATATTACCCAGCATTAACACAGTTTTTGTGAATTAATCTAAATATCTAGGGAAGAAGGCGGGAATACAGTAAAAAGCGAGCAAACATTGTTGTTCAAAACAAAGGAGACATATCAGCTCTTGGGGTAAGGAAATTAATTATTATTAAACTTGATAGGAGGTGTTTAACAGTTGCTATCAACTATTTCGGGGTTAGGGTTAGGGTTAGTGATCTTCCCAGCATCAGGGCAGTCCTTAAGTTTTGAGTCACCGTTTGTCATGATCTTCACAACTGTGAAGATCATGCACCCATGATGCTACCAGTGAACTTGCCCTGTTGTTTATATAATGTGGAGATGGCCTGCACCTCTTTACAACCTCTATTTTGATTCGTTCTTGTTAATCTGCACCTCTTTTGTTGTTAAGACTAGGGGCATTGTTTGTGTTGTTTACCCATTGTCTCGTTTGGCCAATTATAGAGACCCTTGTAAACGGTGCGTGCTCGCCCATAATGTGTGTAGATTATCATCATCATTTAACATCATGGGTGCATCAAGCATACTCAGCCATAATAGTTGTTATAGGTTACAGTCCTGAGCATTGTGTTAGAGGCTTAGATTCTTTGAGTTAAGGTCCAGAGAAGTTGTTTAAGAGTTAATCAGTTAGCCCTGATCAGCATTTGCTAAGATTATGTTGCTTTGTTGAGTAAGAAAACTTCTTCAATTTGGTATATTTAAACGGATAGTAAATTGTTGCCCAATACAAGCCCTCCCCCTGCCCCCTGTCCCCTGCTCCCTGCCCCCTGTCCCTGTCCTCCTACCAGGGACAAACTGATAAATTACCTGCAGAAACTAGCTTCCCAGCTTGAGGAGGAGAAACAATATATACAGTACTTCTGGGTTAAGCATCAAAACTGTTGAGCCGCAGTGTATTGATTGTCCATTGTTGCTGATACCCAGTATTCATTACGTTTACAGCAATCAACATGTGGGCTGCTGGCTGAGGAGGAGGAAACAGAGGAGGATACTAAAGGTCAGTTAGATCACGATGGTAACCTTGTTGTCTTGTTGTAAGTAGTCTGGTGTTCAGAAGGATGCAACAGGACGTAACACGGTAGTGTCAATGATTCTGCTGATGTGGAGGCGGCGTGGCCGAGTGGTTTAGGGCGCTGGATTTGAAATCTGGAGGTCCCTGGTTCAAATCCTTCACCCTACCACTATCTGGATTTGTTCTCGGTAGTCCCGAGTTCAACTCCTCGACCGCGTTATGTAAATAGCCAACTGGTCAGCCTCCAACCAGTTGGGATTCTAAACAGTTTATGTTCTCTTTGAAATATTTGGTTATTTATTTACAGTGTCCCCAATTAGTACTACAGTGCTAAATACGTATGACACTTAAATAAAGTTATTATTATTATTATTATCCTTATAAGAGTTATCAAGTGTAGCCATGACCTCTCATGTTGTGTCATAATGGGATGTCATTATATTCACATGGTACGGTGTAAAAATTGGACATCTTTAGTATGGACAATTTGTGGAGTTGTAGAATGACGGCATGCCACAAGAGAGATATATCCCTGTTTCCCTTCTGCTTCAATAGAAACTGCAGATAACAGTCTGCCTAATAATCCACAAGCTCAAAATAAACTTTGTCATAATTCTACTTGAGAACAATGCAACATATTTAGATCATCATCTCAAATTAGTTTCATCAAGATTGTGAAATCAGTGTCTTTTGAGGTATATTATTTCTGATTGTCACAATCTCCCACAGAAGGAATTTGTTTCTAAGACCCATACCCCACCCCTCTGGAAATTCTAATCCCTTCTGTGGGGCCGGTATGGATATTTCTTGAACTACACAATATTAAATTTATTAATAATATTATTAACTATATTATTCTGAGGTAATGAGCATGATTTGTGTATTTAAATATGCAATTTGTCAGTAACAGTTGGCATAATATTTATTGACGTCAATAGATGAGGCACCCCTCCCTATCATAGAGCCAGTGGCAGCACCCGAGTCTGTTGGAGAAGAAGCAGCCGCCATGAAAGCCACATCACCTGGAATCCTAACCAACTTTTCTTTCACAAACCTTGTGACTGAAATCAAAAACATGAAGTATATACTGCATATTTGTGGGAGTATACACTTAATGTACATTATTATATGGCCTGTGTTTGTAGCGGATGTAATGTGCACTCTGATAGGCAACTTCGAGGACATTATTCTTCCGTAATGCTCATGGGCCAATTACCGGCCTGCAAAAACAAAGCAAAAAGCCGTCTAACAAACAACTTATTGACCTTAAATGTTCAGTCTTTATAGGAAAATCTCAAATCTCTGCCTTGCTGTATTGACCTTGATACGGCAAGGTCTCAGTTTGAGATTTTCCCGTGAAGACTACACTCGTGGGTCAATAAGTAGTTAACAGTGCATTTAGTAATATTTTGCCAAAAATCATCTCTGTGTTAACTGTAACTATCACAGCAGAATGTTTCTGAAAATGTCAAGGAATCTATACCATTGTTGAAAATAGATAGATGTGAAAAATGATTTTTAAGGTAAACTGAAAACTGGTAGTTGCACTCTCTGACATTGTTATGTCATTTATTGATTGCATTTACACTTATTTATCAAAATATTTTCTTTCTTTCTGTCAGTGCAAAGAGATCATCAGTGGTTTTATCACAACAACAACCACCTCTTATCATATCAGCACCGTTGATGCCAGATGGCGATGATGAGGCTGATGAAAGCAAGAGGTATTACAGATACCAAAGAATTCACAACTTGCTGTTAGCAGAACATTGTAATGATATTCAGTTATAATGAAAAAAGTTTGTAATACTAATGTAAAAGACAGGCTATCTCTGTAGAGCCATTATTCAGTCTCACCTCGTAGTTGAAAATGACTGGTAAGCTGTATTCTTCTATATTCTATGGTTTGAGAATGGGGACTGCAGGCAAGGGAGTCTTGGAAAGCCTGCGTAATATGCTTGGATGAAGTATGTGGACAGTGGATCGATGTCCTATTCAAAAGAGGTGTTATAAGCTGCAAATTGTGTAACCCAGACTTGCTATGAGGGCTGTGAGATTTTCGTGTCCTGCTCTGAGGAAATCCAAACATGATGGTGTACATCAGTTGTACATCATGTTTCTTGTCAAGTTAACAAGTGAAAGTTTTGAATACCAGCTTTCAATAAGTTTTTTTTTTCCAAGTGCCGATGTGCATGCCTCTTTAAGTAACTTTTGTTTTCAAATCTCAAGTTCTTTTCAGAGTCATATAAAGAATGAGAGTTCCAAACCTGACAACAGCCAGACCCAACAAGAAAACATGGATGAAAAAGCAAAACCATTCAGGTGACAATTTATATATGCACACCAATTGTTTGTTCAGCCTTGATCTCTGATAGGCAAGATGAGCAAATAAGAGTAAAACCTTATTTATACCTTGGATCTTTCCCTGTTGTCACTGATATGATTTGTCACTGACTATGATCACTGTTCTTCCATGGACTGGACAACACCGTTTAGGATCTGCAGACAGGGAGTGTTCTCTGCAAGAGACCCTCTTTTATCATAAGACTACTAATAGTTCTCACTACATCTGCCCCCGCCTTGGATATCACGTTTATTGTGTAATGAATTGTACAGCTTCTATTACAAATTTACGTTTATTTTTATGCTCGTTTTACGCTTTTATTACAAATTTACGTTATTTTTCGGTTAAGTCGCTGCGCAGACTTAACCGAAACACGTAGGAGTGACCCTTGTTTAATAGATAGCAATATTGCGACCAACCCCGTCTCCAAAGGGAGGGAGGGAGGGAAAATTTACAATAGTTTACAACAAGTACTAACTGCGCTGTACAACAGAACACTAAAGTGAACTCTGACCAGTCTGTTTGAGCTTATATAGCTAGACTAACGTCTACAAAATAGCCAGTAGAAAGAGCTGTACTACAGAACAGCTTGGCATTACACGTGAAAAAACATCGCCATGAATAGTGTATTTAATATTTTCGGCCAATGCCATGAATCCTTATAAACTACTTAAGGTAACAAAGCAATAATGTTCAAACCCAACAAACAATGAGTCTCAGAGTTAGGCGACCTTTGGAGCTTGACTACACAATAGTTTTATTGAGAGCTTTGCCGCCATGAAAGACCTAAAGATACGCGCGTCACGTTCCATTAACTATATTTTACTGGCGTGACAGTAAAATGGCATTTAATGTCATTGTTCCTTAACAAAACCCACCAACTGCGGCGGAATGTTTATTTAACGTGCAGGCTACTAAATAAAGACAAAGAACAACTCAAGCTGGCGTAAATGGGGGAGCACTGCCTTGCGTTAGGTTAGCCTGTGCGACTTCTGGCTATTGCTTGACAAACGAACCTCACTTATCTCCCCAACACTACGAGCTGAATGCAAAACAGCACGTGCTGGATCGGACAAGAGTATCGGTTAGCAGGCGATATTCAAAGGCAACGAGGTCAACAAGCTTGGGGGAAGTCGCTGCGCAGACTTAACCGCCACTGATGCATGCGAGGCAATGCATCCCCCCAAGCAAATGAAAAACCACTAAGAAGCTAGGTTGGCGAGAAGCACCCCGAAACGGCAGCCATCCTAGGGGCAACAGACACTAAGGCGCCTAGTTTCTTCAAATCGGGCTCGATTCGCACACTACCGATACTACACCAATATTTCACATTCTTTACACGCGGGGGGTCCTATTAATGCCTCCTCGGGTTTTGGCCTCTGGGCCAAAACCCTGCGGGGGCAATTAGCAAGCAACTTATTCAATCTATTTTGCTAAGTTCTATTGCTTACTTAGAAAGGTTTTTTTTCGTTCATTCATAATAAATTATTATTCATCCATTTCAGTTCCACTTTTCTCAAGGCTACAACACTTCGGAGGTGAGTACATCAAGCATTATTTACCAGTCCTTTGTTAGTAGGACTAGGATTAAAATGTCGACATCAAGTGGTTAGGATTGGAGGTACAGCAGTTTAAGTCCAGCTTCCGTCTCTGTACTACATTTGTTCTTGTGATCTACATCGACCAATGAGGGCGAATGTAGTGGTTCAGTTATTTTATAATAAACAATTAGGTTATGAGCTTGAGATTTCTATTGCGTGATAGTTCACGAGGGCTCAGCCCTCGTCAACTATCACGCAGAAATCGAGAGTGAATAATCTACTTGTTTTAGTATAAATCTACTAGTCATTCAAAAGTTTATCTAAATCCTCTCCACAGAGATTTCGAAAATGCCAAGAAGTGGTTGTCATTTTGTTAACAAAGGCACACTGCTACGTTACTCACTATCTATCACAGAATAGATAGTGAGTAGTGTAGCCAATCAGAGAGCGGCATTTGTGATAGAGGGCTAGTAGTAAGATTTATTCTAAAACTCGATAGAAACACAGAACTAGTGCAAGCTGACATAATGATGACACAAGCGAAGAGAATTTACACT
>OZ026604.1:832500-922500 GCA_964020085.1 Micromussa lordhowensis
TTTGACCTGCAACAAATATTTGGCACTGAAACTTGGTCCAAGCAATCAAAATGAACGGCATGACTTCTCGGAGAATCAGTCACAAACCAAGATGAATCTTATTCCAGAATAGGCCATATTGGCATTCTCGGTATTGGACTGGAACTAGCTTGCAAGGGAGGCTGATGGTAGGAATTTGCCTCACTTGCATGGTAGGAATTTGCCTCACTTGCAAGTTAGTTCCAGTACGAATGTGGCCTATTTGCCCGTGATTGGAATATGTTTACAGGTGACTGGTTCTGATTAGCTTACAAAGGGTTTTGAAACTGCAATGATAAAATATTTTAGTGGTTTGAATGTCATTACATTGATTTTAATAGTAGAAAACTTCTGTTGCCCGTTTGCTGTCTTTCATACTCGTAGGAATAATCGTCTCATTTGTTCTCTTTTTTACCAAGGAAACATGCCAAGCTTATGTGCTTCAAAATCGCTTCTTGAACAGTGAGATTTTGGAGTTTAACAAGCTCAGGTCTAATGACGGTCAGATCCTTAGAGCACAAGCGGTGTAAGTATTTAAACGATTGTCAATTCCTTCGGGTGTTAGATAAAGCAAGATTCTACAGAACAGAATTTCTGGGAAAAGAAGCCGGAAGAGAAAACTCTTGTGATCTGATTTGCTCCATAATTGCAACATAAGCCCCCTCTCCTTTTCTTAAGCCCTGGCCAAACACACTCGCAAGCAGTAGCAAGTAGCCGCAAGTTAAATTTGTGTAGGGACTTGCGTAAGGTGGCCAAACGGAATGACAATTTTCCTCTCAGGTACACACAAGTCGCAAAAGAGAAAAAAAAACATTTCAAGGCTACGGGCTTACACATGTCCTGTATTTCATTAGCTAATAGGTTGCTACAACAACGAATGGACGTCACTCGACTTGCCTTGACTTGGGTCGGCTGGCCAAACGGCGAAAAACTTGCGTCGACTTGCTTCAGGAAAATTTGATCTCGACCAAAGTGAGTGCAAGTCATCGCAAGTCAACACAAGTTTCCGTCGTCTTCTAACCCTAAGTCCGTTTGGCCAGGGCTTAACAAGCTTTCTTCAACCCCCCCCCCCCCCTAAACCCCCATTTCAATGATACAATGAAAATGCCTCTTAGACTGATTAGTTGCAGGGTCCATTGTGTAAAAATCGTAGTACAACCTTGTCAGGGCTTGAGTTGAATCTCTCTTGGTATTTTTCAGACGACTGGCCACCATTGAAGCCGAGATGTGTAAATACAAAAGCAAGTACTTCCTTGTGCTAAGAGAGTTCCAGAAACCACGAAAAGGTAAAAAAGAAGCGCTATTTATGGTTGTCTACCATTTAGACGGAGAAGCCGGTTCGTCAATGGATTATGCAAATCGTAAGCAAAAATGTCTGATGGTAAGTTCCGTTCGGCTACCATTTCCTCAAAAAAAAAATTACCAAGAGAGACTAGGACGAGTTCGACCTTGTCATAATTCCAAGATGGCGTTGAAAAATTGCAAATGGCAAAACAACCTATGGCTCCACTTTACAAATAACAAATAATTTTGTGCTGTGTACAGATGGTGAGAGCTGGGGTATGGACGATGACGTCATCAGTAGGCTGGTGGAGGATGCTATTGACAGCGAGTCAAGCGAGGTGTTGACGATGTCTAGGTCCAGGTCAGTGTTCACTACATGAAGTACTGTACAGTCGAGTTTAGAACCTGCCAAATCTACTGAGCCCGCGCTTTTTGTTAGCGGCGTTGCTAAGCAACACGACAGGATACGCTGACGTCACAACTTTGGAAGTCCCGCGAATGCATCCTTCATGTTTTGCCATAAGTGTATTTTAAGTGAGGAATCCTTTGTACTGATCGACTTTGCTTTAGGTTTTTCTTTCCAGCCAGCAAAGCCGTATGGGCGGGCGGTTCCTGTTCTGTTTCAGAACTGTTGTATTGCTCTTATTTTCTTGTGTCAGCATCCAGCCATATGACCGTTGGGGCTTCAAACAAAATCTAGAAGGTGAAGATGAAGAAGCATTCTTGTCAATAGCCAAGAAGATGGACAGGAGATCAGAGGAACTCAGGGTAAATAAATCTACTGAAAATAGCATTCTTACTGCTGTAATCACAAATGATACAATATGGTTAGTGCGTTGGTTTACTAATAGACTCTCGGGATTAGAACCTTAGGCGGTTTTTTTGTATATGTTCTAGGGTCACACACTGTTTTGTCACAGTGCGGTCTCTCTGAATCCAGCAGTATAAATGGATGTGGCTTCCATTTTTAAGACGTTCTGACCATTGGTGGTTGAACCTATAAAAAAGTGAATGTTTCAACTGGTCAATGCGCTTTGCCACATCTAGCTAGTTCTCAGGCTTGCTACTTAAACTTAAAGAAACAAATATTTCAAATAAAGATAATAGGCTTAAGAATCCCAACTGGTGGGAGACCAGTTGACTATTTACAAGCATGACCGAGGAGTTGAACTAGGGTCTACCGAGAAACAACTACAAGTAAGTAGTGGTCAGGACGGGCCTTGAACCCGCTTCCTCCGGAGTTTAAGTCCGGCGCCCTCACCCGCACTCAGCCAGGCTTCCTCCGCCGCCAGCACAAACGAGCTACTGGGCTGAGCAAACCGACATTTTACATCAGAGAGACACCACCCTTCATAAGTGTGATTTTGTTTTAGGCAAATATAAGCTCCCATGAGATGTCCGTGGAAGTGAAGTGGGAGAACTTCATGATAGCGCACAAGAATAGAGAATTACAGAAAACAGTGAGTGTTGAGAATTTACTCTCTCTTAATTGCGTCCGCCTGATCTATTCGTCTTCCTTGCCCATTGTAACTACACATTATTTACTTGATGTTTCAGCCCGAACTAAAAGCGCTTGTTCGAATTGGTGTCCCACACGAACATCGTGCTACAATATGGAGATACTGCATCGATCAGTGCGTACAGGAAACCAGGAAGCTAGCGGGTGATGGCTATTATGCACATCTGCTAGAGAACACGAAAGGAAAGCACTCTCCCGCTGTGAAACAGATTGAGTTAGACTTGTTACGAACATTACCAAATAACAAACATTACGACAAACTGGACGCTGACGGGGTAAGTAAGTAGAACTGTAGAAACTACACACACTGAATAGTTATAATTAAATTAGTAGACTAGGCCGCTGATCTCTGAGTTACCTTGTGCCTCTGTTTCAAAACGAGGCTTCGTGCGAATGGTTTCGTACGAAGACTCGTTTTCACACAGAGGCAAAACTGAAGCAACTCGGAAGTAGCGTATTCTACATCTGCAATTTTCGCAAAGCCGCAATTGAAATCGTAAAGTTTGTAAATTTCGTATCTGGGTGAATTTTAAGGACAAGCTGGCAAGGAGCTTGGTGTACGTAGATAAACTAAGCTGCCCTTGCAGGGCGGGGGGGGGGGGGGGGGGGGAGTCATATCTGAGGAGCTTGGAAGTTCCAAACAGGCATGCGCATCGATTAAGATTATTTCTAGTAACTTTTTGTTGTATTTCGGCAGACCACTAAACTAAGAGAAGTCCTGCTGGCGTACAGTTGGCACAATCTCGATGTCGGTTATTGCCAGGTAAGGAAAAACTCACAAAAATATTCTGCTCAATTTTTCTAATCAATCACCCGTTTCTTATTTTTTCTCCGTTAAACTGCATGTCTGTGATTTTATTTCAAAGGGTTTGAACCGTCTGGTCGCTATTGCTTTACTTTATCTTAACGAAGAAGAGTCGTTTTGGTAAGTGAACGTCTTTTCTCAAGTCTATTTACATTGATGATAGCAATGACGTTTTTGCTGTTGTTTGTTCTTTTTAAAACTCTTCTCTCTTTTTCTTTCTCTTCCATGTTCAGCCTGTACGTAACGGGAAATCGCCCGTGTTTATCTCTTTCAGTGCGATTTTAAATCTTTTCTGACCATTTTCTTTTACTGCAGGTGTTTAGTAGCCATTGTTGAACATCTTCTGCCAAGAGATTATTTTTCCAAAACACTTATCGCGTCACAAGCGGATCAAAGAGTGCTCAGAGATCTGCTAGCTGAAAAACTGCCAAGACTTCACGCTCACTTTGATGCTCTCAAGTATGTCAGTGATGTAGTCGTTAATTCTCTCTACTTACTGTCTTCATTTCTTTTAATGTTAGTTCTAAGAACTTGCAGCTACATCAGGAAAATAAACTCAAGCTGATAATTTTCGTTGGTTCGTCACCAAGTTATTCCAAAGGACTAGTTAAATGAACGTTAACCACTCTCGAGAGCTGTAATTAATTCTATGACTTGGCACAATGATAAGTGAGGTGTAAATGGACAAAGCATGTATCCCAATTTTTTTATATAAAACATATTAATTTACTCTTCCTCTGTAAAAAGTGAACCTATAATTATTGATAATTATGATAATTATCTGTGTTTCCGAGACCTCTCGCTTTTGGTGTAGTAATTGTGAGCGCCCTGATTGGTTGCTTTTGTTTGATTGGCAGTGTGGACTTGTCACTGGTGTCTTTCAACTGGTTTTTAACAATCTTCGTGGATAGTTTCCCAGTGCAGGTGTGTTTTGTATCATTGGTGTTTTCAGTATAAATTTGTTAAGCAATGTGATTTGCAACAAATAAGTGTTTACTTACAAAAAGAATTTTGATGTTATTTTTTGATTGACATTCATGGTTTCAATCCAAGACACATCGTAATTTACTGCTTTCTTGTTGCAGACAACTCTTCGAGTCTGGGACACTTTTCTCTTTGAGGGAAACAAGGTGAGCCTTTGGTTAACTCAGAACTATTTTTCCGCTAAATCCAGCTATTACAGAAAGCAAGACAAGACAAGACAAGACAAGACAACTTTATTACATTTTTGCAGAATACATTACTAACAGACCTGGCGCCGCAGGTAGCAAAAGCTAGTCGAGGCGGGCCAGGAACAATGAAATAAATGAAATCTGCTAATCTTAGTTTAAAAGGAACGTATTACAGGAAAGCAAAAGAAAAGGAAGAAGTACTTAAGGGAGACTCGTATTGTATTATTTCATTAAGGCTACTTAGTTAATTCGAAATTAATTCGAAGTATCTAGGACAGAACAGAACTGGAACAGAAGAAGGAAGTACAGCTATGGAAAGTAAAGAAAGCCTGTTATAATGCCATAATTTTGATGTTGCTGTAACAACGTCAATCAATTGATGTGTTGCTATAACAACGTCAATTAGCGTTAAATAGGCTTACATTTCCAGTATCCTTATAACGAAGTGGTTGGCTTCTTAATTGCACAAACAGTAATACTCATTTCGAGTATTTCGACTTTTCGTGAGACTTTTTGGATTCAAATTCTTGTGTGTGTGTGTTCAAGGTGTTGTTCCGGTTTGCTCTGGCTGTCTTTAAGAGCTGTGAAGAGCAACTGTTGAAGTGTCAAGATCACATGAGCATATTCAACTTCCTGAGGCAGATGCCAGAAAAAGTTACAGACGCAAACACTTTATTTCAGGTCAGTTTTAAGATCAAAATGTGAATTCTTTCAACTGATTGCAATGCATCTCTTAAGTATTACTTAGTATTGAGATTTTGGAATGGGATCGCGGTGGAAAAAACAATGGGTAAATGTCCCCCAAATTTAGGATACATCTGCAGGTACCGGAAAGCTTTGTATTTTGGGTCACTTGGGATTAGTCTTTATTTGGAGTTGTTTTGTTTCCTGTCTTTTATTTCTTTTGTTTTACGTAAGCTTACGTAATCTGTGCTCCGGTACCTGCAGAAAGATCCCAAATTTACGCGTTCACCACTGGTGTAAAAGATATTTATGATCAACAGATCCTGAGCTGAATTGCTCCAGAAGCTCTCGGACACTTGGCATTTTTTAAGGACGTTCGCGCCCATTTCTACTGCGCATCTCCAGTGCGCACGCTATTCATTGGTCACGCACGTGCCACGTCATTTTCAAGCGCGCGCACGGAGTCCAAAACTCAACAAAATATAGAGCTGATGACCTTTGCGTTAACTTTGTGTGCGAATATTTTTGTTGGATACTCGGTGACCCCCACTTTTTTTTCGGCAGATCAATTCCTTTTCTGATTCTTTCCATTATACTAAAAAACAAAAAAAATCTGAGCGTGGGAAGTTTTAATTATTTCTCATATACTACTCAAATAGGGTCGAATTGGTACACCTATTACAGGTGTGCGTGACTTAAAGTTGTATTTTTTAAGGCTAATTCTAGCTGATTTTATGACATATGTAGCAAAGATCTATCATATAGGCCTATATATGCTGCGTTAAAGACACATAACTTAGATATGATTCTTCAACTTAAACATATGCCGATAGTAATGAATCCGGCCAGAATCGCCTCGAATGACTGGAAATCCTAGAAATGCTATGGTCTGTGATACGCCTTATCTTCAAAACGAGTTCGGTGACCCCCGATTTTTTTTGCGTTTTTAATCTAATCTTATCATTTTCTACCTACAGTCAAAGTTTTAAAAAAATCTGTGCGTGGGAAGTTTTTGGGCGCGAACGTCCTTAATACACCCGGCCCTAAAAGAAGGCTTGAAGTTTCTGTGTAAAACTAAATATGTTTTGTATTCAGATTGCCTTCCAGGTGCTGAATCCTTTCCCGATGCAGAAGATTCGAACAAAGCGTGCTTATCACATGGATATCGTCAAGGTAAGTTGGTAAATAAAGGTGGTTTACACGTTTTTACTCACGAAGCTTAAGGCGTGTCGCCTCTTTGGCGATCTTCAATTCTAAATGTTCAGAAAGTGATCGGAAATGTTGGGATAAGGACACTGCCGAAGATTTCCGAATTTCTGAGATTTTAAGCTGATCATATCTTTGTTTTCTTTATCTTTTGGCCTGGATTTTTTCTAGTTAGTGGGAAGAAATTATAGTTTGATCAATTTGCCACACAGCAGTCATGGTCTCACTTCAGCGTAACGTGATACTGATAAAACTATTTGCACGTTTTTTTTTTTAGCGTGAGCTTGCTGAGTTGGACAAGTTACGAGAAGATTACGTCACGAGCAAAGCAGACGAACCGGAGTCAAGAGATGGAGACATGCTGGGTGAAGACTAAAGACCTGGGAACTAGTTTCCAGTAATCACGTGAATGACGTACTGTGGGACAATATGAACGGAGTGTGGACTGAGTCATCCGTGTTCCATATAATTTTAGAAAACAGCCCGTAGCTTTTTGTGAGAAACGAAATGTAAAAGCTATCATATTTTTTTGGCCTGTGATTGATTTAATAATACAGTTGGCCTAGGAATACAGTTGGACTGTAGGTTTCTTTCTGGGGGTCAAACATTTCTAACTACAATCACAGGCTTGGCTTAACAGCCTTAGCCGATGCTATGGGAGATTAATTGATTAATGTCCTGGTTTGAATGATTGTACCTATGTAAAATATTATATAAAAATTGAGTTGTGTATAAAAGGGAAGGAATTTTTGGCTAAATATAAAAGTTTATATCCTGCCTGAACTTGATTGACAAAAATATACATATACATATATATTCCCTAAAATCATTGCTTGATATTTATCAGGATTAGTTATCATACCACTCATACCAAACCAGTGGTCAGCTTCGAGAAGTTGGCATTGAAGTCTCGTTTCTAACTTCACTGCACCTTTATCCGGATTGTATTAAGGCATCAGTCTAAAGAGATGTTCAACAGCGTTTGAATTGTCCACTTCTGTGATTGCCTCGTTTCTCGTTCAAGAAGTCCAATTATTTGTAGACATTTTCTGCAGTTACTAAATGTTTAGGAATTAATTTCCTGTTGTTCGTCTAGAGAGACCAAAATATATAAACAATTTTTAGAAAGCCTGCGTCTTAGTTGAAGTCACACTAATTTTTTCTTATTTTCGAATACGTTTGAATCCATGCTCTTTCTTGACATAATGAATATATAGCTACACACTCAATACATTTTTAAGGATTTGTTGAGAAAAATCTATTTTTTAAAGTAAGAATAACATGAAATAAACAAGTCACACTTGATATAGTCAATGTTGGTTTGATAACTAGATTTTGCTTCTAAAAATTCCACGCGTTGCACTAGGTTTTTGGCTGAATTATCGCCAAATAATCAATGTAGAAAATATTTAAAGCGTCTTTAATCGTGATAAACGTAATATCCAAATTTGGTACGAACTTCAATCCCACTGTCAATCCCCTCCCCTAGCTGTGCCAAGGCCACAAGTGACAATACTTCATGTACGCGCATCATTAAACTCTGTTTCACAAAAACTAATAATTTTTGCTATGGTTAATAACTCTGCCAGATGTTATTGATAGTTTCATGACTTCGTTAACACATCCAAGTAAATTGTTCGCTTATTACGTGCAGTTTAATGTAAACAACCAAAGCTTCTTCGCTTTTTTGTTCCGGCTGTCACAATCGCAAGTTAAGTGCAAATTACTTATTGAACAGCAATATAATATATTTGGATACAAATTCAAACATTGTTACAAGTGTGAACATTGTAAATTGATATTTCTTTCTTTTATTTTTTGAGCAATATCGAAGTTTCTTTGTTAAAGGCGCGGCTTTTTCGCGGGAATGCTGCCAATATACAGGACAAAAAATAGCTTTCAAGTGGGGTGTTGTTACAAACCACTTGCTTCACTTTGTTAACAAGTATCGTGCTGTTTTAAAAATATTGCAAGGGCTAATGAGTGAACAAAACTGAAAGGAACTCTGCCTAGTCACTCACTCTCAAAATGCTTTCTTTCACTGAAGCCTCCTGCTTCTTTTAACACCCCCTCCCCCTATTAAAGCTCCCTTTCCCCTATTAAAGCCCCATATCCTCTATTAAAGACCCCTATCCCCTATTAAAGCCCCCTGTCCCCTATTAAAGCTCCCCATCCCCTATTAAAGCCCCATATCCTCTATTAAAGACCCCTATCCCCTATTAAAGACCCCTGTCCCCTATTAAAGCTCCCCATCCCCTATTAAAGCCCCATACCCTCTATTAAAGACCCCTATCCCCTATTAAAGCCCCCTGTCCCCTATTAAAGCTCCCCATCCCCTATTAAAGCCCCATATCCTCTATTAAAGACCCCTATCCCCTATTAAAGCCCCCCCTATCCCCTATTAAAGCCCCCTATCCCCTATTAAAGCCCCCTCTCCCCTATTAAAGCCCCCTATTCTCTATTAAAGCCCCCTATCCCCTATTAAAGCCCCCTGTCCCCTATTAAAGCTCCCCATCCCCTATTAAAGCCCCATATCCTCTATTAAAGCCCCCTATCCCCTATTAAAGCCCCATATCCTCTATTAAAGACCCCTATCCCCTATTAAAGCCCCCTATCCCTTATTAAAGCCCCCTATCCCCTATTAAAGCCCCCTATTCTCTATTAAAGCCCCCTATCCCCTATTAAAGCTCCCCATTCCCTATTAAAGCTCCCCATCCCCTATTAAAGCCCCATATCCTCTATTAAAGACCCCTATCCCCTATTAAAGCCCCCTATCCCCTATTAAAGACCCCTATCCCCTGTTAAAGCTCCTTATCCCCTATTAAAGCCCCTATCCTCTATTAAAGCCCCCTATCCCCTACTAAAGCTCCCCACCCCCTATTAAAGCACCCCATCCCCTATTCCCAACGTGGCATAAAGACAAATAGTGATTGTGAAACCTATTTTTCTCAGTAGAGTTTTTTCTCATCGATTGTGGACATGACGAGTAATTTAAAAAGTGAGCATCAATCAATCATCTACGTATGCATTTATGTGCACTAGCCATTTGCGATTTGAAATCAGAGCCTCCCACCTCTGTCCAAGAGCCTAGTCAAAAGGTCTTGAGTAAGTTTACGTTAAACGGGGGAGGATCATCGACGAAGATACAAAGAGTTATTGAAAGTGTCATTCAAAATACCATGTTGAGCGGTTTTTACTCGGTGAAATCTTTGGTTTTCCAATAAACTCCCTCTAGATCTTCATGATTTCCATAAGAAACCTTTTCTTTTAAGCCCCCTGTCTCTTTCAACGCCCCTTCCCACATTCAGCCCCCCCCCCCCCCCCCCTCATTTCCATCGTGGCATAAGGGCTAAGGCAAATTGTGATTACGAAACCTATTGTTCTAGAGATTTTTTGTGGACACGTGTCATTTAACAAAGTGAGCATCAATCAATCATCTTCTTCATGCTTTATGATCTGGACTCCCCAAAAACGCTAGTTTACGCCAAAAGGAAGAAGAACGTCTACGGAGCTTCAAAGAATCACTGAAGAATCTTTACAGAAATATCATTACGTTTAAAATACCACCCGCACGTTGAGCGGCATTTAACTTTTTTACGACTAAATGAACTTGAAAATAGTATTTACTTAGCATGGGTCACTGATTGTGGAAATCTGTAATGTCTCAGTTGATTGACGCTTTTGTTCTCAAGCGATGTTTTTCGGTTGAAACGAAATGAGGGTTGCGAAAACCCAACGACACACTGCAGAAATTATCACAATCAGTTCTTCTTTTGATAGAGATGTTAGATTTTTCCAACTCCATTGGCGATAGAAATCTATATGGCATTGCGTGTAAAGCAGTCATCTACAAATTGAAAACAACAATAAAATATTACACCTCATTAGCACTGCATTAGACTGTGTCTTTTTTTACAAAAAAATTGGCAATTTAAAGGTAGTTGTGGTGGTCGGTTTCACTTGATTAAGTTTCGCACAAATCACTTAAAGGCGGAAAAATTGTTGAACCATGTACATGTTATGATTCGATGTGTGGCTCGCACTAACATGAACTGGCATAATTTTTGAGTTATGTATCGATATTTTTTGGAATTTTTGGACTAGACTTTCATCATGTAGTGTAAATGGACCATGAGGCATTTGTTATTTGCTCAGATGTTTTTATCTTTAGTATTTCTCATACAGCAACACCGCGGAGTTGTGAGCAGAAGTTCACGCAAACTTGTCCTTCCAGAAAATACAAGAGTCGAGTATGATGAAAATATTAAGACGCAAAACTTGAAAGGAAAACGCAAAAAGATTCGAGAGATCTTAGATGCATCAGTGAAACCATCTAAACGTTCGCAAGAAGACTTTTCATGCGACTGTAGCAATTATTGTCTAGATCCTGACAGCTCCGAACTTAAGGTGAGTATAGAACTGCGAATTTTTCTTCATCACGGTGACCTTGCAGTAGAATTTCTAGTACCGAGAAAACAGCAAATCCTGGCGTCGATTTTAAGTAGTAACGATGCCTTTGCAGTTAACGACTTTGGGTTAGATTTCCAACAGCGCGATTTGATAAAACCAAGTTCATATCGCTTTCCGATTGAGTTTTGTTTGTTAGATTGTTTGATTTTGAGCAAATTGGTTTAATGGTTCTTGTGTTAACACTATATTTCAGAAACTAATGTGGATTGACAACAACCCAATTTTCTGCAAAGAAAGTGGAACGGTCGACATCGAGAACGAACCGTACTTAGCTGGCTGTTTCTTCTTTTGCTGTCGAAGATGTAATGTGGAATATTACAGCTGTCTTCTTACTAGACGCGCAGTGCAGTGCCTGGGATTAGCTTACATATGCGCTTACGACTGTGTTAAAGAAAGTTTACCGCAAATCGCGGTTCATGGATGGTGAACTGAGAAGTAATCTAACGACACTAAACGCTTTCTGGAGCGAAAGTCAGTTCAGAAACAATTAATGAACTTGAAATGCAGAAACGGTTTTAATGATTATCAAGAAACGTCCTGAGGTTTATGTTAAATCCTGGTTGATCCCATAGCTTTGGTCTATTAAAATTTATTTAATTTCACTTGTACGGTATTGCAAGGCGATACAGGTACGCAGAAAAAAGGAATATTAATAAGATAAATAATACCTTGTAAAATTATATAGATGTGTAGTTGTTTTAGCAAGAAAAAATGAGAAACTTTCACCGTTGATAAAGGCTGAATATTAAATTGCATCTCAATTTTGTTGTTACTATCTTGAATTTAAGAGTACACTGTAATATCACCGGTAGTTCAAATTCGAATGAAAATCGTCGCTCTCGCAAATTTCAACAACATGGGCAATCGATTTGTCGAATATTGTAATCTTTTCTCGACATTTGTGGTATTCAAAACGTTAATAAGGTTGTTGGGCGCGGCAAAATGAAACAGTACAACACAATTTAGTGCATTTAATTTCTGTTTGTATAAAAAATACATATATACGCAACAATTTTCTAACATAAAAAGGATAGAAGAATTGAAGGAAATGGCAGGCGAACGGAGTTCGTAGCAGATATTAGGTTAATTTTGGGCTGTCAAACAAAGCCTCATGTTAGCAAAATGGACCCGCTGTTCTTCAGTAATACGAGACAGCTGAATAGGTGCTTAATCAGCATGACAAGGTCATGCTTTAGTAGTTACGTCGGAGTTTATTCCTAAGTTCAAAATTCCACTACTGTTGAATTCTTGCCATACATTTATTTTATTACTGGTTATGACAATTTGTTAGTAGATCAGGAAATACCCCTTGTCTTCTTAAGAATGATTACTGAATGAGCGTCCCTTGTCTAATCGGGCAAAGCATTTTGTACTTGTTAAAGCGCTTTCTTAATTGTTTCGGGTCAGTGGATGTAGCACATACATAACAACTTGTTATCGGTAAAACTTAAGTGCAGAAAAAAATGTCGAGTTTAACTCCATTCAACCACATACAAGTCAATTAATTCGGTTTGAATTGCTAGTCAATGATAAGACTATCAGATGAAAGTTACTAAGCAGTAGTTTCCTCAAATTTTGTTTATTGACCGGCCTGTGTCTATACCAAACCTAACTAAGTAACCATCCGGAAGAGTATTATGCCAACTCACAGGTGCACTATCTATTTTTTTGCCTTTTTGCGCAAGTTTTGGATTTTTCGCAGAATTACTTTTTTTCGTGTAAAGGTAAAATACTGTATTAAGCTCCTACCTTGAAACAGATTCTTTCAAAGGTACCCTTCGCTGTCTATCTTAATTTTCGATATAGTATGGCATTGGAAATGGCAGAAGTGCGGGTTATTATGGCAAAAACATAGACCGCTACGATAATTATTGGTAAAGATACAAGAAAAAGAAAACCAGTGAAGGGTAAGAATAGGGGTGGGCTTGGGAGGATGTATAGATCAACAACAAACAAATATCAAAGACTTCATTTTAAATGTGTTTATTAGTAGTTTACATAACTTTGAACCCGTTTACATCACTATGGCTGTTGACTACGGCACAACAAAATGAATTAATCTTCTAAGGCTTAGAATTGCCTACTAACAGCTCCACAATAGCTAGTATAACAAAACTCATGGCGACATTAGGCGCCCTCAGAGAGTTCTGGAGGGGGAGGAAAAGGCAGCTCCTTGTATGATTTCTGCTCAAGGCAGAAACACGTGCATTTATAGGCACCGCGCATACAGAATCCATAGGTGTTGAGCTTGTTATCCAGGCATTTGTAAAACAGCGCATTGCAATAACGGCAGCAGTCGAAGGTTTGCTTGCAGACATATTTTTTCTGGGGTTTGGTATTCGGCAGATAGATGGAGGCTGCATCCCGACACAACACTGGGAAATTCTCGTAGCTGAGATATTTGTGCTCGTCCTAAAAAAAAACGATATAAAAATATCAACTTAACATCATGTCCTCGGAAGTGGCTTTCTGGTCATTGCCAATGCAATTATTTCGGGTTTTTTTTTTTACTGACCTGGATTTCCTTGGGAAGACGATCATCATGGAGGTCATGACAGATATCGTCGCAGTCGCAATTGTGCGGGTTTGGCAGCTTTGGTCCATCGGGACCGCCAACCTGAGCCGGAGAAGCGCCAGAGGCCACTGGGTCTTGCTGGTTATCCAACGCACTAAGGGCTTCATCTTGGAACTTATTCGACTCCTGCATATGTTTGTGTCTGTATCCCTGCGTCGCCATAATGGCAGCAGCCACTAGGCAAACCAACAAGTACGATTTCATTCTGGAAGTGAGGGACGTGTCGAACGAGAACTCACTTTGAAAAAGCACTTGAACACTGAGCAAAGATGGGTGCGTAAAAACCTTTTATACCAGGAAAGCGGAAAATCAAATGCGTGAATTGTTCATAGCTTGTTTTTGATTTGTTGCCTTGAGGATTCTAATTGGCTGAATCATGCACGTGCAACGTCAATTGCCTAATGCACGTACATGCACGTGTTCATATAAAGCACGTTGGATTTGTCTTATGGCAAATGGTTTTCTTTTACTTTAGCAGTCAAAATGAATAGAGCGTTTTGGTGCAATCGTGAAAGATTTCAGCAGTAAATTTATAGGAAAGATAGATTAAGTCCACAGTTTTGAAGATAAGAGATTCTATTGTCAATCGGAATTTTTTCCTGTTTTTGCAAGAGTGCACTTTTTTGCGTTAACGTGTAGGCCAGTATTTACGATGTTATATTCAATGGTTTTATTCACTAAAGTTACAACACCGTTAATTTTTCCGCAATCAGCTAGTGGACCCCGTATTGACCCCGTATTATGTCTTTATGCGCCCCCTTAATTCCCTGACGTGTTATTTGCCTTCCACTGATACTTGCATGTCCACTTGAGCAACCTCAACATTCACTATTGAGCAAATTTCTTTTTCGCTTATTTAAAACATTAGTATTTTTTATTGGCATCTTCTGGGCTGTAAACTGTTCGCATGCGTGACCTTGTGTATAGCTAGTTAATGACTTTTTTATTCCTTTGCTTCATTGGTTGTTTTGTTGGGTTTAGTCCTATTAAAATTATTGGATGAATTCAATCAAGAACAGGCTTTCGAGGGCAAAATATCACATTGTTTAGCAAGGTAATTGAGATCTGTCCACTTTATTTCAAAGCGGAAAAATTAACGGTCAGATAATTTTTAAAAGGGCTAATGTTTCTAAATTTTGCTACATGAGGTTCTGTATTGGCCCAAAATGCCGCCAGTACAAGTGTGTGTTATCCCATTAACCACCATTAGCAAAAACACGGCCAGTGACAACAATACGCTATGTGATCTGCTGTGTAATATTATTAAAATCGAATCCGGTAAGCTATATTGATTTAGAAGGAATAAAGACAACAAAAGTAATTATCCTTTATCAAAACTGTCGTAACTATTCTTGTGGTAACCTATACCCTATTTTGTAGTCACATTATTTTCAAAGCGTGAAAGACGCTTTGCAGTGAAGAGTAAGAGATTGAGGAATTATACGAAGAGAGAAAAATTGAAGAATCTGAATAAAAAGAATGCGGTTTTCTTAATTTCTTTCTGTAAGACATTGAAATTTTAGCAAGTGTTTTATTTCCTCTTGCCGGGAGACAAAATGGGAGGTACTTTTAGGGAGGAGATTTCTTTTTTATTTGATTTGTTGCTTCAAGTTTACCCCCGTGACACCAAAATAAACCACAGTATTTGTTTTTTTCAATTAACACATTTATTTTGTTCATCAGTTACAAACTTTCATACAAACTGCGGAAAGCTTTCTGGAGATTCACTAGCCATGCAAAAACTAAACCTACTTAGCTGTTACAACAATATAAAAAACTGTCTTGGTAACGAAACGATATAGCGTTTCATGGTTCACTTACAGAGCTCATTGCACCGGCGTGTTAGAGCAGTCATTTACTGGTTTTTACTCGAGCTTATAATAATTCTCGGGAGGATTGTGTTTTTCCAGACACTCGCACATGCATTTGTAGTTGCGCCTGTAGCAGTATTCTGGGCCTCCGTAGAAAAGTCCGACTTCTTTTAGGCATTTATCGTAAATGGCGTTGCAAGCTCGGCAGCAGTCAAACAGGTACAGACCCAAGTATGTGCACTGGTATTTTGGTTTCCTCCTGAATACGACTGTCGAGGCCAGCACGCAGTCGATTGGCTTGTCTTCAAATTTATGGAAGTTTTCAGGAACCTGGCGAGAAAGGGAAAACAAAGATAAGTTTAGCATGTAATGGCATGGCGGATTTGCATTTTGTGCCAGTTCATAGGAAGGTGTGGCGACGCGCGATTAACTTATAACGAAGATTTAAGAACAGAAGTAAAACAGTGTCGAAAGCGGATATTTACAGTCAAATATGGTGGCACATCGACTCTGTCGCAGTCTGGTTCGCAGTGAGCTAAGCACTTGGTGGATTCGTCGTTTTCTGGCTTTCTCACGTCCGGCTCGTCTTGCACTTGCAAGCTAGTAACTTCGGGCAGCAAATTCCTATGCTCGGGACGAAAGAAGCTTCTGGCATGTTCTTCAGTGCTCAAAGCATTCGCGAAGACAATAGCAAGCGAAAGAGTTACAAGAAAACTGTACATTTTCGTGTCGAGATTGCAAGACACACACGAGAACTCGATAAAGTCCTAACTTGCACGCGAGCTGTCGTCTACTGAATGCCTAGTGGTGGTTAAAGCGATCTTTTATATCACCAAACAGGAACTAAGAAAGTGCTATTGTCATGTAATGCATTGTCCTATAAGTTACGCATTCAATTGTATTGTCACTGCGTGCGGGGCTCAGCTGATACGTGACTTTATCGTGTCAAACAAACACACAGCCAGTTGCAATGATTTTAACGCGATGAAATTCTCTCAACATCTTGCTATCTAGTGAAAACGTTTCCAGTAACTTGAAAGGTTTAAAATATTTATGTTAGTCAAATTGACTCACTATTCTTTCACTTGAACACTGTGGCTTTCATTATTTTCGCTATTTGCATGAAAAGATTTACGTATGGTTCAGTGGAGTGTAAAAACTACAATTACCTTTTAAAATCGTATATCTATAGTCGCGTGTGGTTGAACGTGGTCGAAACAGGAAAAAATTCCTTTCAGCAAGCTTTAATGATAATTGCTTAATGACACAAAGAGCATCGACGTCGAAAACAGTTTGGTTTTGCTCGACAAGAATTATTTTTTCCTGTTAGACCTTTTTTCCGGACAACAACCTTGTCTATTCAAGCACAAAAACATAAACCTCGCACATTTTGAGAGCTCGCAGCCCTACTGACCCAACGGTTACCAAGTGCAGTCAAGCGATATTGCACCTGTGCTAGTCTGCTTTCTGCATCAATGACATCAATGAATAGCAACCATGTTTTGGGGCTTCTCTTTCGTTATGTCCTGCACGTTTTGATATAAACGAGAATTAAAGTTCATATTTGTTCTTAAAAAAGAACGAATCACTTATCTATACAACTTAAACAAGTGGTTCAAAGTGGTCACCATTTCCAGTGTCGCTAAGTCTACAGCTTAAGTCGACGACCAACTCAAACGTTTTGCCTGAATTCCTTAAACGACGCAAAATGTCGATCCTTGTTTCTATATATTTATATCACCAGCTATCAACTGGCATAGTGACATACTGGTCCGGCCAGCCGCAATATTGTTTTAAACATAGGACGTTGTATCAGCCTTGCAGTAGTCTTTGACTTCTCATGTAGTTTAGTTTCTTATACTGTTTGGGAACTGCGCCGAAGTCGACCCTAGATACTTTGGCCTGTGCAAGAGCAACATTGTACAACACTGCTATGTTTGATGAATTGTCTGCAAATTAATCAGTTGTTTAATTTTTGTCTTCGCCCACTGCAAGTTGTGGCCTCATGAAATATTAGGTTATCCTTAATCGACAAACAACGACAAAATTACTCCAAGAACCAGAAGGAAAGTGAATACACAAAAAGTAAAATCTGACACGAGGCTATCTATCCAGCTGGGGCGTTATTTCAACCATGTAAAATTGCAGTACAAACGTTCTTAAAAATTCATCGATTTAAGAATTATTCTACTCCAGTCAATCCAGCAACTTTGCAATAATCAAACACGACTTGCTCTTTTTCACTCTGGGAAATGTATGTCAGAACAATTAGCGCAACAAATTATTTTAAAATTCGTTTCAACATCATGCAGAATTCTGGGAGCAGAGCCCTTTCTCCAACAAAGACGAACACACGATTGATCATGCACTTTATTTTCTTGTTAATTGCGGGTTTATTCTCTGTCCATTTCTTTATAATGCTTTAGCTGGTATTGCACTGCATGACAAGTAGACCCCGGCAGTAAGTTATGTCCTACGTAAGTTACACGATGCAGTATTGAAGTCAGTAGAAGAATAGAGCAACGCTAGAATGCTCTCAGCCAGTTCTAAAAATCTTGACTTTTAATTTGAACTAGCTTTACTCAGGCTTCGTTCCGCAAGTTAGCGTACCCGAACACAATAATTAACATTGCATTGTGTCTAGATGCCCGGTAGCCGGGAAGTGTTTTCAGAAACCTAGCACAAGGTACCGTACCCGGCAAACTGAAATTATTTTATAGAATTTCCACGGAATAACTCGTTACTTAGAATAGTAGATCTTTGTTTAGGAATGTCAAGCAATTTCAGGTGTATTATTTTGGCTTTGTAGTTGAGGAAAATTTTGAGCTTGGACATACTATGAAAAAACTATACACCTGGCAATCAGAAATTCTTTCCGTTTTCCACCGAAATGTCCATTCGAACCTGGTGAGAATACTCGATCTCTGTGTAGAAATACCAATAGATTTCCGAACTGCAATTGCCTACATGACGAAACTGAGTGCGCTACAGGTTGCGCGATATTGTTGATACCAAGACCTACTGAGTTACGGCAGATCTACTATTCTACTTTAGTAAATTCTCAGCTCCGACTATTGCATTTCTAGCTTTTTGATTGGCTAAAAAACTCCGACTATGAGCCAGTAGTCGGAGTTTTAGTCATATGGAAAATAGTGCGCCAAGTTTAAAAATTTTCCGCACAAAGTTTTCAACTTCAGCCCTCTATAATGGCCGAAATAAAAATCGGCGGTAAAACCCGGTTTGAGAATTTACTAAAACAATTATTCCATTCGCCCTTGTTGGATATGAAGTGATTATAACCAACGAGCGCTACGCGCTCGTTGGTTAATTTATCACTTCATATCCAACTCGGGCTCATGGAATAACTGTTATGTATTCGCTAAGAATTAAATGAATTATTATTCCGTGGAAATTCTATAATAACTGTCAGGTATCTAGCTTTTTGAAACACTTCCCGGCTGCCGGGGAAAAACAAATAAAAGAATACTATTCAAGTTGCTTCGTTGAGTATCCATCTTTATCCAATTGCATGTTGTTTGCCTCATCTTCCAAGGATTCTTTGATTTTTCAACATCCGAGTTGTTCGTCTCAGCATCATGATTTGTTTTTTGTCTGTGTTTTCGTCGTGCATGGCTCCTTTGTTATCTCGTGAGAACGAGCATGAACTCTGCCTATCCGACGGGCTTTCAAGCAATATAGTTCGTGGGCCAACCCGGCCGTTCCGAAAGCGATCGACATCTTCGAGTCCCTCCCAAACAGTCTGACGCATTCTCATCCCCAGTTTCCTCGCGCTACGCTAGGAACGCCTGGGACCATAACCCCCCCCCCCCCCCCCCAATTTGGCGGGCAAAAACGAACGGTTTGCATTTTTAGACTCAGCTAGCTTTAGACTTAGCTTGGCTGCTATTCCGTCGGGGTTCATATCAAACTTGGCCTATTGTTATGGTTGGATTTTTTCTGAGACAATGGCGCTATTGTTGTCGGTCCTTTGGGATTTTTCTGTTCGGTGTCGCGAAATTACACTCGAGATAAATCGGATTCAGTCGGCAAATAGTTGATGATGGCATTTTTGTTCCCTACGGGAGCCTACTTGGGAAAACACGGAGAGATCAACAGGGGGTGAGTTAGTATATGTCGGTAAATCAAAAGTTTGACTATTGCTATACCTCGCGTGTGCTGGTCAGTGTCTTCCGGCCTAAATCGGACTCTCCTAGCCGTACTTTGCATTTTTTTCAAAAGGTAGTCACCAGTAGGTTGTGACATTCTGTTCTTAGCACATGCACCTGGCAAGCAAGCGCCCGTACCTGCTCGGTAACTGCAAGCAGCTAAGGCCGCGTTGTTTTTAGTTATGCCGTATACGCTTTAAATTTCCTTGCTTCTGATTCACTAAAATCGAACTTGACTTTTTCAAATTTGCCAATGGCACAAAGAATATATAAAAGAAAGTTTAAGTGTGTTGCTTACACCTTTTTCCCTTTGACGACTTAACTTTAATTTCGACGCTCCAGCTTGTGCTGGGAATAAAGAGCGAATAAAGTGCTGTTGTTGTCGTTGTTGTGCCATTATCTTATTTCTTTCTTCATGTTCTTGTGAGCAAGCGATCGTAAGTAGCTGGGAACGATCAGTATTGCTATACACACTGTAAACTCGTTTTGTTTTAAATTTGTTTTTGATGACCGCCCGCGCGACGCAAGGCGGATTAATATAAAAGAAACTTAAAGTTTGATTTTCGCACCCTTTTCCGCCTGAACGGATTTTCGCACCTTTTGTCGTTTGAACGATTTCGCTTTCATTTCGCCGCTCGCTTTAGAATCCAACATGTGCCATTGTGGCATTCCCTGCGCAAGTGTATTTCTCTTTTCCTGTTTTTTGAGCAAGCGATCATGGTTAGCCAAAAGAAATAAATTTTGCTGCATACTCATTTTGTTTTTTTGTTTTTTTAACAACGCTCACGCGACGCGGGCAATAAACTAAACATGACGTGCAATAAACTAAATCAGGGTATATGTATTCGATTGTTCACCGTTTTTTTTTTTCGTTCATGCAGAAACCAAATCATCGCGAAGAAATGCGGGTTTTTGTGCTTTGCTCAATGCGATTTCCTAATCAAACATTTTTTTTGCGCTCGTCTTTTTATGGCGCTTTAACAAAGTGATTGTAATATAACTGAACAATTAACAGAGTATGTTTGTGTGGTAGTGAGACTCACTTTCTCACCGTTTATAAAAAGGTAATTGGAACACTTCTCTCACTCCCTCTTCATTTCCCCCTAGGCTGTTATTCCAGGGACAGCTAAAAGAAGTAGTGGCGTTTTGTCATGAACACCGTAAGTGAGATCAGAATCCTTGATTCATTCCCCTTAGCGAGACGACGACCATCCTCGAACATTTTATATCGGAGTCCCCCCGGGAACAGTTTGATTTGTCAAAGCGCCAGTACTTCGTTTTAATGTTGTTATTTTAAGCCTGCATCCAGCTGATCTCCATTGAAGTGTCCATCAGCATGTCAGATATCAGGTAGCTTGGTAATCCAATACTTTTATTCTACAATCACGTTCCATTTAGCTCTACGCAGTTTTGGCATGAAGATGTTGCTCGTTTTATCTCTCGCATTATTTGTCGGCATTGCAAGTTCTCGACCAAGCGATAAAGCCATAGGTAAGGACCAGAAAAATCAGCAAAAGCCTACTCAATAAGCTTCAATAACCTGTTCAATATTCTAAGACCCATTCTAATCTTAAGTCTGCGTGAAGTCTAGAAATGGTTTCTCTTTCTCCTAGCCTCTGAATACGATTTAACCGCTAAAAATTGAAGAACAGCGGTTCGAAAAGAAAGGTTACGGTGATAGTGAATGCAAACAATAAGTTATATATTCTGAACAAATCTTCTGAAGTCGTGTCGCGAGAAACGATCTCTAGATTCTAGGACAGGAAGAAACCCACGCGTGATCCTAGAAGCCGCGCGACCTCGCGAGGCGTGTATCGTGTGGATTGTTCTTAGAATGACATGACGATTGTTTTTTTTCTTTCCACAGTTGATATTGACCCCAGAAGGTACTGTGGTTGTTCCACTGTGGACTTGCCTCAGTGTGGCTGCTGTGTAGATCTTGAAGAGATCATTCAAGAGGATTATACAGGTATACATTCGTAAGGGTGATCCATAAGTTATTTCTCCTTACATAAGCAAACAGGTGATGTATGGTATTCAAAAAGGAGAATTTACATTTTGACTTTCGGTGAAATCTTTTGGAAAGCTTGAACTTTACATTTATTGATCTTGTAATAAATAAGCCTATCGTTTTTTTATGCAACTTTGTCCTGGCTCACTACATCGTTAGCGAAGTTGATTAGCGGAAAAATCGCATGGTTTTGAACCAATAGGAATCGTACAAATTAGTAATAATAATAATAATAATCAACTTTATTTATCGAGGGTAACACAGAACAGTACTCACTGAAAAACCAGTGGCCCTCATATAAATATTTACAACATAAAAGATGACGTGTTAAAAATTAATAATATAGAAAGATTCTCAAATATGGAGGGATAATTTAAAAAACTAAGATATGACACTAAAATATAAAAAAAATACACATTAAAATATTAAAAAGCAAAGCCTGACAATTAAAGCAAGTCTAACTTTAAAACAAGAAAATTAAAATTTTAGATCATTAAAATTGCGTGTTGTCCCATCTTGCAGTGTGCACAAACTTGACGTACGTGGAGGCGGAATATGTGAGTATAAATTGTCTTCATTGTGTCGTGTACACTCATGGCGGTAACAAAAATAGATCAATGAATTTATTTGCACACATTTGTCACAAACCTAAATTTGTCTAAAAGGGCTATAACCACTTTCTCAGAATTATTTTAAGCCCAAACTCAAAAAAGTAAGTCAAAATACAAAGCATTGTTTCATACATCATGCACTCACCTTAACGAACATGGTTCCTTTATCATCAATCTTATAATATTATTATTAATAATAATAATAATAATAATAATAATAATAATTACAGTTTTTGGAGCGCCTCGCTACGCCTCGGCGCTCTTACAATACTAAGTAAAAATAATGAAAGAAAAAATTGATGACTATTTACAAGATTTCTATACAGTTGATCAAAATTACAATACAATTACAATGATGAAAGAAAAAAAGAATATGGTTGTTACTTATCGAAAAGATAAGTTTTTAGATGAGCTTTGAATTGATTGACAGATGTTAATTCCCGCATAGGTTGGGGCAATGAGTTCCAAAGCGTTGGGCCAGCTACGGCGAAAGCTCTTTCTCCATATGTTTTAGTTCTGGACTTAGGTAATATAAGTAAGTTGGCGACCATAGACCTTAAAGAGCGTGATCTTTGATCTCCAAAGCCATCATGTTTTCTAGTCAGCGGTGATGGATCGTGTACTCTTGATTACTTGCTGTGGTGTCAGCATATCAAAGCTTGAAGAAACTGTTTGCAAACCTCTGTAGCCAATGTGTTATTTATCGAGTTTCTGTATTTTCAGGGAGTACAGTTTACCTTGACAATTAATGGTGAAGTTCTCCTAAACGAGACCATCTCTGGTAAGTCAGAACTTTGCGCTACTCCGCCCTATACCCCTCGCTTTCTCCTTGTGAAACAATTACTTTGTTTACTGGAATAAGCGCTGTCGTCGATTGGGTGCCTCTCTGGAATTGAGAGCACGTGATAGCGTAATTATGTAATTAATATAATAAGCACCATATCGCAAAGTCCCAGTATTCAATGCGCACTGTGATACCTTGTCCCTCGACCCAAGCCCGCGCGTTTCACCAAGCCGACCAAGCTGGGAAAATACAAAAGATTGCTTGTTTTCTTACACAGGCAGGAATCCCCCAGCCTTGTGTGAAGGACTGAAGGACGTTGCTGATATCTGCGTGCAGGTATACAACATGTCTTACGAGGAGGAGAAGTTTGGCGGTTGTTTAAGAATCTATGGCGATGTTGTGACTCGTGTTCTCGACATCGAGCTTGGCTGTTATTACCTGCCGCTCTCTGACGGCCAGCTGATTGAGACTGCAGTGGACGAACACGCCCTGGTGCATGCGCTTTTCCAAATCGGTAACAGTGCGAAGGATCTCATACAGGATGAGATGCACAAGTGGTCTCACAAGGATGGTGATCTCGGCGAGATTTATCCTCACAACGAGGATGGCTTTCCTGTTGAGCCACTGTTAGAGAGCGTTGAGGAAAATTAAAATCAGGTCCAAAGAAATGCATGGAACGCTTCGTTGTTTTAAGGTTTTAAGGTTCGGTGACAGATACTTAAATTGGGTGCAGTGATTATCAAAAGCTACAATTCCTTTGTCTCGTTTGTATGAGCTTTAAATGAAAATAAACTATGGATGAAAAAAACAAACAAACTGTTTTGATTGATAATCTCGTAATGAAAATAATAGTTTTTTACAGTCAAACTAAGTAAAGCGTACCCCTCAAGATTAATAAACTGATTATTTGAAACTTGAACCCGCTAGTCGTTTCAATAAATCAATACTATGAATTTATTATTCGAACATTGAACTCGCTCGTTCGATCCAAGAATACGGCTAACGGGTTCCGTTTTCAAAAAATCAATTCACTATTGCATTCTAGAAAATACTAGTAGGTTTGAAACCTACTACTCAGTCGCAACAGTGAATTTTCGAAAACGGAACCCGTTAGCCGTATTCTTCGATCGAGCGAGCGAGTTCAATGAATGAATAATCTATTCATTATTGCATTCTTGAAACGCCTAGCGGGTTCAAGTTTCAAATAATCAGTTCATTAATGCAGTATTGAGGGGTACGCTTTACTTAGTTTGACTGTAAGGACACTAAAAACAAACAAACAAATCGTGCAGAGAAGCCATGGAGGAAAAAAAAATAGAGCAAGTACTGTCTAATAACCAGGTCTTATATTTTACATATCTTACAATCTTACCATGTTGCCCGCAACAAATCATGCACAACCCATATGTGAGAAAAAACATTTCATGCCCCAGAAAATTACCCAACTAATAATCGCTCGTGCCTAACTGTGTTTTAAAAAGTAACATCATGAATTCTAGAAATCAAAGCCAATGTATTTTGAAGGCCATAGCTATGCTACTTCAATGTCTGGTAGTTTTATCAGACCTGCACAAGCAGATCTTCTTTGAGTATCACACCTGAGGCCATGTGATGTACGTGTTGTCTTTCATGATCTACGCGTGATTATTGTAGATTTGGTTTGTATTTGGTGAACATCGTCAGAGAAATCAGTTTCATGATGATGCTTCTGTCTGTGTTCCTCGCTTTTTGTCTCACTGGCTTCGCTGCGTCAAGCCAAAATGATGAAATCCAATTTGAAGGTAAGCCAACAAACCTAATCCAGTGTAAAAGGGGTAAGTTTCTAAAGAAACTGTGGTGCTGCGTCGGTGGGGAGTGTTACAAGATAATTTGGTTTTATCAACTCAGTTGATAAAACCAAATTATGTTCTAATCCAGTGTAAATCGGGAATTTATCTTAATTTTAGTATGAACGCACTGAACTCTAGAGAAGTCAACGCCGTTTGCATGGTGTGTAGTCAGTTGACGCTCAAGTCGAACATTTTGCGCAGAGATAAGTTATTTCATTGATAGTAGTATTCTTTCCATTGGAAACACTTACACTGTTGTCTCAGAATGACTCTAATGAGTCCGCGATAACATTCATTACTGGAAAGTGGTGGATTGAAAAAGGGGTCCTTAAACTGTTAAGTCAGATCTTTCGCAGCCCATCGACGCAAAGGCAAAAGACAAAGGAGTAGTGCTAAAATGTAAACTGACTCCATTTGAGCCGCAACCCAAAACACTACTCTACCCTGACGTTTTCCTCAACAGAATTGGACGAACATCTGCGTGTCTTTTTTAGGTGGGAGTTCTAATCCGGTGTCATGAGTTGAAACATTTATACAAATTCCCTCTTTTGATTTACGTCAGGATTTGGTCTGAGTGGGGCAAAAGGAAGTTTACAAGGGGGAGGGGAGCTTTATTTCTGTAACTTAAAAATACCTTATGCTGTTGGATTTGAAATAGCTTGAAAATAACATACACGAGTGTATTTTGTTCAAAAATCGTGAATATCAAGTCGCAATCTTTTCGAGTGTTGTCTAAGTTAATTAAATCGTTCTCCTTTCCCCAACCCATCCGACTCTTGGCGCAAAATAGATTTTCAAAACGAAACAATGGCATCTTATCAAAATCACAAGTCGTATGTCCAGTGATCATGATGTGAGACAATGCACGTGAGAGAATCGAGAAAAATCACAAGTCTCGATAGATGAAATCTTAAACCCCTTTCCAGCTTGTTCGAAAACAAACCCCACGAGCAAGAGAGGGAATCCACTAGGGAGCTGGGGAGAGCAAGCACGATATCCAATCGCGCTGGTTTAATCATCGGAGAGATTATTTTTAAAAATTTTTCATAATATACTCTGGTCTTAGATACGTAGATTTGCAGTCTGTGTGTGTGTGTGAGAACACTGAGAGTACTAAATTATCACCAGGCAGTGTTTTTCTTTTCACAAAGATCACGTTCTTTGTTTGTTGTTATTTGATTTATGTTATTTTTTCAACTACGCAGCTTGGTCAGAACCGGATATCAGTGTCCGTGACACTAATTGTGGCTGCAGCAAAAAACCTCTTCCCCATTGTGGCTGCAAAGTGAATATTGAAATTAACTGGAGAGAATACGTACGTAAGTAGACTGAAAACAAATCTTGGTTTGTTTTCTCCAACCTATACTCTGCCGAAATGACCAGTCAGAAGACTAAGCTACACAACTACAAAGACTTCTCTTCTTTTCTTGCCTTATTGATTGCAATGAGCCTGAAACATCTTGTTACTGCTTTACGTAATAAGAAAGAATAATTAAAATCACCTTAATTTTCTCATTAAACACGGTAGAACACGGCTGAAATCGAATGTTTGCTAAGAAGGGAATTAAACAGGCGTCTTCTTTAAAGGAATTATACATCTGGCAGTGCACTGACATGATTTTCTTGTTGTTTCCTTAGTCGAAATGACAATGACGTATATCGAAGAAGACAATGTAAGTTACTATTCTTAGTTTATCTAGTTTTTACTCTTCTGCAGAGGCATTAAAAGAACTTTGTTGGCCAACACTTTTTAAACATAGGTTATTTCACCGCTGTGTCTTCGTTTTTTTTAATATGTAAATGGTTATAGATTTTAAGTTTGACACACAGCGAATCAGTGACATCCATCCCTATATAGTCGTGGCAAATCTATTTTTTACTTACCGCGCGCGAGTTGGACGCAATGATGGAAAACAGCGGCTTTTACATCAAGGAATAGCAGAATGGAACAGTCTTGACAAACGTGACATGAGGTCGCTTTGACTTTTTAAGCAAGCCTTGAAGACCGCAGTTTTTAACTCGTTTTTATGCTGTACTCCTTTATCGAACATTTTAATATTGAATTTTTTAACTTTTAACATTTTTGACTATTCCAAATATAACACTTTTCTTTTTGGCAGGGCCTCACTGAATAACACCTTTGGTGATGTGAGCTCCCTGGTTAAATAACATTATTATTATTATTATTATTATTATTATTATTTAACATTTCACAGTCTCTGCTGGTGTTCTTTATGTGCGTCAGCCGGGTGCAAACCATGCACCTAGGGCATCAGTCACCCAAGTCAATCTTTCTGTTCAAATACTAAGCACCTTTCTGAGGATTCGTGCAGATCCCAACATGCAGATCTTTTGGATTTCTGTCACATTAGCTCTCTTGGATACTTTCTCGATGTTTTTTATCATCCCCTTCTTTACTGTTCCAAGCGCACCAACAACTACAGGGATCACTATTGTTTTCATATGCCACATTCTCTGTTTATTATTATTATTATTATTATTATTATTATTATTATTATTATCATTATTATTATTATCATCATTATCATCATTATCATCATTATCATCATTATCATCATTATCATCATTATCATCATTATCATCATTATCATCATTATCATCATTATCATCATTATCATCATTATCATCATTATCATCATTATCATCATTATCATCATTATCATCATTATCATCATTATCATCATTATCATCATTATCATCATTATCATCATTATCATTATCATTATCATTATCATTATCATTATCATTATCATTATCATTATATTATCATAGTTATCATTATATTATCATAGTAATTTAGGCGATAGTATACTTTTTCTCATTATTGTTGTTATTATTGTTGTTTAAAGCTTTAGTTTTGAATTTATTATCATTATCATTATCATTATCATTATTATTATTATACTGATGTAAGGAGCTGCAAATGAAAATTCTGTCGTTATACACGTAGGATCTGTGAAAGGTCACATCGGCCAAAAGTAGAAGCATTTCAATGAAGTAAGGCAGGCTTCAACCATTCTGATCCTCAGAGGCCGCGCTCCTTTTGGTCAGCACCAAGAATCGAGACCTCTTGGCTGGTCCAACACCGGAAATTCCGCGATCCACGGACTTTCCATCAAATCTGACAAATCTGATTGGTTCAGAACACAAAAGGAAAACTCTGCGCATGCTCAGCAAATAGGATCCGGCGATTCTTGGTGCTGACCTAAAGGAGCGCAGCCTCTGGGGACGAGAATGGGCTTCAACGCGTTTTGCATGTGACATTGGGCAATCCACAAACATTCTTTGGATTTGAGTTTTATCTGAGGTCATTACCATGTGCTTTTAGTAGACAATCGGTCAGCCAGTCGGTTGCTTTACTTTCTGCTGCTACACCGTGCTGATGAGACCCAACTGGTCAAAACAGCTGTCCACGATTGCAATTCTTGGCTTTCAGTTTGGACTCTATCATGTCTTTGTCCCGTTAAGCTTTCTACGTAGAAATAAGCAGGGTCGCAGTAGTACATGTGAAACAATATTAACTACTTATTAACCAAGAGTGAGGTCTTTAAGATTTTAGGTTTGAGATTTTCAAATCAAGACCGAACGTTCGAGGTTAATAAGGAATTTATTATATGGCTTTTTGCTTGTTTTTTGCAGACCCGTAAAAGTGGCCCGTCGGCATTACGAGAGAATAATGTCATAGAATTAGCCAATCAGACGGGCTACCAATACAAGTCATATAATAATGCATTTTATTATATCGCAAATTGGTACAAGACGAAAATGAGGAGAATTCTGATTATTTCCCTGACCCTGAGTGGTCCAAATTTTACAATGCCGACCGCTAAGAATTCCCGCTCAGAAATCGTTTCGGCAACCTGCTTTTTGTAGTCAGGTTTAAAGTGGTGATCGATCTTGCTGATGTTTTTCTGTTGTCCTTGAAGGGAATACAATACACTGTGGTCTTCAATCATGATAAGGTGCTGTTCAACGAGACATTCATAGGTAAGACTCGCCTGACTTCTAAGGGGGGAGGTCACAGGAAGGGCAACAGGGGTAGAGAGACCACGTGAGACCAGGCGGCGAAATCCATCCCATAAGCGCGCGTTGGATATGAGTAGATAGCCAACGAGGCGCATAGCACCGAGTTAGCTATAATCATCTCTTATCCAACAAGGGCGAGTGAAATAATTGTTTTATTAAAAACGAATAGAGCAAACTAAACTAAATAAAAACGCCTCACAAATATCACGCGTTCGCTTACCATATTCGTAGAGCATGGTATAATGGCTCATAGCCCATGATGGCTAAACCAAAGAAAACTCTTTAATTGCATTATCCAATGATCCAGGTTTTAATAATGTATAATGTTTCAGATAATTTCAATTTAGGATAGGATATTTATTAAATATTTCGGCATGGTTCTGCTATGTCTCTATATGATTTTGCCCGTGAAATGAAAATTCCCTGTGACAAACCTTACAGAGGGTCTTAAAAAAATATTGGAAGTTATGGAGAATTAGCATTTGCATCGTTGATAAATGCAACCTCGTTTCCAGGACTTTCCCCTTCCAAATTTCAAGGGAAACGCCCTAGGGACGAATTTGAGATAAAGTGTTGAACCTTCTAGTACCAAGGGACTACAATGACCCAGGTGTTCCTCATGACGCAAAAATGTCAGTGATTGTTTCTTTGTAACAACTTGTTCTCTGGGTGTCGTTCGTGTTTCTCGCGCGGCAAACTGAGAACAGAACCCCTTGGTTATTTCTCTTGTTAAGTTGTCAAAATTCAACAACGTCATAGAACGCTGAGCCCATGCATGTACGCAATGCGGACCTATTTCTGCTCTTGTTGTAGAAAGAAATAATTTATTGTGACTGTTTTCAATCTTTTCCAGCCAAACCTCCGTCTCCTATTTGCTTGGGTATTTGCCCGCGTTCGTGTTTCTGCGTAGATTACTACAATATATCTTTCGGCGAAGACGACAAGTGGGGTGGATGCACGCAGATTTATGCCGAGGTCGGAGTACGCCTTTTGGATATCAAGCTTGGCTGTTTTTATTTCCCGGTGAACCAAGAGGAAGAGAAGACCATTGACAAACCAATTCAATTACTGCTGTTGAAGGAAATGCAGCAGCGGTTCCAAGGCACGTTTGGCAAGAAAATGAGTGATCGTCGGCTCAAGAAAAAGAATCCATTTGATGTCCTATTCAAAAACCGCCTGGAAAAGGACAACAAATAGAGCGACAATCTTGTCTTTAATTAGGTGCTCGATGGAGTTGATTTTTATGTAGTCTACTGGCAGCCGGTTTTTTCTCTAATGGTCCCTTAGACGAGTATTTAGTCATCGCGAACGAAAAAGGGTGGTATGGTGGTGGTGAGAAGGCGAGGCGAGTTTTTCTTCTCGTGAGTGCCCGCGCCTATGTCTCGTCCCATTCCTTTTTAGACTAAAGCGTCTTGCCTCATAAATCCCGCTGAATTTCGAGAGAAAACCAGACTGCCAGCAGTCTAATTGTGATGATTTTTAACAATCAAGTAAAGCTTAATGATGTTTGATGAAGAACCGACTGCTTATTAGAGATGTATTAAGATAAACTGTGCCTGACTTGCGGTAGTTTCAGAGTAATTAGTTTACAGGAGCAACTTCAGGGCTTGCAGATCTTGCAAAGCTTAGTCCAAATTTTTCAAATTCGTTGTTTGTAATCCGCGTCAATCTTTATGGTTTATATCTCTTTGGTGTTTTGCTATCTCAGTAAACTTGAAATCACTTCTTTTTAGTTCAACCTAATGCTATCAGTTGGTTTGTGTCAGAGTAGAAGAATAAATGGAGAAATGCGATTTCCAAGGTTCTAAAGAAACGGTATATATTGGGGTCTACCGATTAGAATTATACTTTATCTTCAATTTTGATAGTTTAAACAACGTGACATAAATTTATATTATATAAGGAGTATAATAGTGCGTGCAGATGTCTTACCAGGAGGAGAGGCTTGGCGGTTGTCTAAGAATGTATGGAGATGTCCTGTTACGCATTCAATGTTGACATCGAGCTTAGCTGTTTTTGAGCTACTTTATACGCACCAGGTTTAAATGGGAATAAATGAATTGGGGAAAAAACAAACTGGTTTGATGTAACAGCCGGGAAAATACTGCAAGCAGTATTGCCATCGGTTTGGGGCATTTCTGGATTTGTTTAATTTTCTTATGCCGATCTGTTTTGACCAAACCCTGATTCAGGTACAGGCGAATCGCTTGGGCCGCGTCCTCCGAAAATTTCACATTCGGCTCGCTAATAAACCAGTAAAAACTTTCTAAGCCACCAACGATCGATCGAGTTCAAGCAATCGTGTACAAAATGAACAGCCATGACTGTTCATTCACCTGCGTGGCGGAGAGCAAGCGCGCGTGGAACTCGCGCGGAGCCGAGCATGATCCTGGCAGCGTATCATCAGCAAGCGAACAAACTGCTGATTCCGTGGATCAGAACATCGGTCGAGTGTGAGGCGAGCTTCCTGAAACCCTTACTCTTTTTCAGACCGAAATTCTTCGTTTCAGACCTGACAAAGTCTTAAAGTCTAGCGGCCCGGGGGGCGAAGGAAGCGGAGTACTCGAAGTTGCATATCGGAATTCCAACCCCGTCTTACTCCTTACTCTTTTCTATGCCATTTTGAAAGAAAAGGTTCCCCTTTCGTATACCTATATTAATTGAAAAAAAATTTACCCCTTTCACATGCTTTCATTACCAGCCCGTATTAATCGCCAAGAAAGAAATTTTTCTTTTCATTTTCATGTAGTGCTTACTAAATAAATTATACAGCCATGAAATAACTAAATGTCAGTTTCGATTTCCTTTTCTTTTTTATACACCTCATAATCCCTGCCCTTTTATATAACAATTATTCCATGAGCCCGAGTTGGATATGAAGTGATAAAATAACCAACGAGCGCGTAGCGCGAGTTGGTTATAATCACTTCATATCCAACAAGGGCGAATGGAATAATTGTTTTAGTAAATTCTCAAACTGGGTTTTGCCGCCGATTTTTATTTCGGCCATTATAGAGGGCTGAAGTTGAAAACTTCGTACGGGAAATTTTTAAACTTGGCGCACTATTTTCCATATGACGTAAACCTCCGACTATTGGCTCATAGTCGGAGTTTTTTAGCCAATAAAAAAGCTAGAAATGCAATAGTCGGAGCTGAGAATTTACTAAATACCTTTAGCATGAGAAAGGTAACCCTTCCAGTGTAACCTACTCTCCATAATAGCCTACGTGGGGAGCATACCTCCCCCCCAGGCCTGGCGCGTGACTGGAGCGTTGCAGCGCGTGAATAAATAGCTACACATGGCGTAAACATAATTTGAGAAGGGTTTTAAGTTCTTGTCATAATTATAATGATGTGAAGTACTAGCTTCCTCTGAAAACATACCCAGTTCAAAACCAGAGCGAACAAACCACACTCTCTTTCAGACAAATGTTGGCATCCTGCTAAAATCTACACCCTATTTCAGACAAAAACAAATAAAAAACCGATACCCTTTGAGCGTCGCACAAACCTAAAAAAGCCCATGTAAGAGAGTACCGCTACAGGTTTTATCCCCTGTGCCGTGGCAAAAATAACACCTATTCACTCACTGAGGCCATGTGATTTATAATACGTATCATGTTCATATCATGTCTTTCGCCACTTTCATAATCCCCGCATAATATTGTTGTGGATCTAGTTCGAAGGTGAAAGTCATCAGGAAAATTTATGACGATGCTTCTCATCGTATTCCTCGGTTTTTGCCTCAGTTGCTTTGCTGCGGCAAGTCAAATTAATGAAATCCAAACTGCAGGTAAGCGAGCAAACCTAATCCAGTGCGAATCGGGAAATTTATCTTTTATTTACTAATGAACGGTACTGAACTCGAGGGAAGTTGTTTGGTGTGTAGATGACGTACAAGGCGAAAACATTAATTAAGAGCAGAAATTTGTAACAGCTTTCTCATTACGGGGGAACTGTGATCAGTTTTCTGTGGATTGCAGTCTTTTTACACTTAAATTGTTTGTTTGCTCGGTGCTCGGGATCGAGAACGGGTTGCTTCATGTCGTAGCGCATTTTATGTAGTCGCCGATCTCCGCTCGCAGCCGTTACCTGCGGGTCGTCACGAGAGGCGTTGCATATCGAGGCAGATAACGGCTGCAAAGCAGGACATGAGTATATTTTAGTAAACAAATCATAAACATCGTCAAGTTGTAATCTTTTCGTGTGTAGTCTAAACTAAGTGAAATCATTTTTCCTTTTCCCGACCAACCCCACTGTTGAAGGTCTGTTGACGCAACAAAGATTCTGAAGATCAGTAATCACGTGAGAAAGTTCGCGTGACAGACAGAGAAACGTTACAAGGATCGGCAGAGGAAGTGGGACTATCGCACAGCGCTGGGTTCATCGGAGAAAGTTGTGCAAAATCACTCCATTCAAAATAACTACTTCCTTTGTTGTCATTGTTGTTTGATCTGTGTTGTTTCTTATAGTGTCCTCAGTGTCGGATGGCTCCTGTGCCTGCAGCAAAGAGCCTGTTCCCCAATGTGGCTGCTGTGATAAATTTACATTTGACGGGAAAGATCACGATAGTAAGCAGTTTGAAAACGAATTTTGCTGTATCTTCTCCAGGCAAGCTCTGCCACAATGAGCAGTCGGGGGACTGGGCCACTTCACTCTCGCCTTCTGAAATTTTCTTCTGTTTTAACTGCAATGTTTTTCGCCATCTTGATTGAAATGACCGTAATGATACTTTGCTGCTGGTCAACCGAAAGAAACAAACAAAATCCGTCTAATTTTCTCATGATTCAACAATGGAGAAGAAAGCTGAACGTTTGCCAAGACAAGGAGTAAAGTGCCTATGAAGTGAAAAATAATTTGTGCTTATTTGAAAAGCCTTTCAAAATACAGAAGGATGGCATTTTTCTTTTTGAAATATCTTTTTTCGTTTTAGAGATATTGAGGTTTTTCTATTATGCAAATTAGATCAGTGATGAAAAATAGAAAATAGAATAAATAAATAGAAATAAATAGAAAATACTGAATAAACGATATCTCTGGAAATATTGAAGCAGTGTCCTTGAAACTTGGCACCACGAATGTGCATCAATAAAGGAAAAAAAGGACACCCTTAGTGCTGTTGCCATGACAACGGTTTTGCCGCTGGTGCTGTGTCAATAAAAACAGAAATTCCCAGTTTTGCCTTAAAACAAGAACCATCTACCCTGCTCAATCTAATGATGGCAGTGAAGACAATATAAGAACTATGTCTGTTCCAAGTAGAACCCTTTGGCTCACTTTAGAGATTGCAAATGAGGATATTTACTTTTCTGACCGAGAGAGACTGGAGCCAAAAGAGTTGATATGGCAACAGCATTAAGGGTATCATTTTGTTTCTTTTTTGATGCACATTTGTGGTGCCAAGTTTCAAGAACACTGCTTCAATATTTCCGAAGATATCGTTTATTCAGTATTTTCAAATAAGCACAAATTATTTTTCACTTCATGGGCACTTTAATGATTAATTACTAATTTTATCTCATTTCTTGTTAGAGTCGTTTTCAATGTCGTAAAACCAAAACCAAACCAATTACTTACCAATTAGACTACTCAGCCAATTTCAAACCGTAGTAAAACCAAAACCAAAGTTATTGCCTGATTACTTTCGAAACTCATTAATTAAAAACTGCCCTATAAATATGGGTTATTGACCGAGATGTCAAGATGGCTGGATACTGGCCAAGTTTTTCTTTTGCGTGTTTATGGACCTCGACTCCGTCTCGGTCCATAAACTCACAAAAAAAGAACGAGGCCAATATCCCGGCAGCCATCTTAATCGAAAAAGCTTGATCAATAAAGAATTTGTTATTTGGCTTTCGGGGAAATTTTTCTCGCGGGACACGGCGGGTAGTCCCGAGCGGGCTAGATAGCTTCACCTTTCCCGCTCGGGTAGCCAATCACAGGCAAAGATCTGGTTCATCTTGTCTGCTCAAGGAGGTAGCCATCTAATAAGCTCCAGCAATGATTGCCAAGGAATTATTGCAGTGCACTGACATGATTTTCTTGTTGGTTTTGTAGTCTGTATGAACATGACGTATGTTGAAGAAGAAAAAGTAAGTTCCATATTCAAGTAAATCTTTTGCTAAACTCTTTTCAGCTCAAAAAGACGTACAAGCGTTAAAAAAATGGGAATTTGGAAAAGTGATCACGCGTGGACAACAGCCAATACACGTACTACAAGGATAATTGAATCTCTACATAGATATTTGCGCCTTATAAGCTCTTAAATTAAATTAAATTATTGGGTTTGCAGTGGTGATCTTGGCTGATGTTTTGCTGTTGTCGTTGTAGGGATTACGATTTACTGTGATTTTTGATGGAAAGGTGCTTTTGAACGAGACACTCTCAGGTAAGACTGGGACTCCTTTGAGTTCCCAGCTTGGGGGGAAGGGGAGGGGAGGGGCACCGGGCCGAAAGGTTCTGAAAATTGTAGAAAAAGCTTGTGAGATCAGGCGGCGATATCGACCACTCGGGGTAACGTTTCAGAGAATTTCGATTAACAAATGGTTAACGCCATAGCGTACACTATTGAGTTATGGATGCACGCGGGAGGTTGCTAAGCACGAAAGAAGCATAAGAATCGCACGAGGCGATAGCCGTAAATCAAAACATTTCTATTGGTTAGTTCCTCGGTCAGTAGTAAACAACTATTGTGTTTTGTGCACGGTCAAGGCCAAAAAAGAGAACAAAAACATACAACAAAGAACTTTGTCGTGTTTCATAACATTCCCCTCTATTAACTATACAGTCAATTTGCAAGGAACTAGTCACTTTGATTGATGTCATTGTTGGCCTTTGTGACAACTTGCTCTCTGTAGGTTTTTCGTGAAAATGACAGTCTTCAATGATATTCTGACAGCCTTCTATCTTTTCCAGCCAAAAACCCGCCTCCTTTTTGCCAGGGTACTTGCCCGCTGGCGTGTATTTGTGAGAATTACTACAATCTGTCTTACGGCGATGACAACAAGTGGGGTGGATGCCTGGAGATCTATGGCGACCTCGTGATACAGGTCCTTGATGTCAAGTTTGGCTGCTTTTACTTACCGGTCAACCAGTCAACGGAACAGAAGACAATTGTGAAGCCGATCGGGAACGAGGCCGATAAACCAGTGCTGTTCAACGACATACAGCAGCTGTTCCGTAACACGCTTGCCAAGAAATGGCGTGATCGCCGGCTCAAGAAAAAGAAACCACTAAATTTCTATTACAAAAACCGCGTGGAAGAAGACAACGAAAAATAATCAAAGTTTCAGTGTGTATTACTGGCTCAAACGTTACTAAATATATGATTTAGTGTTGTCTGTGATTATATATGGCAAGCTTGTAAGTAAAAGTTAAGTTAATGTAACTCGCTGAAAGCGAAAACCAAGCTTGTTCCAAGTAAATGTTAAAGCGCATAGTTGAAATTATCTTTCAATTAGTGTAAGCAGATACTTTGTATGGAGGAATGTGATTTCGAGGGTTCCATGTAGTAATATATTTTGGAGTCTAGATTGTTATGATTACAGATCATTTTTGTAGTTTGAAACAATGTAACGGAATGAGTTTTTGAAATCACTTGTATTTTTAAGTACACAGTACAGGCAATATGTCGAAGTGGTATGCAGCAGGATTTGAATTCAATGTAATCTCGCGATAGACGCTTGTTAAAGGGTATAAAATAAAATAATAAAAGTTGCTATTTGACTGCTTCCTCTAACGTCGCAAAATCGTGTTCAGAGTTATTGTCTATCCTCCCCAGAGGCTCCCTAAGGGGAGGGGGGAATGAAGTGGAAGTGAGAGGGCGCGCGGGGGACGAAGGGAAGAGAGAAAGGCCGCAAGCTTTAGTTAAGATTCCCTTTCCCCAGCGTCAGAACTAGTAGCCTACACGGTCAGGAGAGCAACGAAAAAGACTTCTGCGAAGGATATTTTTTACCAAAAATTCTGTAAAAATTTGGAATTTTTGTTTTTAATTTAAATCCTAAGCTATTGAGGTTTCATTTTGAGGAACATTTCTCCCTGTAAGTTTGAAGCTCGTTTTCTCAAAACGAGTTATTTTTGCCTTGAGAAAAGACATCTCAAGAACGATTTCAGATTTTGACCTCGAATTTTAAGGATTGCTAGGTGTCACTAAGCTTATTGTAAGGAAGTGAGGGAGTTTGCCGTAGAGTTTTTAGGACAAAAGTTATTGCGGGCGACCAGCGGAGCCCGCAATCCTAATCTCAACATTGGTTTCAAACGCATGCGCGGCAGTTATATAGCCTTGCAGTGACTCGAATTTAGCAAAAAAAGTCGTCCTTCCAAATATTTGTCCTTAGGGACACTAAGAACCAATGAAATGAAAGGACGTAATTTTAGCACAGGCGCTTTGACCACGCGAGACAAACACGAAGCAGCAGTAATTTGAGCACAGGCGTTCTGACCGCTAGAAACCAACACCAAGCAGAAGACAATTCTCACCAAAGCATAGCTGTTTCACCTTCCATAGTCAATGATCTTTAATGTAGTTGAAGGGTCAAATAATATGTAAATTTCGCCTTCTTGAAGCTAAGAATGTCAAGAATCACGTGCAGTTCATGCAGAAGTGGAGATCCATAAATTGGAATGCACACAACACAATTTTATCACGTGGACGACGTCTATTTCGTCGAAGAATCACGTGCAGCTCATGCATAGCTGGCGCGCCGTCCAATCAAAATCGAGCGTGTGAACTTGTGATCGGAACGTTTCCTGTACGTGTCTGTTGTTGTCGGGTTACATCAAATGACCTTGACTAAATCAATATGTCCATTTTATAATCAACAGTGTTTTTATTTACAACGTGAAAAAATAACCATTTTGTCAAACCCAACACAAAATAGAACTAGTGTATAATCAAACTGGTGTTACTGTTTCACAAGGTCAGTAAAACCACTCTTAGGTCCCTTTGTCTCGTTTTAGGGAAAACAATCACCCACACTATGCAACCCTTTATTGCCCTGCAAATATAAATGCCCAAAATGGAAAAAGAACACAACGCCACTGTTTTACAATGAATTCGTTAACCTCAGTGAAACAAATCATGCATAGCCCTCGCCCGCACTTCCTAACCTGTGGTTATTACTAGTCAAAATAAATGTTTCACAATTTAGATTGCCGGCGCAACTTTAGATGATTGTCAGAGCTCCACATTTTCAAATTTCGCAAACTCCCTCATTCATATCAGTTGGGCATTTGTGTACTAGAATACAAGTACAAAGACATTTTTGCTTTTAACTGTAGATAAAAATCTTTTCTCAAGTGCCAGTAGGGCATACACAGCATGTGATACTTTGAGAGTCCGGTGTCAAGTTACAATAATTGACACATGGCAATTGGATTTTCAGTGATATAAAGTTAGCGTTGTGATGAAAATCAGGGTTATGACAGCTGTGTAAAAAAGGACATAATTCAGATAGAACCCCGCCTTAAGGTTTTGAACTCTCTCTGGTTTGTCTCGTTTTAACACAGAAAATTTTCCCTTTTGGTTTCGTCGTTTAGTTTTAATCGCTGGGAGTTTTATTTCAAAAAGGGACATAACTGTCTGTATAGACTATTTAAATCATGTCATGCAGCCACGTAATTTTATTCTTCTTTTCCATCAAATCTTTGCAGTCGACTCGCGATAAAATATAAAGAAAAGTACCCTGATTTGAGGTGCGAAACAGTTTTAATCGTGTCATTCCGGTCATAACGAGTGGTACTGAGTACCAACAGTACAACTGAACGGGAACTAATAATCTACTGCAAGAATTTCCCCTTGGCTGTCAGCCATGGACAAACTGTTCAAGGCGATTTTTCTTTTGGAAACTTTTGGCGTGGCAATGCTGATGAGTTCTAACCAGGAAACAGCTTTCAGAGCCTCTGGTCCTCGCTTTGCGCATGGCAAGCGTTTTGGATAGAAAGCTGTGGAGAAATTTCGCCCGGGGTAATCTAAAGCCCATACCAGTCCTCCCTCATTCAAACTATTGTGCAAGGATGCCCCCCCCCCCCTCTCCTCTCCCCAGCTTGAGGTAGATCAGCGGAAGTGACTTCCGGAAATAGAAGCTGGCTATGACCCTAAATCTCTGGCTCCTTCTCGGATCTTCGTCGTGAATCCTGTTTAAGTACTTTTCTTCTTATAATCTTCAACATGTATTTGCACAAGGCAAGCCTTTTCCTGTGTGGAGTTACCTTTCTTCTTGCTTACTCGACTAGCTTCAAGCTGAACACCATCGGTCAGTAAATTTGATTTATTTGCTCGTCATCTCGTGACTTGCCTTGTGTCTATCCACTCATTTTCTGCACAAATTACGCATTTGTCTTTCAGATTCGATGAGCTCGACTACTCCGTACATCGATGGGTGTCAAAACAGCAATTCGACAATTTCCTGCTGTCGAACTATTTCTGTGTACAAATTTAGTCACATAGGTAAGAAAAATCTCCACCAACACGACACCAGATCCTCGCACGCGCGCGCGCAAAGTCGCCCTTGCACGCAGTGGCGTGTTTCCACGCGCGTTTCAAAGCCCGAGATGTGACCGGACCTTGAATATCAAGTAGGACTTATTTTAACCTTTTTTCTTTTTTGCAGTTTGTGTGAATGTGTCAAGCGTGGATACACAGAATGTAAGAAGAACCCTGGTCAATCTCTCGCTATTAAATAAAACAAGGTGAAAATTCTTCCTCTCAGACCCAACTTTGTATACCTTTGTTTTCATAGGTTCTGCCATTTACACTTTCTGTCAGTGGAACTCTCTACATAGCAGACACATACTCAGGTATGGAACAGTCACTCTAATTGTGGAAGCTGTGTTGTTTCTGTTTGTTATTTTTTAAATCCCGAAATAGGACTTCAACACAGGAATGAATTGATTGACCTTCTCTCACTCAACAGACAGCAAGCCGCAGCCGTATTGTGTTGAATACGACGAACAAGCAGCAGTGCATCTGTGTGCGATGTTCTACAACACAACATTCACTGAGACTGAAGTCAGCGCCTGTTTAAAGCTGGGCGTTCAAGTACAAACTCAGGTCATCATACCCTTGAAATGTTTTACTCTTTCAAGACCTGCTGAAAACACTGTGAGAGGACAGAGCCTGGAAAACCTTGTCACAGACATCACAGTGTAGAAGCAATGAAGGAACCGCAAATATTCACTATCACCGGTTTAGTAGTTCTTTATTGTTGTAGTTTCTTTACTAACAATGTTCCACGTCAAAAATACAGATTCTAAGCTACAAATTAATACTATATAAAATCGCCATCTTGTTTGAGCACAGTCCCATCTCGAAGTGTACATCTAAGTAAGGGTGTGCAACAGAATCGTTCAACTTTACAATCAGTTGTCAGGTTTCACATAAATTCCCTCCTGAAACACAATTAAGAAAGTATGCATTAAACAAGAAAAAAAGTAACCTAGAGAGGTTAGGAGTAGTCAAAAATAATAATTATAGTCTCTGGCACCATAGGTCTGCAATGCATACAGAGAGCTTTGTTATAGAGACTATAGGTCTGCAATGCGTACAGAGAGCTTTATTATAGAGACTAATTTTTAAATAATGCTGTTAGAGGGGTATAAGGTAAAGTCTGCATACAAGACAAGTGGCCCATTAGGGTGGAGCTTATCCCAGTTTATACAAAGGGTATGAGAAGAAAAATACTTGGACCCTTGTCCTTGGTTAGATACATTGGTGCAGACCCATCCTTGTTAATACAGCCATCACACTATTTCAGCTACTTTCAATTGGTCAAATAGCAAGGTTTTGGTGGCAAAATTTTTAAGGACATGCTGTAGGCTAGCCTAGTCATAACTCCACTGCAAATACCTTAATGCATCAGTTACAGTGTGAGAAACGTGTGAGAACTAGAACATTTGTTTGCAATAAACTCAGGATCTTTATCACTCAATGGCTCATTTTATGAATTTTCCTATTTTCTATTTCCTATTGCCTTTAAAGGTACAGTTGAACCTCTGGTTGCGACCACCTCAGTGAGTTTTCCAAAATACCAGAAGTTTCCCAGTCAAATCACTATATTTGGAACCTCTTGTAAGTGACCGCGACCACTTTTGGAGCTAAAAGTTTGAAATTTTCTTTTGTTTCAACCTTCTGTAAAAGACCACTGGCAGGTAATAGAGAGGAAATTGGATCAAGAGGAAACAGGAACATTTTTTAACTGGTTTGCACTTTGTGTTGTGTATGGTAACAAAACGCAGTGAGCTGCCAATCATCACGGGCCTTACCGTTGCTTTCCATTCATTGCCTGTTTCAGGATAACTCACTCACTTCCCTTTGGCCATGAATGGGTCGGCCAAATTGATCCCCAGTTATATGAAGATAACTGCAACAAAAACAAAATCTGGTCAATCTTTTTTTTAATGTATCTACAATCCTCGACAAAAGTCCTTGGCACACCTGGATCAGATAACTGGAACATGCGTTGACAAGCTATTTTGGAAGCAATAACTAATGGCTCACTGAGGCCATGTGATTTATAATACGTATCATGTTCATATCATGTCTTTTGTCACTTTCATAATCTCCGCAAAATTGTTGTGGATCTACAATGTAGTTCGAGGGCAGGCCTGGTTCGAAGGTGAAAATCATCAGGAAAAGTTTTGACGATGCTCCTCACCGTATTCCTCGGTTTTTGCCTCAGTTGCTTTGCTGCGGCAAGTCAAATTAATGAAATCCAAACTGCAGGTAAGCGAGCAAACCTAATCCAGTGTGAATCGGGAAATTTATCTTTTATTTACTAATGAACGTACTGAACTCGAGGGAAGTTGTTTGGTGTGTAGATGACGTACAAGTCGAAAACATTAATTCAGAGCAGAAATTTGTAACAGCGTTCTCATCTCGGGGGAACAGTTTTCTGTGGATTGCAGTCTTTTTACACTTAAATTGTTTGTTTGCTCGGTGCTCGGGATCGAGACAGGGTTGTTTCATGTCGTAGCGCATTTTATGTAGTCGCCGATCTCCGCTCGCAGCCGTTACCTGCGGGTCGTCACGAGAAGCGTTGCATATCGAGGCAAATAACGGCTGCAAAGGAGGACATGAATGTATTTCAGTAAACCATCGTAAACATCGTCAAGTTGTAATCTTTTCGTGTGTAGTCTAAATTGACGCAACAAAGATTCTGAAGATCGGTAATCACGTGAGAAAATTCGCGTGACAGACAGAGAAACGTCACAAGGATGGGACTATCGCACAGCGCTGGGTTCATCGGAGAAATTTTTGCAAAATCACTCCATTCAAAATAACTACTTCCTTTGTTGTCATTGTTGTTTGATCTGTGTTATTGTTTCTTATAGTGTCCTCAGTGTCGGATGGCTCCTGTGGCTGCAGCAAAGAGCCTGTTCCCCAATGTGGCTGCTGTGAGAAATTTACATTTGAAGAGAAAGATCACGATAGTAAGCAGTTTGAAAACGAATTTTGCTGTATCATCTCCACGCAAACTCTGCCATAATGAGCCGTCGGGGGACTAGGCCACTTCACTCGCCTTCTGAAATTTTCTTCTGTTTAACTGCAATGTTTTTCGCCATCTTGATTGAAACAAACAAAATCCGCCTAATTTTCTCATAATTCAACAAAGGAGAAGAAAGCTGAACGTTTGGCAAGACAAGGAGTTAAACACTTTTTACTGTTTTTGATTAATTACTAATTTTATCTCATTTCTTGTTAGAGTCGTTTTCAATGTCGTAAAACCAAAACCAAACCAATTACTTACCAATTATACTACTCAGCCAATTTCAAACCGTAGTAAAACTAAACCAAAGTTATTGCCTGATTACTTTCGAAACTCATTAATTAAAAACTGCCCTATAAATATGGGTTATTGACCAAGATGTCAAGATGGCTGGATATTGGCCAAGTTTTTCTTTTAAGTGTTTATGGACCGAGACGGAGTCGAGTTCCATAAACTGACAAAAAAAGAACGAGGCCAATATCCAGCCATCTTAATCGAAAAAGCTTGATCAATAAAGGATTTGTTATTTGGATTTCGGGGAAATTTTTCTCGCGGGACACGGCGGGTAGTCCCGAGCGGGCTAGATAGCTTCACCTTTCCCGCTCGGGTAGCCAATCACAGGCAAGATCTGGTTCATCTTGCCTGCTCAAGGAGGTAGCCATCTAATAAGCTCCAGCAATGATTGCCAAGGAATTATTGAGTGCACTGACATGATTTTCTTGTTGTTTTTGTAGTCTGTATGAACATGACGTATGTTGAAGAAGAAAAAGTAAGTTCCTTATTCAAGTAAATCTTTTGCTAAACTCTTTTCAGCTCAAAAAGACGTACAAGCGTTAAAAAAATGGGAATTTGGAAAAGTGATCACACGTGGACAACAGCCAATACATGTACTACAAGGATAATTGTATCTCTACATAGATATTTGCGCCTTATAAGCTCTTAAATTAAATTAAATTATCGAGTTTGCCGTGGTGATCTTGGCTGATGTTTTGCTGTTGTTGTTGTAGGGAATACGATTTACTGTGATTTTTGATGGAGTGGTGATATTGAACGAGATACTCTCAGGTAAGACTGAGGCTCATTTGAGTTCCCAGCTAGGGGGGAAGGGGAGGGGCAACGGGCCGAAAGGTTCTAAAAATTGTAGAAAAAGCTTGTGAGATCAGGCGGCGATATCGACCACTCGGGGTAACGTTTCAGAGAATTTCGATTAACAAATAGTTAACGCCATAGCGTACACTATTGAGTTATGGATGCACGCGGGAGGTTGCGAAGCACGAAAGAAGCATAAGAATCGCACGAGGCGATAGCGGTAAATCAAAACATTTCTATTGGTTCCTCGGTCAGTAGTAAACAACTATTGTGTTTTGTGCACGGTCAAGGCCAAAAAAGAGAACAAAAACATACACCAAAGAACATTGTCGTGTTTCATAACATTTCCCTCTATTAACTATACAGTCTATTTGCAAGGAACTAGTCACTTTGATTGACGTCATTGTTGGCCTTTGTGACAACTCGCTCTCTGTATGTTTTTCGTGAAAATGACAGTCTTCAATGATATTCTGACAGCCTTCTATCTTTTCCAGCCAAAAACCCGCCTCCTTTTTGCCAGGGTACTTGCCCGGTGGCGTGTATTTGTGAGAATTACTACAATCTGTCTTACGGCGATGACAACAAGTGGGGTGGATGCCTGCAGATCTATGCCGACCTCGTGATACAGGTCCTTGATATCAGGTTTGGCTGCTTTTACTTACCGGTCAACCAGTCAACGGAACAGAAGACAATTGTGAAGCCGATCGGGAACGAGGCCGATAAACCAGTGCTGTTCAACGACATACAGCAGCTGTTTCGTGACACGCTTGCCAAGAAATGGCGTGATCGCCGGCTCAAGAAAAAGAAACCGCTAAATTTCTATTACAAAAACCGCGTGGAAGAAGACAACGAAAAATAATCAAAGTTTCAGTGTGTATTACTGGCTCAAACGCTACTAAATATATGATTTAGTGTTGTCTGTGATTATATATGGCAAGCTTGTAAGTAAAAGTTAAGTTAATGTAACTTACTGAAAGCGATAACCAAACTTGTTCCAAGTAAATGTTAAAGCGCATCGTTGAAATTATCTTTCAATTAGTGTAAGCAGATACTTTGTATGGAGGAATGTGATTTCAAGGGTTCCATGTAGTAATATATTTTGGAGTCTAGATTGTTATGATTACAGATCATTTTGTAGTTTGAAACAAAGTAACGGAATGAGTTTTTGAAATCACTTGTATTTTTAAGTACACAGTACAGGCAATATGTCGAAGTAGTATGCAGCAGGATTTGAATTCAATGTAATCTCGCGATAAACGCTTGTTAAAGGGTATAAAATAAAATAATTAAAGTTGCTATTTGACTGCTTCCTCTAACGTCGCAAAATCGTGTTCAGAGCGATTGTCTCTCCCCCCCCAGAGACTCCCTAAGGGGAGGGGGGAATGAAGTGAAAGTGAGAGGGCGCGCGGGGGACGAAGGGAAGGGAGAAAGGCCGCAAGCTTCAGTCAAGATTCCCTTTCCCCAGCCTCAGAACTACTAGCCTACACGGTCAGGAGAGCAATGAAAAAGGCCTCTGCGAAGGATATTTTTTTACCTAAAATTCTGTAAAAATTTGGAATTTTTGTTTTTAATTTAAATCCTAAGCTATTAAGGTTTCATTTTGAGGAACATTTCTCCCTGTAAGTTTGAAGCTCGTTTTCTCAAAACGAGTTATTTTTGCCTTGAGAAAAGACATCTCAAGAACGATTTAAGATTTTGACCTCAAATTTTAAGGATTTCTAGGTGTCACTAAGTTTATTGTAAGAAATGAGGGAATTCGCCGTAGAGTTTGTAGGATAAAACTTATCAAAATAAATGTTTCACAATTTAGATTGCGCAACTTTAGATGATTGTCAGATCAGAGCAGTTTCAAATGTTGCAAACTCCCTCATTACAGCTGGACATTTGTTCACTAGAATACAAGTACAAATGGAAAATGCAAACAGACCGAAACTGTCTCACGGTAATCTAAAGTCCATACCAGTCCTCCCTTCTTGAAATTATTTTGCAGGGATGCACCCCCCCCCCCCCTCCTCAGCTTGAGGTAGATCAGCGGAAGTGACTTCCGGAAATAGAAGCTGGCTCTGACCCTTTAGTTTTAATCGCTGGGAGTTTTATTTCAAAAAGGGACATAACTGTCTGTATAGACTATTTAAATCATGTCATGCAGCCACGTAATTTTATTCTTCTTTTCCATCAAATCTTTGCAGTCGACTCGCGATAAAATATAAAGAAAAGTACCCTGATTTGAGGTGCGAAACAGTTTTAATCGTGTCATTCCGGTCATAACGAGTGGTACTGAGTACCAACAGTACAACTGAACGGGAACTAATAATCTACTGCAAGAATTTCCCCTTGGCTGTCAGCCATGGACAAACTGTTCAAGGCGATTTTTCTTTTGGAAACTTTTGGCGTGGCAATGCTGATGAGTTCTAACCAGGAAACAGCTTTCAGAGCCTCTGGTCCTCGCTTTGCGCATGGCAAGCGTTTTGGATAGAAAGCTGTGGAGAAATTTCGCCCGGGGTAATCTAAAGCCCATACCAGTCCTCCCTCATTCAAACTATTGTGCAAGGATGCCCCCCCCCCCTCTCCTCTCCCCAGCTTGAGGTAGATCAGCGGAAGTGACTTCCGGAAATAGAAGCTGGCTATGACCCTAAATCTCTGGCTCCTTCTCGGATCTTCGTCGTGAATCCTGTTTAAGTACTTTTCTTCTTATAATCTTCAACATGTATTTGCACAAGGCAAGCCTTTTCCTGTGTGGAGTTACCTTTCTTCTTGCTTACTCGACTAGCTTCAAGCTGAACACCATCGGTCAGTAAATTTGATTTATTTGCTCGTCATCTCGTGACTTGCCTTGTGTCTATCCACTCATTTTCTGCACAAATTACGCATTTGTCTTTCAGATTCGATGAGCTCGACTACTCCGTACATCGATGGGTGTCAAAACAGCAATTCGACAATTTCCTGCTGTCGAACTATTTCTGTGTACAAATTTAGTCACATAGGTAAGAAAAATCTCCACCAACACGACACCAGATCCTCGCACGCGCGCGCGCAAAGTCGCCCTTGCACGCAGTGGCGTGTTTCCACGCGCGTTTCAAAGCCCGAGATGTGACCGGACCTTGAATATCAAGTAGGACTTATTTTAACCTTTTTTCTTTTTTGCAGTTTGTGTGAATGTGTCAAGCGTGGATACACAGAATGTAAGAAGAACCCTGGTCAATCTCTCGCTATTAAATAAAACAAGGTGAAAATTCTTCCTCTCAGACCCAACTTTGTATACCTTTGTTTTCATAGGTTCTGCCATTTACACTTTCTGTCAGTGGAACTCTCTACATAGCAGACACATACTCAGGTATGGAACAGTCACTCTAATTGTGGAAGCTGTGTTGTTTCTGTTTGTTATTTTTTAAATCCCGAAATAGGACTTCAACACAGGAATGAATTGATTGACCTTCTCTCACTCAACAGACAGCAAGCCGCAGCCGTATTGTGTTGAATACGACGAACAAGCAGCAGTGCATCTGTGTGCGATGTTCTACAACACAACATTCACTGAGACTGAAGTCAGCGCCTGTTTAAAGCTGGGCGTTCAAGTACAAACTCAGGTCATCATACCCTTGAAATGTTTTACTCTTTCAAGACCTGCTGAAAACACTGTCAGAAGAGAGAGCCTGGAAAACCTTGTCACAGACATCACAGTGTAGAAGCAATAAAAGAACTGCAAATATTTACTATCACCGGTTTAGTAGTTCTTTATTGTTGTAGTTTCTTTACTAACAATGTTCCACGTCAAAAATACAGATTCTAAGCTACAAATTAATACTATATAAAATCGCCATCTTGTTTGAGCACAGTCCCATCTCGAAGTGTACATCTAACTAAGGGTGTGCAACAGAATCGTTCAACTTTACAATCAGTTGTCAGGTTTCACATAAATTCCCTCCTGAAACACAATTAAGAAAGTATGCATTAGACAAGAAAAAAAGTAACCTAGAGAGGTTAGGAGTAGTCAAAAATAATTTTCAAATAATGCTGTTGGAGGGGTATATAAGGTAAAAGGTAAAGTCTGCATACAAGACAAGTGGCCCATTAGGGTGGAGCTTATATCCCAGTTTCTACAAAGGGGTATGGAAAAAGGAAAATACTTGGACCCTTGTCCTTGTTTAGATACATTAGTGCAGACCCACCCTTGTTAATACAGCCGTCAAACTCTTTCAGCTACTTTCAATTGGTCAAATAGCAAGGTTTTGTGGGCAAAACTTTGAAGAACATGCTGTAGGCTGGCCTAGTCATGACTCCACTGCTAATACCTTAATGTATCAGTTACAGTGTGAGAAAAGTGCGAGAACTAGAATGTTGGTAATAAACTCAGGATCTTTATCACTCATCAATGGCTCATTTATGAATTTTTCTATTTTGTATTTCCTGTTGCCTTTAAAGATACAGTCGAACCTCTGGTTGCGACCACCTCTCCTCATCGACCAGTTTTCCAAAATACTAAAAGTTTCCCAGTGAAATCACTATATTTGGAACCTCTTATAAGCGACCATGACCACTTTTGGAGCTAAAAGTTGAAAATTTTCTTTTGTTTCAACCTCCTGTAAGTGACCACTGACAGATAATAGTGAGGAAACTGGATCAAGAGGAAACAGGAACATTTTTTAACTGGTTTGCACTTTGTGTTGTGTATGGTAACAAAACGCAGTGAACTGCCAATCACCACGGGCCTTACCGTTGCTTTCCATTCATTGCCTGTTTCAGGATAGCTGTAACCACTCACTTCCCTTTGGCCATGAATAGGTCGGCCAAATTGATCCCCAGTTATATGAAGATAACTGCAACAAAAACAAATTCTGGTCAATCTTTTTTTTAATGTATCTAGCTTCATTTAAATTACTAGACCCATTTCCCATTAAAAAGACAGGCCCAGTTTTTTGCTTATATAGATAAATCTTCCAACTTCCAACTTTATCTACATAGTCTAGATAAATCTTCCATCTTCCAAGGTAGATAAAAAATAAGTGAAACTGGGAAAGATTTGTTTTGGAGGAAAACAAACTCTTGCTACATGTAGATATAATGCCTTTTGTTTTGTTAGTAACTACTGTGTCAAAGTTTGCAATATGTCACAGTTTAAAAGTAATTTTTTAGGTGGACAAAATAACTCAAAATACTGTGATCGAGCTGCATTAAACCCTGTTTGCTTCCTTCTCAAACTCATTAATAATTCATCAACTTTAAACTGTGACTGCATTTCAATATCTGATCTTAATTAGCTTACTTACTTAGTACATTTTTACGATTTTATTCTACGTTTTCTCCTTAGTTTAAGTTTCGATTGAGAAGATGTATCAAACACTCAAGACAGTGTCGGACCATGTTTCCAAACACCTCAATGTTTGTCAAAAATAATTTGCTATGTGTCATACTTTCAACTTTCTTCTTCATGTTTTGAAATGTGGTCAAACATCGATTGGTCTTTTGTGTTTGATATATTACTTATCAAACTCATTAATAATTAATCAAGTTAAAACAAAGAAAATCACACCCGCGAAGGAGATTTTGGATACCCAGTCTTATTTAGCATAGATTTTGACAATTTTAGTTCTCTCTCTACTCCTTAGTTTTTTGTTTCGATTGAGAAGATATATCAAACACTCGAGACAGAGTCCCTTCGGCTATCCAAGCACCTCAAATTTCATCAAAAATACTCTGCTGTACGTCAAATCTCTTCTCGGTGTTTGCTGGATATCCAGATGAAACACAGATGTCCCTTGTGTTTGACTATACATGTATATTACATCCATCACTGCCGACCAGTACAAAGTACTATAGTCTTGCCAATAAATTTCGTCACTTACGCTTTAGTTGCTGAATGTTTGAATCTGACTTTATCCTGTCGTTCCCAAAACTTTGTTGTACAAATGACAGACCAGTTATCTCCATCGTCACCTTGTCCATTCTCTCCAAATGCACTCACTTCCTGGTTGTGAGATATCGGCGACTGAAAGTGATGACTGTGTAGGTTGCGTTTGGTCGCCAAGTGTTGTAATCTTAATGTGCTGCCACACTTAACAGGACTCCTGCCAACGGAAACGTCCTTGATCATTTTCTTAAGGAAACAATGACTAGAAGGTATAATGTCTTACCATAATACATAATATGTTTACACAATGATTCCTAGCTGAATCAGGTATGAGATAACTATTTCTGCTTTGAACAACATGACTAATAAATTTACAGTAACCAGCTATCTGAGTGACTATTTATTCGGCTTAAAAAGTACAAGATATCTGTTCCTAAATGTATGTCAAATTTATTGACAAAATTATGTTAATTAATGCACCTCTTCCTGAATAATAAACTTGCAGAGTGAAGACTACACCACATTTCTATTTGCCTTCTGTACACAGTCCTTTGATAAGAGTTATATTCTTACCCTCGTTTACATGGAGCATCTGTTTTCCCTCTGACCACCCAGTAACTATTGCCATCATCTGCACTCTCTACTCCTGTAACAGACTAAATGTTCCACAGTAAATGAGACAGAGTTAAAATTCTTTGCAGCATTTGAAGCTGTGATGAAGCTGATATTCTTAAAAAAGACATGTTGTGTGGAATTTTCAGACAATAATATTATTTGGTGGCTCCAAGATCCTGGTTAAAAGTCGTTTTTTACCAAAAGACTCTTTTTTCCATTTTGATTTTCTTTTTTTGAATAAACCAATCACATCTCTACACCTGTTGAATGAATAATTCATGGCTATCAGATGTGCAAACAGTTGAGTGAACTTGTTTTAAAACTCTTTTATTCTTCTTTCAGCTGATAACACAAAACAACAAGTCCAAAAATATTATTTTTAGTTTGTTCAGTGGTTTTAACCACAGATGTTGATTCACGAGAAGAACTTCTGTCTCTTTATAAACAGAACTGGCAGCAATTTCCACAATCAGAAAGCCTGTACCTTTCTCAAAACATTTCATTTCCGTGTGCGCTGGTGAGCGAAAATCTCGCCCCAGTTCACCGACCGGAAATATCACAAACGAATAAAAATCTTCCACGTACATTTCACAAGAGTTGAACAACTTCATTTCTAATTTTTACATAGTAACAAATGGAATCTATCAGTAATTTTCTCGCTAGAACAGCTATAACCATCCGACAATAAGCCTAAAGAGAGCGAAAAAAAACCCATCTAAATTCGAAAATTCGCCGTTTTGTTCCAGCTTGTGTGTGTATTTGAGTTTCGTCATCTCTTAAAAATCTGAGCTTATTGAAATTTCAAAATAAAACCAACAGCTAAACTTTTGATGTTGCTTTAATTTCGATGACTATCGTGAACCCTGGAAATTTGTACAACTCTATGTGAACTTTGCACATTCGAAACTTTGTCCATTTCAGCACTCCAATACCAGTCACGCCAAATAAAGGAAGTTTATAAACTCTACGATTGCGACTACAGTTGTTGTATATCCAAGACGCGCAGCGAAAAGGAAAATTCTGCCTTCCATGGCTCTACCTTTCGGTCCGAAAATTCCGCTTGAAAAATAAAACACAAGCAAAACTATTGCAACATGCTGGGAGAATACAATAAGAGAGAAAACTTATCATATTCACTCAATCTTACCTGTTGCCCGCTCCCTGAACCATATTTAACCTCATGTGAATGTAGACGAACATTGTGTTTTGGATTATGCAGCTTTAACACGCTTCCACATGTAACATATTTAAAATCTGAAACAAAAACAGAACAGAATTTCTTGATTAGCTTGCGTTCAGTACCAGTTCTGTTTTGCAAATATTTTGCTTTCTTACTTACCTCTGGAATCTCCTAATGTACTACTGGACAGCAAGGATATTAAACTTAACAATAAATAGGCGTATTTAACGATTATGGCCGTTCTAACTGTTTTTAAAAAGGGAAAACTGCAAGCTAAAGTCGCGGCCATGTTGAATTGAGGAAAAAGGACGCTACGAAATCGCGCCGGACTTTCAGCCTCGTTTTCATGCATGCAAATACCAGTAGAGCCAGTTTGAGTCACGGTTGTTGTGACCGTCACGAAACAACACATATAGCCTTCAGCACACACTTTGGGCTAAATTTTGCCACAGCTTGACAGAGGGTCTTGATAATATACTCCGTTTCCCACTAAAATACTGGGTCTACCCAAAATATCACTTAAGGCTTGGGCAATGCTCATTACACATTTTTAAACTAATTCTGGCAGAGCTGGATTGCAACCCTATGATAGGCCATACTCGTGTTCTCGGTATTGGACTGGAACTAGCTTGCAATGGAGGCTCATGCGGAGTCTATAATTAAAGAGAGATTAAAATCATTTGCATCTGAAAAGACTCAGACTCAGACTGCATTAGCCTATAGCGAAGATATCAGTGACTTCACGAGCGCTGTTACGCAATATTTATGGTTGGCAAAAAGTGATCAAAACAAAAGAAATGACTGAAAATTCGTGTACTTCAAACGACTGTCGCTTCACATATATGCTAGATTTCATCCTGAAACCTGGAGAAAAGTTAGAATATCAGGATAATGCTTCACTGTTAAAGTTTAAAGGAAATCCGAGTATCGACACCTGTCGAAAATCGAGTTGGAAATTTGTCTGTGAGTAAAGGATTTGACCAGCTCCAAAGAGCTTCTGCCAACCACATGCACCAGTGATTTTGCGCGCGTGAGCGAAAATGACGTCAATGTTTGTAAACAGATATCTTCGCTATATGGTATATATGGGTTTAGTAAATTCTCAGCTCCGACTATTGCATTTCTAGCTTTTTGATTGGCTAAAAAACTCTGACCATGAGCCAATAGTCAGAGTTTTACGTCATATGGAAAATAGTGCGCCAAGTTTGAAAATTTTCCTTCAGCCCTCTATAATGGCCAAAATAAAAATCAGCGGCAAAACCCGGTTTGAGAATTTACTAAAACAATTATTCCATGAGCCCTTGTTGGATACTGAAGTGATTATAACCAACTTGCGCTACGCGCTCATTGGTTATTTTATCACTTCATATCCAACTCGGGCTCACAGAATAATTGTTATATGTGCTACTGTGAAGGGTATAGTTTTTAGGCAGCTTAGTCTGGGATAGGGTATAAAAATCATACAGCTTTAGTCTACAATAGGGTATAATTTACCTGCACAGGGGCCAGTATATTTAGAACTAGGTTCTTTACACAAGGTTCTACAAATAGATACTCAAACTCAGATGTGACTTTGTAAGATATTGGTTTAGTTAGTGTTTGTTGGACTTCAATGTGCAGTTCCAGAAAATATCCATATTCCCCCCACAGAAGGGATTGGAATTTCCTGGGGGTGGGGGTTCTGTAAGGCCGAAAAATTTAAAGAAATGTATGAAGCTAAATTGGAATTTCCAGAGGGGTGGGGGGTCTTAGAAAAAATCCCTTCCGTGGGGGAGGTCTGGATATTTTTCTTGAATTACAATAGCGAAAAAGTTTCTGCATTGAAAAAAGTGAGTCTGGGACTGGGTAGGCGTTTTCAGTGTCTGGTCGAGAGTAGGGTTGCAAAATCAAGATGATCTTGGTCTAGTATAGAGCAAGGGTTTCAGTCTCCCAGAGGCATATCCCCACCCAATGATTTAAAGTGTGCCCTCCCTGGGGTTGAGGCTTAGAGCCACGGAACTAATTTTATGTGAATATAATTGACTGTGAGCTCTATTTCCTGAAATGTTAAACAATTTGGAATTGTCTGTTTTGTTCATTAAAACAATGATGAATTGAAAACAAAAAGTTTTACCAACTACCAACATTTACCTTACAATCCAACCCTTTGATGTTGTCATAGCAACAGCTTTTAAAGCCCTTCAATGTCTGATTTTACTACTGAAAAAAGCGTTTATTACTGACTTGCTCTTCATCTGACACCAGCATAACTTGTAACAATTTTAGGTTAACTTTTCGAGACTCATCATAGGTGTTAAATGTGGCTAATTAATTTTCAAGGTTAACATTACATATAACATATCTTTACTAATAACATTTTCTACAAATTTTATAACTTCTCATTTTGATCTTTTTACCCATACTTTAATGGCATTAATTTAATGCCACAAAGTAAGAATGTTTACTCAATAGAGTAATAATTTTACTTTTAGGGTCTCTTCTTTCCTTCCACACATAATTTCAAATCAAATCTGTGACAGTCTTAACTGAACAACACAACATAACTGCAGGACAATAATAGCCCTTTTCACTTTTACATTTTCTTGTTTCCATCATAACATGACTATAATTTAATGTGAATATGAAGCAATTTCTAAAATTGTCCCACATCCACGTGGAGTTTATGTATTAGTGAAAATAAGAAAAACTTCAGCATGAAAACAGCTATTGGAACACGTGTAATGACTAAACAGGTTTGATCTACACTATAAATTGTTCTAACATAGCACGGAAAATATAATCTTGAGGAAAAACTATCTTTTTATCAGTCCACTTTTCTCTGTCTTGACAACTTGTTAAATTTCTTGCTCTTGAATTAATTGTGTTATATTTCTTGACCTACAAAATGACAGACAATGGTTTGTTAGTATGGTTTGCAAGAAAATTCCCAAGAAATTGTCAATAACCAATAAATAAATTAAAAAAAAAATTAAAAAGCAGGTCTACAATATAAATTAATACATTATGGTTTTACATTACTGAGCAGAGAAGATGTAAAGGAGTAAAGTAGAGTAAAGAAAAATGACAAACAAGAGTTCAACTTGCCAAAAACTGACCATTTCCTTTTCACCAGAGAATGATTTTTCTGTTTTATTGAATTGATCAAGTAGGGATTACTTCAAATAATTTAATTTTAATTAAATAATTAACATAATATTAGAATTTACCTCCAGTGTCATCTGGCTCGTCTTTCTCCTTTCTGTGTTCTCTTCTTTTCTTTTTCCTTCCTATCCTCTGTCTTTTGTTGTTGCTTTTCCTTTGCTTCCTTTATTTGCTGTTTTCTTTGATCATTTTCTTCCTTCATTTTTTCTCTCTTCTCTTTTTCTTTTTCTGTTACTGATTGAGCATTCACATTCTTAAAGAGTCCTGCAGCTGAATGGGAAGTTTTTTGAAAAAAAAAGTTAGTATGTATAACATGCAGTTGTAGTCCTTCATTCATTCTTTTACAATTAATGTATCTATTTATATTGATTAAAAATAAGATTGTAGTATATTTTTTTTGTTATATGGTTTGTACCATGAGCGGGCAAGATGAACCACATACTGTGCTGTGATTGGCTACCCGAGTGGGCAAGATGGCACTATCTTGCCTGCTTGGGACTACCTGCTGTGTCATGCAAGAAAAATTTTCTCGAAAGCCATGTAATGAATCCTTTTGTGGACCAAGCTTGTTTGGTCAAGATGGCTTTTTGCAAGTTTATGGACCTCAGCTCTGTCTTGGTCCATAAGCACGCAGAAAACGAACTTGGCCAATATCCAGTCATCTTGACCAAACAAGCTTGGTCAATAACCCATATATATCTTCTCACAAACCTGAATCCTTATCTGGAGCTCTGGTAGATTGTTCCTCATCACTATCAGCAGTAGGACAAAGTTAAAGATGTCAAATTTTAAGATTAGAAATGAAACCATTTTAATAACATTGTTACAGTTCATCAGTGTTGGGGTCATAATTTTTTGCTCATACTTTTTGGAGTTTGTTGCATTGTAAGAGGAATCATTTTGGGTGTACATTTAGTATTAATTAACAAATGGGAGCTATTTCTGGAAGTCCGAAAACTTACATGGCTATTTTTAACAACTTCTTGGTTATCATACCCGGCCTTCATTTTCTGTAAAACGTTTGTTTTTTCTCCCTGGATGTAATTTTGCATGCTATTTTTAAATCATTTCCTTAAGTTTATCTCCCATAATGGCTCTGTAAATTATAAACTCTCCCATGCCCTCCTGGCCCCCCAGGCAGTTGACGGGCATTTGGCATATTTTTTTTTCAGAAGGTGGCAAATGCCCCACCATGGGGTAGCTGGCGCATAAAAAATCCCCATGGTGGGACTGTGAGAAAAGTCCTTACCCTCAGCCTAACCCTAAAACTATCCCTTAAAGCAGCCAGCTCTCACATTTGGAAAGTACTGAATTTTTAAAACTCTCTGTATTTGACTAAATTGTCAAATGCCCCACCCCCAGGCAACCCTTCGTGATCTAATGCCCCATGGTGGGGACCTACAACCGGTCAAATACCCAGGGGAGGGCACGGCGGGCTTGCATAGGTATCTATATTAACATTACTTAAAACCAGGGAAGCCGAATAGCTATCATTCTGATCAGATAAAGGACCTATCACTTAAACTATGTTCAAGGATATCAAAGTTCCTCATCAGATTCATGGCCATATTGTGCCACTAGGAGTCTCTTGATTTCACCGTCTGATTTCTGTTGTGATGCTTTTGTCGTACACACAGTAGATGCTTGTTTCTCCATTATTTCAGCCAATTTGTTTTGTTTTTCTGCTGCTTTCTGCTCTACATTGGAATAGTAATATATTATTAATGTTGGCTTCTCACCAAAACATGTCATAAAAATTGATCATTGACTTCTTGTCCAAGAAATTACCCTTTAACACTGACTTGACTCTGGTGTGAGGTGGGCATAAAAAGTTATGTTCCGTGAAGTCATTTTCAAAATAAGCTTTCATTAACATGTTGCACTGTTAACCACAACTGAATGAGCTAACCAGTCAAGTACTAACATATAAATTAAAAACAAATGATTGGCACTTTATTTCAGGCAGGACTGCTGACTGTCAGCAAAATAATTTTCTTTTCGTAGCTGGACAAGGTTTAAACAAACTCAATGACCAGCAGTGAGAATTTTTTATCAAGTAAAACAACATACAAAGAACACTGTGAGAAGCGACCCCTAGAGGATATTGAGCCTAGGTCACCAACATGGTAAGCAAATACTCATGACTACTGGGCCACTGCAACCAGCCGGCAGCTTTTACCCTTAGCATTATTTAAAGCTAACTATAAACAGGCTAACCGGAGAGCTATTCAGGCTAACCAGAGTGCTTTTTAGGCTAATCAGAGTGCTATTTAGCCTAAACTACAAAAACGTCTTGACTGCCTGTCATTTAGTCTACGTTATATAAAATACAAAATACACACTACGGTGGAAATAGTGAAGTATTCATCCATATAAACAAGGATTTGATATTATTAACTGAAATTTTAAAAACAAATTTCGACTGCAGGACACGGAGTATTTTGAAAAACCTGTCCGGCTGCTGGACATAGAGACACTGCGTTTAATGTCTTTGCCCCAAATCAATCGCTGTAATATGAAATACGTGTCGAGAAGTTACATGGCATATACCTTTCACTAGCTCTTTTTCTTGCAACACATTTGCCCTTGATGTTTTCCATCGTTCAATAACTTCATTGCACAGATCATCTAAAGGATATTCCTGCAGTGACAAAAAAAATTCTTGAAAAAAAACGTTTAAAATATTATAGGGTGGGAGGGTTAGAGGGAGATTCGTGAATATTAATAGCCTAGAAAATCCTGGATTATATTTCCCCATCACTTCTGTAGGTCGATGACACTGAATTCCACTTGCACGTGTTAATTTAATTTACTACCAACCGTCATCCCTTCCAGAATACCAATCAACGCATCTTTGCGATCCTCGTCAGTATCCTCTGAATCCAAAACCCCCGTGACATAGCTTCCAAACACGTCCTCGTCCAACCCCAGCTGTCTCATGCGACAGATTAGCCATTCTTCAAACGACTCATCTTGTCGGGCACTCGACAGCCCATCCGCCATTTTGATTTCTTGATGCTCTAGATACCGCTGTACATTTGATACCGGTTTTTCATAAGCGATTTTTAGCCTGTTTGGGGAGGGGTAGGGCTTTGTTCTGCATGAAATGAGCGCCACCGGAAGACGCTAGAGGTGTATAACCTGCCAGCAGGCTCACGATGAATCACTGCAAGTAAGCGCGAAATCGAGCAGGCCACCCCGCCGGATCACTTTGTTCTCCGCTCGCACGCGACTCAAAGGTGAGCCTGTTCGCAGGCTACTAAAGAAGCTCCTGATCATATTGTGTATTCTGATACAATGACGCTTTTTGGATTATCTTTTATTCTCTTTGTACTGAAAACAATGGGGGGGGGGGGGGGGCGAGAGGAAAATAGACATGTGTAAAGCTCAAGTGAACGACCTTTTATTCCAGACTGGTGATAATCGGTTTATTGAGACTTTCTCTCTAATACTTCTGGTAAACATTACCAGCAATCTAGTCTCCAATGCAGATTTCCATATGAACTTAGCTCGTCAAGCAATCTTTACACCTCCCCTTTGTTGTGGGGGAAAGATTGTACCATGAGGCAAAAGAACATCTTCGTAGGAGTGTTACAATGTTACAATCTGCTACTAAACCAGTTTCTACAAGATAACCTTGTGTATGGCTGAGATTTATCTATGCCTTTTTTGCAGATACAATGTTTCTGTTCAATCTATAACAACTGTAACCTAGTTTAGAATCTCTTTTTCTCCAGTTTATTTGGCACAGTTCAACCTGAAATTATTCAAAGGGACTTCCATGGCACGGGCAGAAGTCTTGAATATTTTCTGGAAAAATATATTCCGTCACGAAGTTTACTTGCTTTGGTAATGCCATTTTGAATATTTATTGCCACTACTTAAAGGTCATTCAGATGACATATGCTCAAAGAGGACCATCTCAAGATGTTCAAATAGCTGACATCAGAGTTCTAGTATACAAAAGTCCTGGTCAAAGATAGGTCTCAACAAATCATGCTACGCATATTAATGTCCCACTGCTGGGCAAGCTCTTTCTGTGTTCAGATAGATTCCATATCCACGCAGATCTACATCTTGCACTGTTTTGCTGTTCTTTGTCATAGTGTAATTTATCAGCAACTTCTTTCCCAGCTTGCTCAGAGACATTTTTCTTTTCATGATGAAAAGTCAGATGTTATGTTTTTGCTGTCTTATGTGGCTAAGTTTTGGACGACAACAATCATTTTCTCTGAGCCAAAAGATGATGTAAAGAGGACTTTTTACATGTAACAGGCATTTCAACCCCTGGAATTGGCCAGAACCCAAACCCACGCTGACGCATCACAGCCGAGACCCAACAGGAAAATCCACAGCGGAATAAATACCACATAATAAGACGCACTAATGATATTTTCAAGTCTGCAACACAGTATAATAATAAAAGTAAGCTTTGCGGCAACCATGAACAAGAACCAGAATTTCCTTGCAATGGTGAACCGGTTCGGATCAACGCCATCCTTGAGGTGTCGACAGATGCGAAGTAAAATGTAGAAAATCACAAAACAGTCAAAGATCAGAAGTGGAATAAAGATGATGAACCAAAACCAATCTGTTTCTTTATCCAAACGAATTACTAAGAAGATCAGGAAAAGAAGAACTACGCTCCATACACCGAGGACTCTGTAGAATGGAGTGTTCGCCATGTTTTCGTTTTCGTTGCTCTGCACCTGATGGTACACTCTATGATATTTGTCACAACGTATATAGATCATTTTACCATACCGCTAGTTATAACGATCGCGGGCAGTAACTTTTCGCGGGATGGCGCCACGTATGTGATTACAGCGATCAGCTGATAATTATTAATTTCGTTGCCTTTAATTTGATGCGCAACACATGTTATCATCATTGGGAATGTTATAATAATTCTAGATCACTTGTGAAGTGTAAATAATTAAGGAGAGACTTCCATTCTGTGACCGTATGTTGCGTAACAGATCACAATGGAAAATTTAGCACAACAGGTTGAAGAAATCGAAGCTTTATCAGCGATTTATGGTCAAGATTTTGTCGTGATCGATGAAGCTAACAGGATCTACGAGATCCGCGTTTGCCATGAAAATGACTCGTGGTGGTCAGCAACTCTTCAAGTTCTGTTACCCCCGGAATACCCGGCCAGAGTTCCCCCCGTTTTTGAAATCCACTCCGCTTGGATGAATGATTCTGAAATGTTTGAATCATCAGACTTGCTGCATACAATCTACCGAGAGAATCAGGGAGAGATTGTGTTATACCAGTGGGTAGAGGCACTGAGAACTTTCATTGACGGAAAATTCAACGATAGAGAACACACTGTCGTCGAGCAATTGAAAAGTGATGTTTCCATAACTTCTTCTGGTGAGCTATATATAAATTAAATCAGTAAACGTAAGAACGTTTTTTGTGCTAATTTAATGTGATCGTTCAATTCGGTGAATATTAATAATTAATAATAAAGATCAACAGTGAGATGATGCAATCTAATTAGCAAATTCATACTTATACAAAGCAGAAATAAATAATTTGCATAATTTCTGAAATTGTCTATATTATTATTAGTTGTAGTGGTCTGTTTAAATCTAAATTATACACCGCACATAAACATAGATGGGTATTTCCAGTGAGTGGATGTAGAAATGTCTGCAGCTCAACATAACACATAGATGGCGATTACTGCAATGGGTTGGGGGAGATGACAAAGGGAGATTTTGACACAAACTCTCTAAAAAAATTCAGAATTTCTACCAACCAAAACTTATTTGGGCTTCACACCACCGTACAAGTTTAACTTTAAATATCATTTTAATTGTGCTCAAATCTCAAAGTAAAGGTTGTCTGTCTGTCGGTGTGTCTCCACTATAAAAGAATTCTTCAATTACGATTCACAGAATGCTTTTTCACTATTATTCTGTGACTTACAGTAATGGCTTCTTCTTCTGCTTTCTTCTACTTCTTATTTAGACGATGAAGAAAAATCATCAGAAGAAGAGAAACATGATGAATGTGAAGAGCTGTTGGCAACTGTCAGCAGTGATGGTTTGGAAGACTCAACTACATCAAATGCTCTGAAGATATTTAAGACTTCAGAATCAGACTTGTGTCCAGAGATTCTTCATGGAGAACCATTCACAGACCGAAAAAGTACTTTTCAAGCCCACCTTGCTCATGTACTAACATCAGATCAAGTCAAACAAGTTCTGGAAGAACTGAAGAAAAACCGTAAAATAAACAATGCTACTCACAATGTTATGGCATACAGAATTTTTTGCGAGAACCGAAGTTCTTTTCTCCAGGATTGCGATGACGATGGTGAAGCGGCAGCTGGGTCAAGACTTCTTCACTTATTACAAATACTTAATATCAAGAATATCATTATTGTAGTAACACGTTGGTATGGAGGAATTCTTCTGGGCCCTGACAGATTTAAACATTACAATAACTGTGCGAGGGGATTATTGAAGGTCGCAGGTCTTGTAGAAATTAGCCCTGATTTGAAAGATATTTCTAAAAGTAAGAGTAGATTTAAGATCAAGAAACATTGAATTCCTAAGCTGTTTGGAAGATCAATTAAATAAGGTGTGATTGAGCAAAGAGAGATAATGTACCAGTTGATTCAAGACAAGAAAACCAGCACAAGAAACCAATAAAAAAATTGCATGATGGCATCAGTACACCTTTGAGACTTTAAATTTGTCAGCATTATAATTTTTCTGTTCTGCAGGCAGTCCAGAAAGTTGTTGTCTACTCTTCTTGCATTTTTAGTATACTGCTCACATGTCCTGCATTCCGTTTTTATCAATTTCCTATCTCAGAAATATAATTACCTATTGAAAATTAATATTTCTATGTCTGGACCTACAATTAGATCCCACAATCAGATTGCTCTATTGATAATGTAATATATGTTTTTTGAATTCAACCAGGCAATGTCCCATATGATATTGTCAGTCTTTTCTGTAAAACCATGAACACCACTGAAAATTTCTGGAATGTTAATTATTTCGTGACCAATCAGGATGCAAGATAAAACCACAGCACGGATTAGTCATAACTTGACATGAAACAACAAGCTGGCTTTTTCTTCAGGTGTTCACGGTTTTATGGGAAAGACTGTAGTAGTTTATGGCTTTCTTTTCTAAAAGAATTACCTTTCAGGTAAAAACTTTTTTTCCGTTTCTTCCAAATTCATTTTCCCTCTTTTTCTCTTCCCTCAAATGTTAAGTGTTGGTGTGAATTTACTGTGGCTTTCCAGTCCATGACTGTGGGATTTTTCTGAATATTTATCAGTTGTGTAATAAATCATTTATTGACCAAGCTTGCAAGGGACTGTGCTGAGAAAATATCACTATTTGGTCAATTTTGTATGAACCTTGCTGTGCTCAGTCCCTACTGCTATTTTCTCCAGGCCGCAGTTGTTGAAAGCCTGGATGACGCTATCCACTGGACAAATCACTATCCGGTAGATCAGTGTTAACAAAACAAACCATGCTATCCACTGGATAGTGATAGCATTATCCACCTTTCAAATAACCCAGACCAGTATGACAGAAAGAAGGATAAACCGTCAAAAACAGCATAAACTGTAACACAATGCAATTTTAGTGAAACTAGAGAAAATGTTCTGACTATTCTAATAAGAGGAATCTGGACTGGAGGGTTATGAAATTAGGTCAGTTTGTGGTTAATTTTCTGCCACATCAATCAGCTAAAAAATAATTTATTATACTGTCCTTGTACATTTCCCAGTTAATTTGCATGTTTAGTTATTTAAAAAAATCAGCTACATTTTTCCAAGATCTACACTCATTTAGACCACAAGAATGGCACACCATAAAATGTCCGGGCCCCAGTTGTTTGAAGGCTGGATAATGCTCTCCACCAGATTAATCACCATACAGTGGATAGCTTGGTTTGTTTGTCTGGATAGTGATTTATCTGGTGGATAGCGTTATCCAGCCTCGAACAACCAGGGTCAGAACTTGCTTTGTTTGCTTGCAGTGCCAATTTCAATGGTTTACAAGAGTGCAGTGTTTATTGGCAATTATTTAAAACAAGTTGATAAGGCACTATAACCTAGTACTAATACATTAACTGTCTTAACTTTAACAAGTTGAGCCTGAATTGCAAGCAAGTAATCTCTTTATTAAACAAAAAAGGGAATTGTTAATTACACAATGTAAAAGGTTATATTTCGAGAGATTAAACTGGAAACCCTAAGAGCAAATATATTTTTCATAAAATAAAGTTAAAAGGTAACAAAAAAAAAACCGTAAAAATCTCCTAAACAGCCTTCACAAAAACTTAATTCTTCCACAGAAAAATTATAAAATAAAGTGTGAAAAACAGAAACGAGAAGTTGCATGCTGACCAAAACTTGTTAATTAACTTTCTCCTGTTAGTCCAGCTATAAACACTAATAGAAAAATAACATATCCTACTAATGTACATCAATTTGTAAATACAAAATTCTTGCAATCCCTTTTTCTTAACTATATCATCATTTTGTTTTTTCCTTTGGTCCTAACTGGATTCCCATTCAGTGGAATCCCTTGGAAAACACTCCCTGAGAGAGATCCCTTTGAGAATTACTGCTGTTGACCATTTTGGCTCTGTGGATGTACTGTAAAGCACAAATTAACTGAACTATGCCGAAGCCAAAACAATATTTTATCACTGATGAACATTTAATATTACTACATATATTTTGTTTTATACTTTTTACAAACAAGACACTTAAAATCTGAAAATTCATGCCATGAGGTAACTTATAAGAATGGCATGATTTTCTGACTAGTTCAATACTTAGCTACATATACACCTAACACTTGGATCTAAAATTTTTAATTTTAGGACAGAAGACATCAGAGTCAGTTGATTTGTTATTGTATCAGACCTTTAGACTCTAAAGTATTGATTAAGAACTGTATTCTTTGGACAGCTGACTTCCGTGCCACTCGTACATCTTCTAATCCATCAGTCTGCACTTTATCAAGATCCAAAATTAATTTGGTCAGTTGCTCGTCTAGAAATATAAACTCTCTGTCGCCTATGGAAAAAATAATAATCAATTAATAAATTGAAGTCTTCCTTGGGTTAAAAGCACCATAAAGGGCTTGAAACTCCAGGGGGGACTCCCGTGTAAAAAAGGACAGGGATGCTTGTCAGAAATTTTGAAAAGAACACCTAAGACCTAAGATGTACCAAGATCCTGTTTTATGGGAGTAGCTTGAAATTTTTTCACCCCTACAAGGTACCAATTCTAAAACAACACATTATTTTGTCATATTTTTTTTTGGCCCAGTACCCTAAAATGTAAAGAAAAAGCTCCTGCTGTGGGCCCTTTGAGACTTGACACCCTAAGAGGAGCCAAAACTGTTTTTCTAACCCCTAAAAGGTATGATGAGCACGTCATCCTTTTTACAAGGGAGTCCTTCCCCCAGGTTGAAACAAGATGAAGAAAACTTTTTAATAATAGTAGTCAATTACATAGTCTTGGTTAATTTTGGAAGCTTGTGGAGCTACATTTGTATGAAAGTGCAAATTTGATCATTCGAAACCTGATCAAGCCCCCATTGTAAGAAGAATCGAAAGAACTTGATCAATCATTGCCTTGGAGTTCAAGGCTTCACTCTTTTATCCAAATAAGTTACTACTGATTTACAATATCCCTCAATTTTGTTCTGGGAACACAGCCATCTTGTAAACAATAATTTAAAACAAATTAAAAATAAATCTGAAAAAGGGGGGAATAATCAACTGTCCTAAAGATGGCAACTGGTACATCTACATAACTATTCTTAGAGCACAAAATGAAAAAAATTGTTCATCAAAGCACACAGAAAATGTCAAAAAACTTAAAATCTAGCATACACAATGATGTTAGTACAAGAATGTATTTTGCCAAAAAATAATACAGATTTCCAGGATAGTGTCGATTGGCTGTGTGGTATTTGCAAGCAACTGCAGTAAAATGTTCAGCTGCCATGTCTATTTCTGTATCCATGGTGGATTGTGAAGTAATTATAATGACAAAAAATATAAATACAAACTGAAATTCAACTGACCTCTTCTTCCAGAAAATGCCAATACTCTTGGTTCCAATTCCTCAGCACGACAAAGTAGCATATCAATCGAACTAATTTTAGCATCTGAGGAAGGTGATCTACGAGCTACATATTGACTTCTAGGATCAGCTAGACCTGGCTGGTTGTAATTATGTCCATATGATTGCGAAGGGGGCTGAACATAAGGTTGTCTGTTTGGCATTGCTGGCTGCTGTCCTGGAATTGTATATCCTGCACTACTTGGGTATGAACCAGTATGGTGACCAGGGGGTGGATTCTGGGGTTGGGGCTGCCGACTCATTGATTGTTCAGATCCGTATGACCCTGGCTGAGTACCCTGGTATGGACTAGCCATGTGGCCTGAAACTGAAGATGGCACAGGGCTGGCAAATGGAGGTGTCCAGTGGGTTACCTGTGGTGGAGTGGGCGTAGTATAAGAAGGTGCTCTTCTATCTGTTGTTTGTTGATTATGCCCTTGTGCAAATGTATGTAAAGGTTGTCCAGCAACAGGATATGGCACATTCCCTTGGTTTTCTGGTTTCATTGCCCTGTTTCCTGGCATATTCTGTGCTTGAGGAGGGGTGTAATAGTTAGGTTGGTATGGATATTGATTAGGGGATGGTACCCCATGTGACTGTGGCACAGGAGAAGGTGGCATTCCATGTTGCTGTTGTTGTGGAGCAGTAGCACCAACTGAAGCCGGCATCTGCATTTTATTTTGACTATTATCCACTTGGTATGGTTTGATATCAGGAGGCTGTCCTGCATTCTGATATGACTGATAACTAGCTTGTCCTGGCGGTTGGTAATACGACTGACCAGCAGATTGCAGGGGAACCTGATTGGGACTCTGAGGTGGTGCTTGATATGGCTGATGTGCCGGCATCTGAGCAGGCAACTGGTACGGTTGCCCAGCAGCTGAGGCTGGACTTGGGTATCCCTGACTTGCATGTTGAGGTGGCACAGGCATAGGCTGGCCTGGAAATGTTTTGGTGTCTGGGTGTAATTGGCCAGGATTTGAAGATGGTAGCTGATAAGCCTGCTCAGGGTTTGACGAAAGGGTTTGATATGGCTGGCCTGGATGTGAAACAGGTACTTGATAAGGTTGACCTGACACTGGTGTTTGGTAAAGAACACTAGCAGGCTTTGACGTCATACCTTGATGAGATCCAATTGAAGCTGGATTCGTAGATGGTACCTGATACGTCTGGCTTGTGTTTTGGGGTGGCATTTGGTAGGCTTGATTAGGGGTTGGCATTGTAGTCTGATATGGTTGGCTAGATGATGACCCTGGAATCATGGCTTGTGCTTCATAAGGTTGGCCAGGACCAGAGCTCAGAGCTGAATTAAGTTGTCTTCCAGGAGCCATTTGGTTTGGCTGACCAGGTGGGATTTGGTTTGGCTGGCCAGATGGCAGTTGGTTAAACTGGCCACTTGGTAGTTGGTAAGTTCCACCAGGATTTGGCATCGGATAAGCTTGTCCTGGATTAGGTGGAGGCATTGGGAAAGATTGACCAGGAATTGATGCTGGAGTCTGATACTGTTGACTGGGATTCGCAGATTGCATCTGGAATGCTTGGGCTGGACTCTGATTTTCCACATGTCCACCAGGTGTCTGTCAAACAGAAAAACACGGTGAGTAATTGTTCTACTAATCAATGATTATTAGCCTGAATTGCAGTCATAACAGGAATTGAAAGGCAGAGAGGAAACTGGACAAGAAGTAGAAAGGTGACAGCCTTTTTTTGTTAAATTCCTACCTTACTTATTTATTACATTTGCTAGAAAAGACTATTTAGTGTGTTAAAATCTTGGGCATACATGTCACTTTACAGGTTGCAATTTATAAGGCTGACTAGATTTACCTTTAAGCTAAGAGAGCTTAATGGTGCAATCAGAGCACCCTGCTGCCCAAATTGATTCACAGAGGTCAGATATGGATTCATAGGTACGGCCTGTGGTGAACTATAACTTGGTAACGTTGTTTCCTTAAGGGGGAACTGCTTGTTTCCAGTGGTTACAGATTTGAACATGGACAATTCAGGACTATGCCACTTTCTCTCCTGTTCCGATCTTGGAGAGCTTATCATGTGCTGTTGTGATGGAATGGATGTGTTTCGAGTTTCATGAGATTGTTCTGACTGCCTAACACCCACACTGCTAGCTGGCCACCTTGGACTGGATGAAAACTGGGGAGCGGTCATCACTTGAAAAGAAGGAACATGGTGTGGACCTTGGTGCCCAGGACTGAAGATTTTTGGATTTGAGGTGCCATCGAATTCAAAACTACTGTCAAGCTGTGAGGGCCCTGGTGAGTTGATGACGGCCAGTTTACTTTCATTCCAGGGTGGTACTAGTGCCATGCCAGCAGTGTGGTTTTGTGTGTTTCCTTGAAAAACCTATCAATGACATAAAGTAATATAACACGCTTGAAATGAGTTCGGCATGTTACAAGCACAATGCCTCAAATGCCCAGGGGAGGTACGTGGGTTAACTTTTGCTGGATGCGTGCCGCTGGCATCTCAGAGCCCCTACCCCATTATAGTCTATTCTGTGGCCAATTATTATAGACTCTGTATGTAATTTTCGCGATCCCAACTTAGTCACTTTCTATTTATGAACATACTTTATATTGAATAAGAACACTTTACTTTTCACCTACGGTACAAACAATCTGGTACGTTTGCCAACTGTCAATATGAAGAACTGCTTTACCCCAAAATCAGAAAATGTGCGACCCCATTCTAGTAACTCTATTGAAAATGCGATCACATGATAGTCAATCCAGTCGTGAAAATGCAACCCCATCCAGCAGCATATCCTGTAAGCCTCTTATAAGGAAGTAACCCCACACGTTCAAATGGCTAGTCTCACATAGTTTATGTTTTTCTTTTAATGTAATCTATACAGCTGTGTCAAGAAAGGCTGTCCCACTAAAAGGTTTTAAAGCTATTGGCAGCTTAACATTGTTTTGTCGAAGCTCGTGGCATGTGAGCATGATTGACAGAGAAAGCAATGGTTACCCTATACTTAATCAATTTTTACTGCTTTTATAATAACCATATTTTTATATATTTTTAAATTTATTTACAAAGCATTGTTGATTTTTATATTTTAATATTAGTTAGTTTTTTTAATCTTAACTTATCTTAAACTTATACACCTTCAAAAGGCTTTAATTTTTATTTATTTAATTTTTCCATTTTTTCAATTTCTTTGTGGTGTATCTGTAAACTAGCTTTTTAGCTAAGCGTACTGACCATGTTAAATATGTTTAAAAATGGAAAAAGTGTAGTCAGGAGATGCCATAAAGTCTATGGAAAAGGTTTGCCACTGACTCTTGATATTTATCAACCTTTTTCCATAGACCTCACGTTAAATACACTGATTGATTGATTAATTGATTGATTGGTTACCCTATTATTTTGTGTGTGAACACCACAACCTTAAATGAAGCAAGGTAATCTTCTCCTAGCCCTAATACCTTTAAGCAATGCTGGTTATATTTAAACACTTTTGCCAGCAACCTTGTGGCTTATATAACAGCAAATACAAAAATTCCAAATTATACAATTTGATGTTACTTCTTCAGAAAAAAACAATGTGGAAATTAAACCAGAGTGGAATCACTCACACTTTGAAGAGTGTTAGGGGTTCTAAACTACTTTAACTAAATTCATGTAGCTTGGCATGTCTCCTATTATGCGAATTAATTAAGCTTAATTAAAAAGCGGCATAATGTTTAAAGCACGCCATCTATAAAAACAACCCATGGCAAATACTAATACGATTGATTCTCGTCCGTTTCAGGCCTCCCAAAATATCTTTAGTTGAACCAGATGTCTTATAATAACTTCCTTACAATCAGACTCGAATATTATCGGCATTATCAACGTCCTTACGTTAGGTTCACTTTGGTACGAGCTTATTAAAAATCGATCAAGAATAGTAGTTACATGTAGCAGTGTTGATATCATTGTTGATCTGTTTAGAATAAAATACAAAGGTTTTCAAGTGTCTTCACTCTTCGAAAGCATTTCTAACACATAACGGAAACAATTGAGCTTACCGAATAAAACTTCTGCGTCCTTGGATCTTCCCAAGAAGTCGTTCTTGTCTTGTGATCGATAAAGAACGGCCTACCAGAACCAGGGTCCACTTTCATCTCCCAACCTTGCGGGAGAGGCGGAAATCCTGGTGTACAACCTTGATACGTTTCCATTTGATGGTACAGAATTAAGCTCCTCAGAGTCTATATATTTAGTTCAGATTACGACAGGATAGGAAAACGAGTCGGCCTGTGTACAGCAGTTACTAACGTCACTCCGCCATTACAGGGTGTCGACCGCAGGGGATCATGGGCCTGCAAGATAGGCAAAGATGCATATCTTTTCCGCATAGCTGATGACGGTTTGGGTATATTCCTCGTATTTTTTAAAACTATTTTCAACCATAATACAGCAGAACATAGCCCCCATTAGCTGCATTGGAGGAATGGTCGTTCGACTCTTGTAGTCTATACATCCCAAGAGGGGAAGTCGGGTACTCCTTTATATGGGTGTGTGGCCCCAAAGGGTATGGTTTTGTAGCCATTTTGGTCAGAAATAGGGTATCGATTTTTGCCACTTTGGTCTCAATAAGGAATCTTTTTTGCGCTCTAGCCAGAATAGTCGCTAATTAACAACTGGTAAACGCCATGGTGTACACTACTGAGGTTGTTTTTTACAATAACTGCAGAAATTCTCGCGCAACAACGTCTAAGCTGTATCTTGCGTTAATTAACTATCCAAATAAGCAACAGAATTTCAATTCAGATATTTAAGCCCTACTACTTTTAGCCGCGTTGCTTCACCCCCCCCCCCCCACCCCGCCATCACAACAACGTATCAGAAGTCAGCATGAAAGTATGAAAGTCAGCTACATCAGAGGGCTTAGCGTCACACCATTGCGCATTGACCCGCATTGGAGGGTGACACTGAGAGCGGCTCATGTGCAATGGTGTCGAAGATTAGTATTCCTCGAAATAGTCTGTCCGACCATTATTGATTTACAGACCAAGGTTCATAGCGCGCTGTGCCAGGAGCCCAGAACAGCTCCACCCACGTGCTGTAGGTACATAATGAACATCGAAAGACTTGCAGCGTCTGTTTACATTTCTTCTTGCTATTGCTGATGTAGCGGAGTAGAAACTGGTTCATCCGCTTTAATCCGCAGATTTTAATAATATTTTCACGGGTTGATACCAAACTAACTACCTGGCCAGTCATCCATGCCAGGTCTCAGCTGAGAGCAGCCTGGACCAGCGTGAAATCGTTCGCTATTTGGCCTTGTTGAAAATAACAGCGTTCAAAGCTTCCTGCGGGGAACTAGAAAAGAAGAACGGCTATTTCAAAGAGCGATGCGAATGCTGTAAGCTGCTATAACAAAGCAGCTTGAGATAAAACCACAATGTTGGAACCTCAAGACTCTGAGTATTTGTGGATTGTCATTGTTGGGTTTATCGTCGCTTTCGTGTTAGCCTTTGGCATTGGAGCAAACGATGTCGCGAATTCATTTGGAACTTCTGTTGGAGCGAAAGTCTTAACTCTTCGCCAAGCTTGTGTTATTGCAACCATTTTTGAACTCGGGGGAGCGATTCTAATCGGAGCAAGAGTGTCAGGTACCTGTAGAATCCGCAGAAGGAACTCAAACAATCAGTCAACACAACCTATGTTTAATCAACATGGCGACCCGTGAAAAGCACGAGGTCCCAGCCTGCATTGCAAGCAAAGAGCTTGCATAACAAGTACATATATGGGCATAACCATACACCTCCCTTCCTAGTACAATCAAGTGAACCGAGATAAACGAAATTGCATGTCCATGAACAGTGTTCCATCCTTAAACCTGGACTTGATTGCAAACATAAACTATTACTGTTAAATCTGACTGCTAAATATTCACAAGACTTTATAGTGCAAAACACAGTCTCTGAAGAGCATAAATGTAATAACTGTCTCCTAAACTGCACAGGTAAAGTCAGACATACACTGTATTAGGCTAGAGGTCCAATCGATCAGGTGGCTTAACAATTCTCCCTGAACGTGTTCGTAATGGAGCCATTTGACTGGAGACAGGCTGCATTGGAGCATCAGTAACAGTGCATGGGAGCTTAGGTGGACCTGCCATTTCTTCTGTGTCTTGAACAGCATGATTGCTTGCAGTGCTGGTGAGGGTGGTTTGCTTGTCTACCTTTGAAGGGGACTGCAACTCAGCTTTGACAAGAGCAGATCTGTTACGTCGTAGTGTGCCCTTGTCTGTTCCAATGATGAAGGAGCGAGGATGCTGAGTACGGCCTTGTATTTTCCCTAGACGATCCTGGTCTCTGATCCATACACAGTCACCATTTGTCAAGTCCGGTAGTTCCTTTGCCCGATGTCGTTGGTTAAAGCTTTGTCTTTGGTTGGACCTGTAGATTTCTTCCTTCTTCACAACTTCCTCGCGCTCTTTCTTCAAGTCTCTGGGTGTTAATGTCTTTTCAAGGACAGGGAGCTGAGTCCGGAGTCTCCTTCCCATGAGTAGCTCACTTGGTGAGAGACCAGTTTGCAGGGGTGTAGATCTGTAGGTAAGAAGTGCAAGGTAAGGATCATCATTCTTCTTCAACAGCCCCTTTACAGTCCTTACAGCCCTTTCTACCTCTCCATTGGCACGAGGGTATCTGGGGGAACTAGTTGTGTGGACAAACCCATATCCGGCAGCAAACTCTTGGAAGGATACTGCACTAAAACAGGGTCCATTATCTGAAATCACTGTATCTGGTATACCATGGGTGGCAAATAGTTCCTTGGCGGCGGCAATCACACACTTTGCAGTTTGTGTTGGAAGGAGTTTGATTTCAACCCATCTGGAATGGTAGTCGACAGTGATGAGGTATGTGCGTCCTCCATACTCAAACAAATCCATGCTAATCCTTTCCCAAGGACGACTGGGAAAAGATGATGGCATCAGTGGCTCTTTGGGTTCGGGCAGCTCCTTTGCGCATGTGAAGCATGCTTTGACCATATCTTCGATGCCTACAGAGAGCCCAGGCCACCAAACGGACATTCGAGCTCTAGCGCGGCATTTGCTAATGCCAAGGTGGCCGCGGTGGATGCAGTCTAGTATGTCCAATCTTAGAGCTTGTGGGATTACGATGCGTTCATCATAGAGGAGAAGATCGTCAACGACTGCTAAGTGAGCTCTGCTTTCCCAATATGGCCTGAGTAGGGGTTGATGGGGCATGTATGCTGGCCAACCCGCCTGGCAATATCCTCTGACTTTCATGCATACTTCATCATTTCTCTGAGCTTCTATGATTTCCTGAAGGCGCTGAGCAGTGGCAGGAAGTTGGTCCACTGTGGAGCAAGCAAAGGTTTCGACCTCTTCAATGAATTGCGCGTCAGATGTATTGGGAGAGTTAACCGGGGCACGCGAGAGTGCATCAGCTGAAATTTGACATTTACCAGGAACGTGGAAGACTTCAGGGTTGTATCGCATCATTCGAAGGCGGAAGCGCAGTATTCGGGGAGGCATCTTGGACAAGTCGGTTGTAGTGAGGAGTGGAACAAGTGGCTTGTGATCTGTTTCCAGGGTAAACCTGAGTCCAAGGACGTACTCTTCAAGGCGTTCGCATGCCCAAGTAGAGGCGAGCGCTTCTTTCTCGATGACCGCATAGTTCCTTTCAGCATCACTGAGGGATCTGGAGATGTAACAGATGGGACGGCGCTGTCCGTTATCTTGCGTTTGAAGAAGAACTGCTCCCAGCCCTATTGATGATGCATCTGCAGCAATGATTGTTTCACGGTTGGGGTTGTAGTGTGCAAGGACTTCAGGTGAGGCAAGCTGCTCTTTGACTTGCTGGAATGCGGTCTGTTGAGCGTCATCCCAGTACCAAGCACTATCTTTGCGAAGAAGTTGCCGCAAGGGTGCACTGATGTCAGCCAGGCCAGGGACAAACTTTCCAAGTTGGTTAACCATGCCCATGAATCTCTGTAGTTCTGTTACAGTTGTGGGGGTTGGAAAATGGCCAATAGCATGTGTCTTCTCCGGGTCAGCATGGACACCCTCGGCATCGACAATGTGTCCTAGGAACTTGAGTCTTCCTTGCGAAAACTCACACTTCTGAATGTTTAATGTCAGGCCAGCTCTTTGAAGACGAAACAAAACTGCTCGAACACGTGCATCATGTTCCATATGGTTTCTTCCATGGATAAGGATATCGTCCATCCGGCATATGACTCCATCAAGGCCCTCCAAGATGTCGGACATGGTTCGCTGAAATATTTCCGGCGCGGAACTAATTCCAAAGGGCAGGCGGTTGAAGCAAAAGCGGCCAAAGGGGGTGACAAAGGTGGTCAATAATTTTGAGTCCTCATCCAAAGGAATTTGCCAGAACCCGCTATTGGCGTCTAATTTCGTGAATACTCGGCTTTCGCCCAGCATGGCCAGACTCTCATCAACAGAGCCCATGGGATGAGTTTCGCGCTGTACCGCTTTGTTCAACGGTGTCAGGTCTACACAGATCCGTACACGCCCATTAGGTTTGGGGACAGGAACAATGCCGGAACACCACTCTGTGGGAACAGTAACAGGAGAAATGACGCCTTGTCGAAGCATAGAATCAATTTCATTTTTCACTTTAGGCAACAATGGGTGAGGTACTTTTCTTGGAGTGTAGAGGCAAACTGGCTTTACATCTGGGTTAAGCTTGATGTGATATTTAGTTTTCAGTTTCCCCAGACCATGGAAAAGCTGAGGAAACTCTCCAATGAAATTCACTGGCTGAGTGTTCACCTCTCCAATTCGAGCGATTAAACCCAGGTCCACACATGCTTTCTTGCTGAGGAGAGAGTATACTTGATCTTTTAAAACAAAGACAGTTTCAGAAATTTGACGCTCTTTATATGCCAGAGTGGCTCGAAAGGTGCCCACGACTGACAGAATAGTGCCTCCTGGACCTCTTAAAATCTGCTGCGATTTCGTTAGCTGGTGGTCTTTGAGCCAAGGTTCCTTGTCACTGACAATGGAGACTGCTGCGCCAGTATCCAACTTAAAGTGTGTTTCATGACCATCCACCTTTACAATGGCGGTCCAGAAGTCTGCCTCACGGCTGTAGACTTCACCGAGAAAAGGAACTTCGACTTCTTCAAGATCTGCCACTTCGTTGATGGACCTGCGATTCGCCGTCTGTTTCTTGGAGAGACAAACAGCTTGAAAATGTCCTCTTTTGTGACAGCTGTTACAAGTGATGTCCTTTGCAGGGCATGATTGCCGTTTGTGTTGCTTTCCACCACACCACATACATTTACGCTCGGACTTTGGCCGTACTCCGTCTTCGGGTTTCATGGCTGATTTCGAATCCTTTTTGTGAGGTTCCACCAAATCCACACGTGTAGAGTCGGTAGCCGTTTCAGAGGTAGCGCTTCCTCGAATGAGATCCTTGTTTTGCTTTCGTGCTTCTGCCTGACGACTCATTTGCACTGCTGTTTCGAGGGTTAAATCGGCTTTGGCTTGAAGTCGATCTGACAACGAGTCGTCAACAACACCTACGACAATTCGATCTCGGATAAGGCTATCTTTTAGCGTACCGTACTCGCAGTCTTCTGCAAGCCTGTATAAAGCCTGAATGAAAGTGTCCACTGACTCACCAGCCAACTGATGCCGCTTGTTAAATAGGGCTCGTTGCACGATTAAATTGCGGCGGACATCGAAATAGCCATTGAGGGCGGTGCGAACTTCATCATACGTAGCTTTGGTTTCATCGAGGCGGAGAGTCGCTAGAATGTCGTCTGCACAGTCTCCCATAGCATACAGCAAGGTACTCACTTGTTCGTACTGTGGTTTAGTTTTGAGGCCAGAAGCTATTCTATAGCGTTCGAAACGTCGGCTCCAGCGAATCCAACATTCTGCCTGGTTTGGTCCATTCGCTCCATCAAATCGGGCGGGAAGTGGGAGTTGATTCGTCTGCGAAAGAGTTTGATTTTGTCCTGGTCCCGAGGGCAGTCCTTGTTGTTGTGCTGGATCTGGGTCAGGCATTGTAAGGGTCAAAGAACCGCTGCCACCATGTAGAATCCGCAGAAGGAACTCAAACAATCAGTCAACACAACCTATGTTTAATCAACATGGCGACCCGTGAAAAGCACGAGGTCCCAGCCTGCATTGCAAGCAAAGAGCTTGCATAACAAGTACATATATGGGCATAACCATACAGTACCCGCTCTAATTTTCTACTACATTCTGTAGATATCTGAGCTCTTGTGGAAAGATATATGCTTGTACTATTTATTTAGAAGTTTGTGGCTTGCAAAAAAAATAATAATAATAAAATTGGTACGTCATGTTAATATGCATCGTTGGGTTTGTACTAATCAATCAAAGAAGACAATGTCGGGCAGTTTAGCACAAATTGGGTTAATCTGCAACAAACAATGATAATTTGAGCGTGTAATAATAAAGTAAATGTAGTTCATTTATTAACCTCGTACATTTTCGGCGTCACATATTTCATGTCAAAGTATCATCGTTACTTATCAATCCTTCAATGTATATTTTATACGGGACGACTTAAAACGGAAACTGATATTATAGTTTCCTATTCAAGTACGGATGTTTATACCTTTAGATACCAAATGATGTTAGCTGTGTTCAATTTCAATATAATTGTTTGTATTCATAAAGTTCATAATTCGGAATGCGTAAATTAATTAAGTTAAGCTTATACCGCGAACAATGTAAACCATATTTGTATAGTGTTACAATTTGTTGAATAATAATGTAAAATATGAAGGAAGCGAAGCAGATAGACTATTCCATACCATCCATGTCTTTTATTTATTCTTTAATCATTGCTGTAGTAAGGCTTAGCTTTGTTTTAAGTATATTATTTGGCACTTGGTCCATCATGGGAAAATCAATAATTTCAATAACAAAGAGTAAATATGACTCTGATGTGACCCTGAGGCAACATTTCAGCAGAGTTAAGTGATGGTGGGCTGTGTTTATCCAATTACCCACACTGTGTGGTATTTTCCACTGTTTTTGTAAAAACATAACTGCACAATCACAAATGCAGGGGCCGAAATTAACTATTTTCTTAGGGAGCCACTTGGCGACTAACCTAAAAATTTTGGTCGCCAAATGGAAGGGTTTGGTCGCCAATGACAAGTGTTAGTTAGATTTTCGCCACGTCACGTTTTTGCCCGCGATATCAGAATTGCGAGAAGCTGTTGAAACAACATGGTGCCTGGTAATTATGGCGATCATAAAATCATCGCTTTGTTTTACTACAATTCTCCATGGCAGCTTTATGCTTTCTTTTAAAAAAAGCCCATTTACCTTGGAATTTCAAATGCAGAGGGGACAAAAGGTTAGTCGCCTGCTGGCGACCAGTTCTAAATTTCTGGTCGCCAACGCTCAATTTTTGGTCGCATCGGCCACCAGTCAGTCGCAATGTCGGACCCTGAAATGACAAGTTAATATTCCAGTTATTTTGACTAGAAGCTGTTAAATACATTAAATGTTTCTTATTTTCTTTATAATTATCGTGACATTTTTTTGTTAATAGACACGGTCAGAAAAGGCATCATAGATATAAACTCTTTTAATGGCACAGAAGAACTGGCCATGATTGGCTCCCTTAGTGCTCTAAGTGGTACAGGACTATGGCTAATAGTTGCAACCTTTTTCAATCTTCCCGTGTCTGGTACACACAGCGTTGTTGGTGCAACTATGGGTTATGCATTGGTGGCACATGGACTTTCGGGAGTTAAATGGAAGACTTTTGGACTAATTGGTGAGATTTTAGTTTGCAATGTACATGTTGTGGTTTGATTTTTTTTGGGTTTAATTTTTTTTAAACCAGTTTTAAATTTTTCAAACTGGTTCATATTTTTCAAACCAGTTTTTTTTTGTCAAATATCTATAAAAAGGGAAAATATCTCTTAACATTCCTCTAACCTATTCTCTAACCTATTCTCGCTGAGTTTCTCCTGATTTATTCTCCCATCTACACTACCCCCTCTCCCAAATCCCCATTAAGCTTGAATACTAATTAACAGTAGGTTTCACTTTTTTTTCTTTTTATCTCGTACTCACCGGGATTTGAGCTGCTGACCTCTGGATCTGCTTCCCACTGTCATTACCACTTGACCATGAAAGCAATGGATGCAAGAGCTCTCATACTTGTTTTAATTATCAGTTCATCACCCCAAGCCCCTCTCATATAAATTTTAATTTATTCATACATGAACTTTGTCTTTATTACTAAGAAGCTAATCAATTCCAAATAAGAGCTTAGGCCTAATCACTAACCTGAGAGCTCAACCCAAACCACTAACCCGTATGCAAAGTTCCCAGCCTAACATCAAAGCTAACCATTCTAAATAAGTGCTTAGGCCTAATCACTAACTTGAGTGCTTAACCCAAATTATTAAGACACATGCTCACATTCTGCTCAAAATTGAAAATTAAACTGGTTTGAAAATTTGAACCCAGTTTGAAAAATATGAACCAGTTTGAAAAATTTAAACTGGTTTAACAGAAATTAAACCAAAAATAAAATTGAACCACAACATACACATGAGTATTTTGTTGCAAATGATAATGCTTATTTTTACTGGTCTCCGTGGTAATGATGTGATTCATGTTGTTTGAAATTTGCATTACTTGGAAATTAAAAAGGTAACAGTTTCTAAAAAGTGTTGTGCTGATTAATACATGTTGCTGATTTTTAACAGTTCATGCATCAGTTAATTAACAGGACCTTTTGTGTTACTGTTAAATCTATGTTGTTGATGTTGTTTATCTAGCTGCCTCTTGGGTTGTGTCACCCCTACTGTCTGGACTTACAAGCTCTATCTTATTTGTACTTATACGATGTTTTATCCTGTCCAAGGTATGCTTGAATTTAACTTTTATTAGTTCAAGTTCCTAAAAGGCAGGCAAATATATTAATATATACACAACACAGAATGTTGATATCAAAAAGTATTAAGCACCCTTCCTTGAACTTTCAAAATAAGATTAGCACTACACCCCTGGTGCTAAACCAAATCAATCATGTATTAATTGTACAAATGTATGGGTCTGAGTTCCCAAAATGACTCGGGAATGCAGGGAAGGGGACTTCAGAGAACAAAACATTTCATGGGGAAGCATCGCCCCAGAACAGGCTTTAGCCAGGATTTGAACTTCACTGGACCCCTCTAGTGGACTAAGAAGCTTGCAGCTCTGGCACTCCAGGGTCCGAAATTAACTTTTTTCTAAGGGAGCCAATTGGCGACTAACCTAAAAATTTTGGTCGCCAAATGGAAGGGTTTGGTCGCCAATGACAAGTGTTATTTTTTTTGGTTTGGTTGTATTAATTTTTCGTTTTCCTCCAATAGTTTTAATTTACGTTAATTTATAGTAAAAGCACAAAATTTAAACTTTCCTTCACTATAATTAAACAAAATGTTTCTATTTAACACAATATTATTACATACAGCTATTAAAGGAGAGACTCACAACAGCCGTGTAACGATAATCCTACATCTCAATGAGCGTGTTTGTCAACGTTCATGCGAAGGCTTCGGATTTCTTTTTCCTATTATTTCCATTAAGCAGGAACTATACTGGTCTCCTGTAAAGTTCTGTGTACTAGACATATGGGGGCCCTCTTTCAATACTTAGATTTAATCAAGTGTGCAACTCAAGTATCTGTTCTTCGCCGAAACGCAACGAAAACGCAACCAAGCCAACTTGATTGCTCGGAAGCAGCTCTTGGCCTCTGGTTGGATAATGACTGCATGATAGACTGTTCATTAGTTAAAAGTGGCCATACTTTTGGGCCTCTTGTTTTGTTACTGGCATTTACTCTGTTTACTGGTATTTAGGTAAAGTATTAAAAGATTAATTAAGCACGCGTGTTTCGGCTGATGCTTTATTCGTCACAATTTTCGCCACGTCATGTTTTCGCCTGCGATATCAGAATTGTGAGAAGCCGCTGAAACAATATGGCGCCGGGTAATTATGGCGATCATTAAATCATTGCTTTGTTTTACTACAATTCTCCACGGCAGCTTTATGCTTTCTTTTAAAAAAAGCCCATTTACCTTGGAATTTCAAATGCCGAGGGGACAAAAGGTTAGTCGCCTGCTGGCGACCAGTTCTAAATTTCTGGTCGCCAACGCTCAATTTTTGGTCGCATTGGCGACCAGTCAGTCGCAATGTTGGACCCTGCACTCGTTATTTCGGAAATCAGAAATGGGAAATCCTTTATGGTGTTATCTTTGCTGAATCTCATGTACTTAATATACTTTCAGATTGATTCATTTGATATTGGCCTGAAGACATTGCCAATATTTTATGCATTTACAATCGCCATCAATTTCTTCTCAGTGTTCTATAAGGGATCTCATGGTAAGAAGCAGATACAAGAATACTTTGATTATAGTAATAAATGTTTTTCTAACAAGGTAGAAAGGTAGGTTTATTCTTACTTGGTACATACTTGTGACACTTGTATTGTTGTGTGCTGTAAGTTAGATCAATTAATTGGAACCATCAATGATTGACATAACTGATTGATCAGCAGGTACAGTAGTTTGTGTTTCTTAGTATGATTTAATTTTGGTTTTCTTTCTTTTGGTTTGAATTGTAGAAAAACAAAAATTAGAGTGATTTTTGTTTGTTTGTTTTTTGGTTAAGATTAAGGTAATGAATATCACAGGGCAGAGAGGGGAAAATCAAACTTGGTTTTCAAGAACTTGGTTTTGAAGCCAGAGCACATTCAAACCACACATCCATTTATATCAGGCTTGTTTCTATGAAAATTAATTTAACCACAGAGTTAATATTATTGTTATTTTGTTGTATCTTGTACAGTGTTACATTTTGACAAGATTCCTCTGTATGGTGTGTTGATCTTGTCATTTGGAAGTGGCATTGTAGCTGCAACTTTAGTTCATTTCATTGCGAGTCCATACTTAAAGAAGAAAATCCTGAGAGAAGTGTATGGTGATGAAGGTGAACAGGAAGGAACTTTGTCTGGTGCTTCACACAGTGGAGTTTTATTTTCTAAATCACCGACACTGTCTGAGCGTCAAGTTAATGCAGACAAACAAGACATAACTGGTAAGGTTCTACTGCATCTGTTTCACTCTGTCAAGTCCAACCTCTCCACAATGGCCACCTTGGGAACAGAGGAAAGTGGAAGAGAGGTGGCCATTATGGGGAGGTAGGGGTGGAATAAGACATCCGTTTTTTTTCCAGATTGCAACATTTCTTTTTTTAATGCTTATTAGCATACGTAAATCAAAATGTATCCATAAAACAGAAACTTGGCAGAAACATAGACTGATTTCATGCAGCACAGATCATGTTTGGTGGCCTATATTACAATACCAAAATGGGGTTTTGTATACACTGTTCATCAGCCGTTAATTAACTTGCCGTTGTTGAGAGGTTGTTTTGGCAGTTAGGATGGGTTTTAGTGGCCATTGCTGTTGTGAAGAGCACTGCCCTTTGGAGAGAGGTTAAAATATTAAGTTAGAGTGAATTTATGGACTGTTCCACAGGACAAAAAAATAGGCCCTTGCAGAGAGGTGGTCATTATAGGGGGCCATAAGTGGAGGTTCGACTGTATTATTTTGTTTACTAATAAAAGTTAAAACAAACATCTATTTTTTTTGTCTCCAAACAATAATAAAGTGAAAGAACCTGGTGAAGAAAGCAATCCGACTGAAGATGACAAAGTTACTTTAACCTTGCCTTCTGAAGCTGAAGTTGCACCAGCCATTGATGCTCAGACCCCAGAGCTTAGTCATAATCAATCATCCTCTGACGATGTATCATTTGAGACTAAGGAACTCATTGAAGAAGAAGGCATCAGCGAAGCACAGAAGGAAAGAGCAAGGTCACGAGGAATGTCACTGTTGATGGAAGCACAGAAGAGGGTTACCGATGAACCCAAAACTAGCAAACTGTTTTCTTTCTTGCAAATTTTAACTGCATCCTTTGGAGCTTTTGCTCACGGTGGAAATGATGTGAGGTACGTACGCTAGTTACCAATTGCATAGCAAAAACCAATTGTTGCCAACGAGCCAGCCGAGCGAAGACGCTCGGCTGGCGAGGCGGCAGAGAATAGTGCCGCGCGAAGAATTGCTTATGAAAAAAAATTCTCGATCGACCTTTGAAAAGTGTAACTGTAAGGTGTAAGATGTAACAATGACTCAGTTTGAGCCAATTGCAAGGACGGAACTATTCGAGCCATTGTAGTTTTTAGCCAATCAGGAGGCGCGTTACATCTAGAATTGTCTCGTGGAATATCATTGTTTTCTTTGCTGTTGTGTTTATCCAACTGTGAACAATTTCATAGTCTCAGAACATATCGAACCAGCGTGTTTCCTCTCTCACTTTATCGAAATGAAAGTTCAATTGGGGAGCATAGCCTTTACAAAACTCTTCTTCTAATTCGAATATTGAGGAAAACTGTTAGACAAGAGCAAATCCAAGACACAAAATCAACACGAAACCGAACCAGCGTGTTCACCACAGAATTGAACGAGCGTGTTCATGAATCGAAACAGTGTATTCCTTCTCTGTTTACCTATATCGAACTGAAAGTTCCATCGGGCAGCTCTTTGGGAAAGATTGTGTTCACCAGTTGAACCACTAGTCAGAGCAAATCCAGTGTTGAAATAGACTAGCATATCCTACTGAAGGTTGAGTCGGCAATGTTTCCGAACAGAACTCAGGGGCACCCAACGAGGATATAGTTCAAAACCACTTAACATAGCATTGTTGAACGTATTTTAGTATTTAAACGGTAGATATAGGCATATTTTTATCTCCTAAAAACTTTTCATCTGTTCGGATTTCCTAGCTGAAAGTCTAGTGATCCGAAACTTAAAGGGATCAATCTTACCTTTTCGAAAATTTCAGCCAGAAAAAGGCTCCCGAAAATTCTAGGTGGCCTTTTTTAGGGTAAAATTCCGTTTAAAATGGGTAATTATACCATTTTTTAGATGTTCGAAAATCCTAGGAGAGCAGGCAAGCAAGAAATTTTACAACAAATGTTCCGAAAATTCTAGTTCTTAAATCATCTTCCGAACAGATATTTTCCCGAAAATTGCCGTTGGGTGCCCCTGAGAACTGAACGAGCATGTTTATCATACAGTCGAATCCAGTGTTTAAAACACAAATCGGATCTGTTTTGCCACAGAATTAAACGAGTCGTGTTCATCAATCAAACTAGCGTGTTCACTTTCAATTTGACTTTGCCCATCATATTGAAGCGAGCAGCAATACATTTCAATACTCTTGATATTCAGGGATTGCGTGACGAACGTTACCGGCCGGTAAATACGTTCTCGGTAATGTATGCAACAGAAGAGAACCAAAAATCCGTTATGCTGTATTAATAAACCCCTTATTATAGCACAAATTATTTTCTCGTTGGCACTCTATCGATAGGTATACCTAGTTAGTAATTAATAAAGAAGTGAGAGTACTGTTACTCAGTTTTGCATTATTTCTCGGGGAGCAAAATTGGGTTCCTGTGACTTGTCTCACAATAAAACAAAACTGTTTTAAGTGTAAATCCTGACCCTCTTATCACAGGTTAAACTCTGTGACTCAATGAATTGCAGAGTAAATCACAGTATACCTTTTATAACTTGTGGAAGAAATGCTGTTGAATATTGCTAACAGTGTTTTAATAAAAATATGCAAAAAACATTTATTGAGTACATCTGGGCCTCCTTTTGATAACAGTTTTGATTTTTCGTAAGTTAGAGTTCCCTCTTAAATAAGCATGTTACGTAATCGCACATAAGACGTATTGACAAGAAAAGTTACTCTGAAATCATAATCAACAAATGGACGAAAATAATCTGAATCATAAGAAACTTATTGAATCCGAGCGACAAAAGAAACAACAACTAGACAAGCCTTGGCGATTTCGATTGGCATCGAGCGCGTCTAAAAATCAAACATAACCCGCTTCGAGAGTTTCTACATGTAACTTCTATCGAGCCGTAAAAACAAAACCCAGCGTCCCATTGAAAACTGACCGGAAAAGTGAAATCATCAGCGAATGGATTAAAGCATAGTTAGTATAATTATGATTAAAGATAGCTGTGAATCGAAAGAAATTTGTTCATACCAAGCATCAATACAAACAACCGATTGGAATATTTCGAAGAAGCTGGTGATTTCGAGTCGCGTGCGCACTTCGAGCGTTACCGTTTCTGATTTCTGTCGAGCCCTTCGTACAGTTGATTTACAGATGTAAACGAAACTCAACGTTGTGTTCAAAACTGTTACTCTGAAATGAACCATAATTTACTCCGAATCGAAAGAAGTTGAACCGATCAAGGGACTAAACAATCGATTTCGATAAGCCAACTGATTTACAAACGTAGAGTCGCTTACCGCCTCTAGAGTCGAGACTCGAAAATTTCTCTGTCTCGAAAAGCAAACCAACAAGATTGACATGCATATAATGTCTCTGGAAAAGTTAATCGAGCGATAAATTCTTTGTCTCCTCGACTCGAAACTCGAACTACTCGACTCGAAACTCGAACGACTCGACTTGAAACTCGATCAACTCGACTCGAAACTCAAATGACTCGACTCGAGACTCGATACTCGAAGTATTCGAGTTTCGAGGATCGAGGATCGAGTCGAGTCGTTCGAGTTTCGAGTGACTGTCAACTTACATTTGACCGGTACTGTATAGGTTTTTTAACTCTAAGGTCAAGCCTAATTTTGTGCAATTGTTTTTAATTGTAGCAATGCCATTGGTCCGTTGATCTCGCTATGGGTTATTTACTGGTCAGGCATGATACAGGATAAAGTTCTGATTCCTGTCTGGATCCTGGTGTATGGTGGGGTCGGTATATGCATAGGACTTTTTGTGTGGGGACGCCGTGTTATCAAGACAGTAGGGGAGGACCTGACTCCTATAACACCTTCAAGGTACAGCAGATTATAAACAATTATTGGATGAGGTTTTTGTGATATCCAGAATAATCAAGGTCTAGGTAAGGGTTATCAGCCGAAGCCGAAGGCTGAGGCTGATAACCCTTACCGAGACCTTGATTATTCTGGATATCACAAAAACCGAATCTAATAATTGTTTTATTATACATTGAACGATCGCAAAAACTTGGAAGTCATGTTTCTGCTTCTTCACTGATGGCAAGCAACACGAATCGTGCAAAGTTGACATGATTACCCTTGGAAATCATGCACTGCGGTCATATATGACATGATAACCTGTGACCTTGACATGATTACCAGTGACCTTGACATGATTATTGTATAATCTGCAGTTATGACGTCACGAGCCCTGATTTCGAAAAAAAACTGTAGGCTTTCGGCCAATCAGAAAAGAGTTAGAGAGTTGAATGTATTAATAATAATTATTGTAGTTATTGAACGTTTGAGAATTGTTCAAAATAAAAAAATTCAGCTGATCATCAACACAGGTATTTTCTCTTGAATGTTGAATTACAGTATTAATTAGCTTTTTTAACAACGGATTGTTACCCTCGTGCAAAAATTTCAATCTATTACCTGTAATTAGTCTACGCTCCTTACTAACGAACTGGACAAGACAAGTGACTCTTGAAACGGCAGTTGTAGAAATTTGATTGGTCATAAAGCAATAAATGACTGTCAATAAAATATGAGAGAACCTGGTTGCAGTTTTGATAGCTGGCCATGCACAATTAAACCATAGATCAGACAAAGACAGAGTCTTGGGCATGGGCTTAGACAGACATACTGACAACAAAAGTCATTTCATTCTCTGTTGTAATGGTTTTACGATTAAACCCATATGGCCCTCATCATTTGCTTACATTCCCTATTCCTAACCCTAGGTAAAGTCTGTATACGAGCCAAGTGGCTCATTAGGCCAGAGCTTATCCTGGTTTCAGTAGCATGAAGCGACTAGGAATATTTCTACTCTCCCCTGGATGGGATGCTAGTCCATTGCTGGGTGGAGAGAGGCACCGTGAGAGTAAAGTGTCTTGCCCAAGAACACAACACAATGTTCGCAGCCAGGGCTCAAACCCGGAGCACTCCCGCGCACTAACCATGAGGCCACCGTGCCTCCCTATTCCCCATTCCTAACCCTAACTGTAATGTTAACCCTAATAGCTACTTACACTTTGTCTGTGTTTTTTTTCCAGTGGTTTTGTGATTGAAATTGGTTCAGCACTGACTGTCCTTTGTGCATCTAACCTTGGTATCCCCATCAGCACCACTCACTGTAAAGTTGGTTCTGTTGTAATGGTGGGAAGAGTTAGGTCCAGAGAACATGTTGATTGGTCGTTATTCAGGAATGTAATACTGGCGTGGGTTGTGACCATGCCATTTGCAGGTCAGTTCAGTTGTGTGATAGTAGCACCATTAAAAGGGATAATACAGTAAACATTACTTGCAAAAATTTCAATTTCAGACAAAAGACAGGTTTAGTGAAGTTGCTAAAAAGAAACCTCTGTCTAGTAAATCTCAATTCTTGGCTTTGAGTTTGTTTTAATATCTAACTATATACTTGTATTCTCTAATAATTTTGTAGACTACTGAATAGCCAATAGAATGGTCAAATTTTGGGTAGACTATCGCCAGTTTTTTCTATTTTAGTAATGTTATTTGATTTTAAATTTATAATTGTTTTTTTTTTTTCAGGTCTGATATCAGCAGGTCTTTATGCTGCATTGCGAGAAGCTATATGACACCTGAGATAGTACATAAGTAAAAAGTAAATCTTATTTACAGTGGTCATGCACTTAACTATACCAGCACTTATTATAAGCTTAGCTAGTTTACAGGCATGCCACTGAAACAAAGGAAACAAAATCCCAACTGGCAGGAGGCAGCCGAGTTGGCTATTTACAAAGCGTAACCAAGGATTTGAACTCGGGACTACCAAGAAACAAATCCCGCTAGTCTTGAACCCGGCACCTCCGGATTACAACACCAGCGCCTTAGTCCACTCTGTACTACTGTTATACTGGTTGTAGATAATTTGATGGTTATAGTGATTTTCTTTTCAGTTATAGCTGGAAATATTGATATTGTAGCAAGAATTTAGAAATCACTCTTTTTGGAATTTAAAGTGCTCATATCATCAAACTTTTTATTTTCCCATCTGATTCTATGTTTAAAGCAGTGAACTTCTGTGAAAAAATTTTTCGATTTGGATAAAAAGCGATTTTTTCATGAAGTTTTAAAAACCTGAAAATCCTGTTTTCTTACAGTCGACCTGTGGCGCTGATCACAACATCGACATGCTCAGAATTGTGACGTAGATTCAGGAACGTGTGAGTTCAGGCTTGACTTATCTCACTTGTTCTACCTCTGTAAATTTAGCTTCTGTAAATTTAGCTTCGTAGTCCATGCAAAATACTCCTTTGCAGTATTTTGTATGAGCTACTAACTTACATTTACAGAGATAAAACAAGCGAGATGAGTCAAGCCTGAAGTCACATGTTCCTTAATCTACGTCACAACTTATTCAAAACGAAGGGAAGACTGGTGCGAGTGGTGGACCAAAATGGCGGCAAATTTGAACGATTTTAAAACTGTTAAAAAAGATTGCATTTTATCCAAATAGAATTTTTCTTTCGCAGAAGTTCATTGGGTGATATATAGAATCAGATAAGAAAATAAAAAATTTGACGTTATGGGCACTTAATTGGGCACTTATGGGCACTTAATATTAGGGGTTCAGGGTCTACAGAAGTGCGTTTTAAATGTGATTTAAAAATTGGTCTAGTTTATAAGAAGCAACGGGATAGGCCAACCTTATCTAGAGGTTGTACAGTTTGACCCTGCTAATTCAAACCCTGATAGTTTAGTTATTTCGAATTCCCCGTTATTTCAAACTGCCCTTCAGTCATTTGCTATCAGCTATTTCAAACTCCTGCTATTTCCGACTATATTTCATTTCCCATGAGAGTTTGAAATAGCAGGGTTCAACTGTATTCTGATGAAGATTGTCCCGTTAAAATGTGACAATATGATTTTGAGTGAAGAAAATGTTGGATAGCGTTTCTTAATATGTTTTGCATTTTAGTGTTACAAGTGGTACTGGTATCGTGACGTTTCATACCCTCCCTGTCAGTCTTTATGGAGATTTTTAAAACTGTTATGTAGTCTATTGACATTGATGTAGCTCTTTGAGTAGTCACTGTTTTGAAGAGGGAGATGATCTGTGACAAAGAGCTGGTTGAGCCATCTTTCCTTGGGTGGGAGGGGTGGGGTGGGGAGATTGAGTGAGGGCTTAAAGGAATGTCTTCCCAGAAGGCTTTTGTAGCTCGATCTCTTTTGGTTAAAATCTGGTTCAGCTAGGCAACGTTATGCAACTTAAGATAATGCTGACGTCACTAACCTCAGAGGATCTTTCCGTGCTTTAACAATGATTAGTTATACACTAGATGTTTGTTCAAGAAGTGTAAAAATATCGCATAATTTTTGGAAATATTTTCATTGAGAATTTAAAGGATACATCGTCTTTATATCAAATTGTAATTAAGTTTGTGATCAAGAATTATTTTAATATATTTCTGGTTTGAAAAATCTAATATATATTTCATTAACTCAAAGGTTTATGAATGAATATTTCTCAGAAAGTGTGTAAGTGACCAGAGACATCGAAACATACAAGATTAGTTTGTTGTACCCAAGGTCATGTGGCGGACTTCACAAGATGTGTTCCTTGTATCTGGGCTGCAATCTGTTACGTATTAGTAAACAGCAGTTGGAACGCGTTCCGTTTATGACCTGAGGGCTTTGTCTTAGCGGACTGGATTTATTCATATGCTAGTGTATACCAAGGCTAACATGATAAATGCTATGAAATGTATTGACGCAACAAGCAAGAAATGTCCCCAGGGGAGGAACTCCCGTATAAAATAGGACGGGGATGAAAATTTTGAAAAGAACCCCTAGGAGGTGCTAAGATCCCACTTTGTGGGCGTGGGTTGAAATTTTTTTCACCCCTAAGAGGTACCAGTTCTAAACTGACAACACATCTCTTGTCATATTTTGTTTTCGGCTCAATACGCGAAAAGGTACCTCACAAGCTCCAGTTGTGGACCATTTAAGGCTTATCACCTTAAAGGGAACCTCCACTGTGACAAAAAGTTTACTTCAAATCACACTAAATAATTTTAAGAATAAAATTTGCTTGAAGTTTTAACTAACAAAGCGCGTTGGCCTTAAATACATGAATTATAGAATCGTTTATTTTTGTTTTCAAAGTTCCCGGAAGCAGCCATCTTGAATAATTGTGACGTGAAATGGTTGCCCTTTTGTTATTAGACAAAAGCTCTTGATGTCAGAACAATAGAGCAACCAAGACACGTCACAATTATTCAAGATGGCGGCGCCCAGAAAATTTGAAAGCAAAAATGCGCGATTCTGAAATTCGTTTTTCTCGACCATAGACACTCTTCTGGAAAAAAAATTAGACCTAACGTTACTGCAAATACTATATCCTGCGGTTTAAAGTGATTCTTCAGAAGAAGTGGAGGCTCCCTTTAAGAGGTAGTTTTTAGGTACGACGATTATCCCCGTCCTTTTACACGCGAGTCTCTCACGGGGAAATATCACGTGTAGAACTTAGGTCAACCAAAGCTAACGTCGTAACTGTGGTTAAGATCAGAATTTGTTTACCCTGTGTGCTAGAGGGTGTGTGGGTGTTTCGCGGTGAAGCCGCTATTAGTATCACGATCGCGGCTTCGCTGACCACTGATAGCGGCTTCACCATAAAAAACCCTCTGTCCTCCAAGGGTAGCATTTTTCAGGTTCATACGCCATGATTTCAAAGTTTTACAACATTTTGAAATTTCACGCACTAATCAACGTCTCCAAAGTGTACAATTCACATTTTAAAGCGCTGTTAGTGATGTAACTCGTATTTCGTGATTAAAGGTGCTTCTTTTTTCCTTTCCTTTGTGATGTCATTCCAATAGAAGCTTATGTTTTGTCTTGTGCCAGGGGTACTCAGATCTTTCCTTTGATTTTACTGACTGCAACAATACCAAAGGCCTTTTTCCATCGATATTTTAGTTCCGCTGATCGGTTAAGCCAGCGACTTGGACAGAACAAAAATTCAGTGGCTAGAGCGGAAGCTCATTTCATCAGTTAGCTATATCAAAACCCAGATCAAACAATATTCCTGCAATTTCTTGTTTGAACATTGTAGAATATTCAAGCCGGGCATAATGTAAAGATACATTTTGATGAGCGCTAGCATCTGACCAATTGAAGTATGGCTTTCATTTTAGCGCGAGGTGATTTCACGTTGTAAAAAATACACATAAAAACATTCACTTTCAGTAGCAACTTCCGGTGAGTCTTGTGTTTAAATATATTGAACACTATTTGCCTGCTCGAAAGGCGCGATTCAGGTGCAAACCTTTCTATGGGCTGATGGCTAAGTGCAATTTGCGGATCCAGAAGTACCCATGCTAATTCAGAAGCCGAAATTGTAAAAAACAAAATCATTTATGCATTTTTGGAATGCATAAATCGAAACAGTTCCATCCTGAAAAGTTTGTTACCTTGATAAACTGCTGTATAAGGTCAAACTAGTCCCTAGGGGACTGTGCCAGGCTAGGATAAAAGAACGGCTAACCTGCTCCATATTGAAATAGAAATCGCTCTATTCAGTCGCTTTAATTTCAGTCCCCTTACTTTCAGACGCTTTCAGAGTCATTCATATACTCTCAGAAATTCAAGGTGTTATGTTAGGCTCATGACAAATGATGGCGACTGAGCAGGGCCTATTAAACGACCTAACATGTATTTGTTGTCTTATTTTTAAGCGACGAGTCGCTAAACACGAAAAAAAAGTCTTGATTTGCACTCTGACAACAGCAACAACAACAACAACAACAATCTTTATTCGTGCCCAAAAAATATAATAAAATAAATAAATACCAAGAAGAAAAAATTACATGATAAAAAGAGCACAGCCACTTAGAATTAGCTGAAGCTAATCACGAGCTAAGTGGCTGGGCCAAGCGGAAAGACATTTGCAAAAAGACATACTGAATATACACACACACACTCACACACACAAAGAACAATAGACAAGGGATGTGCTAACGCAAAAGTGAAAAATACAAAGTACATCAATGAACCAGTCAGTAGTTGGAGATAAGTAAATCTTTTAGGAGATTTCTAAAACAAGTACGACTCTCGGATTTTAGTGAGTCTTCAATGGAGTTCCAAACTTTAGCCCCCAAAAAACGAATGTTAAATTTGCCATAATTAGTCCTGGCTTTAGGCAGATAGTATGAAATCTTATTCGCCAGTCTGGTCTGATCTATCGATATCTTTTTTACATAGAACATACTCGGTTATAAGGATTTCAGAAGTGCCTAAAATAACAACTGTGCTCGAAGCACTGAGCGATGACATTTTCAAGAAATGATTCTAAAAATGACGATGCCTCTTTTGCAGAATTTAAGAATGTTTCTAAAGACCTCACAGGACAAGCTCTAACCCTTGATAATCACAATAATGGCCAAGAAACACAACAAAACACGG
>OZ026604.1:932500-1102500 GCA_964020085.1 Micromussa lordhowensis
TCTGTTTATTACATAAACATACTAATGAAGACGTTTTTGACGATTTTCCGAAGATTTCCGACCACTTTCCGAAGATTTCCGAAGATTCGCCAAAATTGTTCCGAAGGTAAGGCGAACGTTTCCGAACATTTTCGGAGATTTTCCGAAGATTACCGAGGATTTCCGAAGATGCACCGATGATGTTTCGATCATACAGTAACATATCTAAGTACTTTTTAAGGGATTAAGGAACCATAGCAATAGCGATCATTTTAGTTGCTATGGTAACCATAACGACGGTGATCTCTTCACGTGTGAAGATATGAAGTTTTCGCGGGAAAGCTCACTTGGTATTTCACTGGTGTTTATGTAATAAAGTGTAGTATTAGTAGCGTAAGTAGTAAGTGTTGTATTGTAATTAGAGTATAATATTGTTAGTAGCGTATCTCGCATTGTAAGTATGCATTGTGTTGTAGGTAGAGTATAGTAGTGTTTGTATTTGTAGTGTAAGGACATTGTAAATAAGTACTGTAAGCTTTTTTGTTTTGTAAGTAAGTAGTTTGTAATTGAAAGAAAGTGTTTGAATAAAAACAAACTCCCTAAATTAAAAAAAAAATCATTGACACTTAACTTCTTCTCGGCAACTCTGTTCACCAAACGCCCAGGCGGAGAGCTTCTCTATTCAGTGGACATTTGAGAACTTCTCGATAAGGGATAATTAAAATAATATAGTAATAAGAAAAGCCAATGAATGTGTCGCTTAGCGTTTAAAGAGACAATATGAAATTAACCTATAGTAATAGTGCAGCTTTTGAGTTTAACTTTTTAGTAATTTCACAAAAGAAAAAGCTATCTGGAAGTTCGTGAAGGAAACTATAACTTGAGTTTGACACAGCTGGATTCTGTAGCGTAGTCAGTAAAAATGATTAACGTAGTAGTAGTTTCTAAAGAAATTGTTAAACAGCTACATAGCAAATTGAAGCTGATAGTTTAGCGAGTTGGTGAAGCTGATTCATCGTTTCGAGCCTTTGGTGACCGTTCATTTTTCATGGGGGGAGGTAGTGGGATTTGACTAGATAGTCCCTGACATAAATAATATACCTAAAGATCTCTCCTCTTCATCAGAAAACGTTTACCTCCCCTCCTCTCGCACCCCTCAATTTTTGGGACGACCCCACTCCTATGAAAACTGATTAAAAATTAGATTGTTGCAGTCTGAAAACATAAAAGAAAATAGTATAGCATTATTGAGCCAGTTGAAGCAAATGGGACGCAAATGACGCAGTGGGACTTCCAAAACAAAGGAAAGTCGGTTGATGATGTTTCATGCGAAACGTGTCTTAATAATAATAATAATAATAATGATGATGATGATGATGATGATGATGCTGATGATGATGATGATGATAATAATAATACGTGTAATAAAGTGGCTAATAATAATAAAAATAATAATAATGCGTTATTTCTACTAAGAAACCAATAACGCTTTACAATAATAATACGTGTAAAGTATATGGTATTAGAAAATAACCCAAAGCAAATACGCACGCTGATTGGTTTAAAACCGTGTTTCTATACCTCGATAGAACACAGAACTAGCATGAGCTGTTGACGTAATGATGGCGCGAACAAAGAGAATTTACATTTTGATGATCGAAGTAAACATTATGTTTTCCTTTTTCTTCGTCGCGGTATTTTCTAAAAAAACATGTTCTCCGTGTTCCTATCGAGTTATAGAAACACTCGTGAAAGTTTGGGAGAACTCGAAAAAGCTGTGGAAACACTCGCCTGCGGCTCGTGTTCCCACAGCATTTCTCGTTCTCCCAAACTTTCTCTCGTGTTTCTATACCTCGATAAAAACACGGCACATGTTTTCTATTTCTTAAATAATACATGAAAATAATAGCTAACAGTAATACCGTAAAATATAAAAAGACTATAATATGAATTACTAATCGTGATAGATATTTACAAGAAAAATAATTCAACAATAATAAAGAGTTAAAGTGCTTCTGAAAAAGAACGTTTAAAAAGAAATGTCTTGATCTGATTCTTAAAAGTCAGGCTTAAGGTTTCAGTTTCTCTAATGTTGTTCGGAAGGCTGTTCCATAACATAGGGCTATTCACAGAAAAAGCTCTTCGTCCATACGTCTTAAGGTTGTACCGCGGAACAACGAGGAGTCTTTTGGAGGAAGAGCGTAAAGACCTGGTTGGTTCATATTTAGTGATCATGCCAGATATACAGATTGGCGCAATGCCGTGGTATGCCTTAAAAACTAGTACTAGGATCTTAAATTCAATTCTGACAGCAACAGGCAACCCGTGGAGTTCTTAAGTATCGGAGTAATATGTTCAGTCTTCCGAGTGAATGATAGTAAACGGGCAGCAGAGTTCTGTACAAATTGAAGATTTTGAAGGAGGTTTTGTGGCAATCCAGATAGTAGCGAATTACAATAATCAAGTCTAGAAGTCACAAACGCATGTATAAGTATTTCAAAGTGTTGATAAGATAGAAATCTCCTTATTGTAGCTAAATGACGGAGTTGATAAAAGGCAGTTTTACAGACGGAGTTAACATGTTTCTTCCTCAGCAGTGAGTAGCGTCTCGTCGAACCAAACTCCAATGTTTCTAACAGATTCGAAGGCTTTAATTAGTTCAGTATCAGCATATACAGAATCCAGAGATGGAGACGGTCTGTGATATGCGTGAAGTATTAGCAGCTCGGTCTTTTTGTTGTTTAATTTGAGTTTGCTGTCCGTCATCCATTCATTGATATCCGAGACACAAGCTTCTATTTTTGACCTAACCTCATCAAGAGTGACGATGTAACTGCAGGGTTGGAACTGAAGGACATATAGATTTGCGTATTGATAATACTTGATAATACAATATGAATTTCAACACTTTATGTGGTTTCTGAAACAGAAAGCAATACCTATATTCAAGTAAAAATACACAAAAGCATGACAAAAAGCTGATGTTGCCTCTGTTTTATGAGAGGGAAGTTATTTGTGAAGGTTGAACTACATTTAACAACCAAATGCTTAGTAGAGGCTTAGTTCCTGCTGTAGGTACCTTCAGGAACGCTATTTTAAGAATTTTCGAAGAACTTGATTGCACTATACTGTGAAAGCTGTAAAAATAAACGGTCCGTTAGAGTAAAGACGTCCTTGCTTTGTTTTTGCTCTGAGGGAGGGCTAACGATTAAAACCTCTGTCTTCACTTCTGTAATGCAACTGACCGAATTGATAAACATGTAAATAATATCTGGCGCCGATAAATATGCAAACTTATGATCAGCATTTAAAACCTAAATTTTCAGTGTAGTAGGTCGCAAGCCCGGAAGGCCGCTGAAATAGGGATTCAGCAATAAGCCAAAACATACGCTAGACATAAACGTGATAAACGCTTTTATGAAGGAAATAATAAGAACGTTTTCACATTACAACGATTTATTTACAATTTTGAGAATTTCTCAGTGAAATCCAGAGAACTCTATAAAGCAGGAATGTAATCCAACATTTCTAACAGTTGTAATATTGAGGACCAGTTCAGAAATTTCTAATGGAAATAACGCCAACTTATAATTCATTCCTTGCCGGAAAAACACTGATGGGTGCTCGAGCTCTTTGCTTGGTAAGTACTTGGTGTATCCCTTATCATAGTGTATTTAGAACGTAGCATAGTATATTTATCCTTGTTATAGTGTATTAGATACACTATAATGCAGGAGTCAATGTAAACCCCCACCCCCCCCCACCCCGGGACAAGGTGGGGATTAGTCGGGAAAAGAAGGGGATTTGACAGAAATTGCATCCCCGAGGGGGTGGGGGATTGGGAAATATTTGTATTTAACCTTCCCCAGGGTAGGGGGTTTGGGTGGGGATTTGTCGTGAGCCAGCTGTTGTGAAGTCAGCGGTTGTTCTTCTCAAAGATCAACTCGTGTGCTTATGAAAGATCCTCGAGAGGTGAGTGCTTTTGTTATTTAAATCTCGTATGTTGCCATTGAAATATAAGCCATCTACTCTCTAAAAGTGGAGCAATACACAAAATGAATATTCATCTACAATTAAAGATGTATACTTTCATTTTTCGTCGCTGTCTGCTCTTTATTTTTCGGCCTTTTTACGAGCTGGTCGAAATGAATTTAATGCATGAAAAAATATTTTACACTCTAGAGATCATGGAGTGGAAGACATTTTTCCAGAGTTGTGGATTCTCGGATTTGTATGCAGAGCAGTACGCAAAACTATTTGAGGAGAACAGGTATTGAAGTCTACCTTGTACTTCGAGTTTGTTTTATATTTTGCGCGAAACAATTGAAGACATATATGACATATAAACTTAGTTCGGTTTTCTTCTCGATCTCATTTTATACTAAATGTGTGTATCTTAAAATATGCCCATGTCCAAAAGTCTTTTCATTTTAATGGAAACGAAAGTTGTATTCTGATTAAGACAAGGTCATAGTCACAATATGGCTTTGTATTTGGCAGGCTGTTATAAAATTTGAATGGCCTTGCTTCCTGTATGTTCAGAATATCCACATTGCATGAACTATAACTTTTAGGTTGATTTGCATTTTGTTTGTTTATAGGAGATCTCAAGCCCCACATGGTGGGAGCATTTGAGGACTTTGATAGGCGGACAGCTTCCCCAGGGTCTGGGGAATTTGTTAATATTTGAAATTAGGTTTGCAACAAATCCCCACCTTGTCCCGGGGTGGGGGGGGGGGGGGGTGGGGGATTACATTGACTCCTGCATAAGATCTGGAGGGGATACATGAAGTACTTAGGCTTTGCTTCATAAACTTCCGCTGATCGATTGAGCCGGCCGTTACGTAGACAAATAATATTAAGAAAGAAACACGGAAGAGAAATGCCTTCATAAAACTATAAATGCGCGTTATTTTGACGCCTAATACACGGCTACTACGGTGAGTTAGCTTGTCATTTTCCCTCAGAAGACTGTCAAAAGTGTCTATAATGGTACCAGGGTGTTTTCAGTTTGTATCCAGCACATAAACTGTGGCGTTTGGAAAATTCAGTGGCTAAAATAAAGCGGAAGCTAATTTTATAAGTTCGCCACATCAAAACTCAGATCAATATTTCCTGCAATGTCTTGTTTGAACATTATTACAGAATATTCAAGCTAGACATAATGTAAAGATACATTTTGTTGAGTATTTTCTAAACAATTGAAGAATGGCTATCATTTTGGCGCGAGCTCGGGTGATTTTACTTTATAAAACTGCGCATAAGAAGTTTCACTTTCAGTGGCAACTTCCGGTGAGTCTTGTGTTTAAATATATTGAACACTATTTGCCTTCTAGAAAAGCCCGATTCAGGTGCAAACCTTTATATGGGCCGATGCTAAGTCCAATTTGGCCGATCCAAAAACACCCACGCTAATCAAGAAGCTAAAATTGTTAAAGTTAAGTAATTTTTTGCACTGTTAAAATGCATAAATTAAAACAGTTACATCATATGAAAAGTTTGCCATCTTTTAAACTGCCCTTCCAAGGTCAAACTAGTCCCCAGTGGACTAAGCCAGGCCTGCAGGCTGAAAGGATGGCCAACCCGCGCTCCGGCATAGATCCAAATTGAAATAATCGTTCTTAATTCAGATGCTTTAATTTCGGTCCTCTTACTTTTAGACGCTTTCAGTATCTTTCAGTTATTATCTGACTTTCAATTCAGGGTGTTATGTTAAGCTCATGATAAGTGCGGCGCCTGAACAGGGCCGATTAAAACGACGATCTAACCTGTTTTTGCTATCTTGTTATTTTCAGGATACGACTAAACAAGTATACCATCTTGAGTATCTTGATTTTGACTTGAATCTACGACTATTTAAAATACTCGGTTGTAAGCATTTCTGAAGTGCCTCAAATTACAACTGAGCTCGAAGCAAACAGCGATGGCATTTTCAAGAAGTGACGATGTCTGTTTTGCGGGATTTAAGAATATTTCTAAAGACCTCACAGGACAAGCTCTAACCTTTGATAGTCACGCTGATGGCCAAGAAACTCAACAAAACACGGAAGAAATTTGCAATGCTGAAATCTTAAGCAGGAATTGTACATCACACATGAAACATGAAACAACGGATAGTGTGGACATCAAAGTACAGGGAACAGAACTTTATATCGATGTTTCAGGGTTTTCTGTGGCTCAGTGTGGCTGTAATAGCAAAGCATTGGAAGTGCAGAGCTGCACATTGTGTAGCAAGAATAGTTACAGCTCGTCAGATGAAGAAAGCAAAGCACCGGTCGCGTTGAAGATTCCAGAGGTGCAAGTAGATAGCCACGACCCTGTTAACATCTTGATTTATTCACCAATGCCAGTTATTCAAAAACGTGGCTGCATGGATACTTCTCAGTATTTCTTAATTATAGCGAAACTGAAAGAACTACAAGATACAGGCGACTTTGATGGGCACGAGCAAATGGTTGAAAAACAGATGGCGAAATTGAAGACGGAAGCAGACTCTGACATGGAAACGAGTCTACAGATTGAGCGAGCAATGGCGCTATATTTTCAAAACAACATAAAAGATGCTAAGAAAATTTTAAAAATTGTGGTTAAACAAGAGAAACATTTGAAAAACCCAGGCATTCTAGTGGGGCGAGCCTTAAATCTTCTGACAGCGGTGTACAAGCGTCAAGGGAAATTTGGTAACGCGATGGAATGCGTGGAAAGAGCACGCACTTGTCTTGAAGGTCAGGACTCCGCTGATGATAAAGCAGAGTTACATCACAGTTATGGCGCCTTAATTACGGCTATACCAGCTGCGAAGGAGCCTGAAACTGTCCAAGCCACTAAGGAAGAAGCTTATAAGTCTTATCAAATGGCAGTTCGCCATAAAGGTATAAAGTATGTTTACGTCAAAATGGCGGCCCTGCTGTTGGAATCGCGCTCCAGAGCAGAAAGAGCCGTAGACGTCCCCTGCAAAGAGAATGTTATGAAAGCAAAGAAACACCTTGACTTCGTTGAATTCAAAGAAGCTAACAACGGTGCGTTAGGAACAAGAATAAAGCTTCTTCTTTTGCGATCTGATCAGTACCTTTACGAAGATAAAGTTGCCATGGCAATGGAGAAAGCTCAAGAGGCGCACGCAGTTATTCAGCGACATGGATTCAAGCTTGAATTCGCTTCTGCTAAAAGCCGCATTGACCACCTGTCCGCAATGATACGGCAAGAAAACGAGGAATGGCAAGAGACGGAGATCAGCTCCAGCTCGAGTACAAGTGACTGTCTTGCTGAGAGCGAAAGCGCACATTCCGATTAGTTTGGCAAATAAAGATGTACCGGGTGGATCAATCGATCGCAATCATTTCCTTTTACAGATTTATCAAATCATTGAAATGGAGCTTGCCCAGGTCATGAAAGCCATACTTCTCCAGTCCATCCTTCACACAGCCAATGAGTGTGTACAGTCCACCATCATTGACATCATCACCATCATTGGCACGAGGCTTTAAATTGTTGTCTGCTTATAGCCAAATATTGCATTTTCTGCACAAGCCTTCGCGGAGATGTCTTAGATTTTCAAAACTTTTTACTGTTCATTACGGAAAACTTGAAATTTTAAAAGAGATTGCGACTGCAAAAAAAAACACTTCCGAAATTTCATCGCACATGGGCTTTGCTACTCTAATTTAATATAACCATACACAAAATAGAATGTGGCATTAATGAAAACAACACTTGTAAATAAGCGAACTGTAATTTAGTCTGCGTGTAATATATGCATTTTAAGTAGCGCATGCATAAATAGTGTAAGTATTACAGTGTAGTATTCGTAGCGTAAGTAGTAAGTGTTGTATTGTAATTAGAGTTTAATATTGTTAGTAGCGTTCCGTATCTCACATTGTAAGTATGCACATGTTGTAGGTAGAGTATAGCAGTGTTTGTATTTGTAGTGTAAGGACATTGTAAATAAGTACTGTAAGCTTTTTGTTTTGTAAGTAAGTAGTTTGTAATTGAAAGAAAGCGTTTAAATAAAAACAAACTCCCTAAATTTAAAAAAAAAATCATTGACACTTAATTAAGAAAATAACACAAACAGCGGTGATGAACATTGTAACGGTCACTTTTGAAAATGTATGTTGACTAGCATACGAAACGTCAAGTTCTATAAAATGCATTGGAATACAATGCTCATCACCGCTGTTTGTGTTATTTTCTTAATCAAGCTTCGATGGCCTAAGAGCAAGAGTTTATATTGACACTTAACTTCTTCTCGGCAACTCTGTTCACCAAACGCCCAGGCGGAGAGCTTCTCTATTGGACATTTGAGAACTTCTCGATAAGGGATAATTAAAGTAATATAGTAATAAGAAAAAAGCCAATGAATGTGTCGCTTAGTGTTTAAAGAGACAATATGAAATTAACCTACAGTAAAAGTGCAGCTTTTGAGTTTAACTTTTTTTAATTTCACAAAAGAAAAAGCTATCTGGAAGTTCGTGAAGGAAACTATAACTTGAGTTTGACACAGCTGGATTCTGTAGCGTAGTCAGTAAAAATGATTTACGTAGTAGTAGTTTCTAAAGAAATTGTTAAACAGCTACATAGCAAATTGAAGTTGATAGTTTAGCGAGTTGGTGAAGCTGATTCATCGTTTCGAGCCTTTGGTGACCGTTCATTTTTCATGGGGGGAGGTAGTGGGATTTGACTAGATAGTCCCTGACATAAATAATATACCTAAAGATCTCTCCTCTTCATCAGAAAACGTTTACCTCCCCTCCTCTCGCACCCCTCAATTTTTGGGGCGACCCCACCCCTATGGAAACTGATTAAAAATTAGATTGTTGCAGTCTGAAAACAGAAGAAAGTAGTATAGCATTTTTGAGCCAGTTGAAGCAGTTTTTGATACCGTACAAGTTGCTAAGTCATAAAAATAGACAATGAGCACCTATATCAGAGCTCATCTTGACTGAGAGGCATGGCCATTAGTGAAGGTTTTAGTGTAATAGGCCCTTTGCAGGATCCGGTCACATGGTACGGAATAAATTACGCTGGGCGCAAATGACGCAGTGGGACTTCAAAAACAAAGGAAAGTCGGGCTGGACTGGTACGAGTTCCTTTGTTTTGGAAGTCCCACTGCGTCATTTGCGTCCCAGCGTAATTTATTCCGTACCATGTGACCGGATCCTGCAAAGGGCCTATTACAGGCTTCAAATTAGGGGGTCCGGGGCATGCTCCTCCCGGGAAAAATTGTGTTTTCAAAACTTCAAGAACGTTATTTTAAACATTCTGGCCGAACTTTTTAGATGCTCTCATTACAACAGCCATATTCAAATAGAAATAGACAAAGCCTGAGAACATGCTGCCAGTGCCTTTTTCAAGGGAGGTCGCTTGTGGAGGTTTAGCAGTATATTTAGCAACCAAATTCTTAGGGGTTTAGCTGGTGCTGCTAGGTACCTATCATAGTAGGGGGATCAGGGAGTATGGTCCCCCCCCCGGGAAAATTGTAAATTTTCAGAGCCCTAGGAACGCTAGCTATTTTAGGCATTCTGGAACAATGTCAGTTGCGCTATTATAATAGATGCTGTCATTACAATACCTATATTATAGCTACTATTTAGTGTTCATTTTCTATTGTTATTCTTGGAAACTGACGATTGATGATGTTTCATGCGAAACGCGTCTTGTTAATACAAAATTGAATTTCAACACTTCGTGTGGTTTCTGAAACAGAAAGCAATACCTATATTCAAGTAAAAATACACAAAAGCATGACAAAAAGCAGATGTTGCCTCTGTTTTATGAGAGGGAAGTTATTTGTGAAGGTTGAACTATATTTAACAACCAAATGCTTAGTAGAGGCTTAGTTCCTGCTGTAGGTACCTAATAAAGTTTTAAATTTTCAGAATCCCAGGAACGCTATTTTAAAAATTTTTGAAGAACTTAATTGCACTATACTGTGAAAGCCTTAAAAATAAACGGTCCGTTAGAGAAAAGACGTCCTTGCTTTGTTTTTGCTCTGAGGAAGTGCTAACGATTGAAACCTCTGTCTTCCACTTCTGTAATTCAACTGACCTAATTGATAAACATATAAATAATATCTGGCGCTGTAAATATGCAAGCTTATGAACAGTTTGTAAAACCTAAACTCAGTCTAGTGGGTCGCAAGCCCGGAAGGCTGCTGAAATAGGGATTCAGCAATAAGCCAAAACATACGCTAGACATAAACACTTTTATGAATGAAATAATAAGAACGTTTTCGCTTTAATTACAACGATTTATTTACAATTTTGAGAATTTCTCAGTGAAATCCAGAGAAGTCTAAAAAGCAGGAATGTAATCCAACATTTCAGTCAGTTCTAATATTGAGGACCAGTTCAGAATTTTTTAATTAATGGCAACACCGCCAACTGATCATTCCTTGCCGGAAAAACACTGCTCATGGGTCGATCATGGGTAATAACTTCCGCTGATCGATTGAGCCGGCGGTTACGTAGACAAATTGAGAAAGAAACACGGAAGCGAAATGCCTTCATAAAACTGTAAATGCGCGTTATTTTGACGCCAAATACACGGCTATTACGGTGAGTTAGCTTGTCATTTTCCCTCAGAAGACTGTCAACAATGTCTATAATGGCACCAGGGTGTTTTCAGTTTGTATCCAGCACATAAACTGTGGGGTTTTGGAAAATTCAGTGGCTAAAATAAAGCGGAAGCTAATTTTATAAGTTACTCTCATCAAAACTCAGATCAAACAATATTCCTGCAATGTCTTGTTTCAACAATATTGTAGAATATTCAAGCTAGGCATAATGTAAAGATTTGTTGAGTATTTTCTAAACAATTGAAGAATGGCTATCATTTTGGCGCGAGCTCGGGTGATTTTACTTTATAAAACTACGCATAAGAACTTTCACTTTCAGTGGCAACTTCCGGTGAGTCTTGTGTTTAAATATTTTGAACACTATTTGCCTTCTAGAAAAGCCCGATTCAGCTGCAAACCTTTCTATGGGCCGATGCTAAGTCCAATTTGGCCGATCCAAAAACACCCATGCTAAACAAGAAGCGGAAATTGTTAAAGTTAAAATAATTTTTGCACTGTTAAAATGTATAAATTAAAACAGTTACATCATATGAAAAGTTTGCCATCTTTTAAACTGCCTTCCAAGGTGAAACTAGTCCCCAGTGGACTAAGCCTGGCCGCCAGGCTGAGAGGATGGCCAACCCGCGCTCCGGCATAGATCCAAATTGAAATAATCGTTCTTAATTCAGATGCTTTAATTTCGGTCCTCTTACTTTTAGACGCTAGCTTTCAGTATCTTTCAGTTACTCTCTGACTTTCAATTCAAGGTGTTATGTTAAGCTCATGATAAGTACGGCGCCTAAACAGGGCCGATTAAAACGACGATCTAACCTGTTTTTGATATCTTATTATTTTCAGGATACGACTAAACAAGTAAACCATCTTGAGTATCTTGATTTTGACTTGAATCTACGACTATTTAAAATACTCGGTTGTAAGCATTTCTGAAGTGCCTCAAATTACAACTGAGCTCGAAGCAAACAGCGATGGCATTTTCAAGAAGTGACGATGTCTGTTTTGCGGGATTTAAGAATATTTCTAAAGACCTCACAGGACAAGCTCTAACCCTTGATAGTCACGCTGATGGCCAAGAAACACAACAAAACACGGAAGAAATTTGCAATGCTGAAATCTTAAGCAGGAATTGTACATCACACATGAAACATGAAACAACGGATAGTGTGGACATCAAGGTACAGGGAACAGAACTTTATATCGATGTCTCAGGGTTTTCTGTGGCTCAGTGTGGCTGTAATAGCAAAGCATTGGAAGTGCAGAGCTGCACATTGTGTAGCAAGAATAGTTACAGCTCGTCAGATGAAGAATGCAATGCATGGGTCGCGTTGAAGATTCCAGAGGTGCAAGTAGATAGCCACGACCCTGTTAACATCTTGATTTATTCACCAATGCCAGTTATTCAAAAACGTGGCTGCATGGATACTTCTCAGTATTTCTTAATTATAGCGAAACTGAAAGAACTTCAAGATACAGGCGACTTTGATGGGCACGAGCAAATGCTTGAAGAACAGATGGCGAAATTGAAGACGGAAGAAGACTCTGACATGGAAACGAGTCTACAGATTGAGCGAGCAATGGCGCTATATTTTCAAAACAACATAAAAGATGCTAAGAAAATTTTAAAAATTGTGGTTAAACAAGAGAAACATTTGAAAAACCCAGGCATTCTAGTGGGGCGAGCCTTAAATCTTCTGACAGCGGTGTACAAGCGTCAAGGGAAATTTGGTAACGCGATGGAATGCGTGGAAAGGGCACGCACTTGTCTTGAAGGTCAGGACTCCGCTGATGATAAAGCAGAGTTACATCACAGTTATGGCGCCTTAATTATGGCTATACCAGCTGCGAAGGAGCCTGAAACTGTCCAAGCCACGAAGGAAGAAGCTTACAAATCTTATCAAATGGCGGGCCGCTACACAGAGAATGATGAATTTCAAGAGTATGTTCACGTCAAAATGGCGGCCATGCTGCTCGGATCGCGCTCCAGAGGAAAAAGAATCGTAGAGGAGGATGTTATGAATGCAAAGAAACACCTTGACTTCGTTGAATTCAAAGAAGCTAACAACGCTGCGTTAGGAACAAGAATAAAGCTTCTTCTTTTGCGATCTGATCAGTACCTTTACGAAGATAAAGTTGCCATGGCAATGGAGAAAGCTCAAGAGGCGCACGCAGTTATCCAGCGACATGGATTCAAGCTTGAAGTTGCTCCTGCTAAAAGCCGCATCGACCACCTGTCCGCGATGATACGGCAAGAAAACGAGGAATGGAGGGAGAGGGGCTGCAGCTCGAGTGGAAGCGACTATCTTGACGAAAGCGAGAGCGCTTCTGATTAGTTTGGGAAACAAAGATTTGCTGGATCAATCGATTGCAGTTATTTCCTTTCAGAGATTTGGCAAATCGCTGAAACGAAACTCACTCGGGTCACATTCTAGCCCAGCATTCACACAGCCAATCATGTGCGTCCAGGAGTCCGGCCTATGATAAACACGACTCCTGACCTCGTGCTCGCTCTTTGCTATGAAAAACGCGTGAAACGTCCGTTTGTCACTTCTGTAATAGAACTGTCTTGATTGATAAACATATAAATAATGAACAGTATGTATAACCTGAATTTCAGTCGAGTGAGGCACCTTCCACACTAAGCCGGAGAAGTTTGAAAACGAAACTTTATTTCTCCAGTTAGGCCTTCTGTCCACACTAGTCCCTCACGAAATCCGAGCTTTTCCGAAACCCTCTTCAAAACTAGGCTCGATTTCCGCCGCTCTCTCGTGTCCGGTCTACGTTCGGGGAGGAGCGCGGGCTCGTTTCCCGAACAGCGGCTGGAAATCGAGCCTATCTTCAAACCGGAGGAATTTGAAATCGCCGGCTTTTCGTGGACGGAAAAGATTTCGAAAACGGAGCTTTTCGAAAACGATGGCGCCACGGTAATCATGTGATTTCTCTGGCCGAATTTTCCTCAAACACAAATCCAAAATGACCGGTGATTGTCGCGTTATCAAATTCCTCTGGCGTAGTGTGGACGGAAAACATTTGATGCGTTTTCATAGTGAAACCTCCGTTTTAAACTCCTCCGGCACACGTGTGGACGGGTCGTAACGAAAACAGTACAAGCCAAAAGATTGACTACACATAAAAACTTCTATGAATAAAACAATAAGAAAACCAAGTTTTCATATTACAACCATTTATTTACAATTTTGGGAATTTCTTGACGAAATGCTGAGAAATCTAAAAGCAGGAATGTAATATAATTCAACATTTTAGTCACTTCTAATATTGGGGACTAGTTCAGAAATTTCTAATGGCAATACCGCCAACGTATTTACAACAGTAGTCTTAAATATTGTGATCAAACCGACACAGCTTAATTTCAAGACTGCTCAACGACTGATTTCTTCTAAGGTATTAATACTTTGTTAGGGTGGTAATCATCTGGGAGATTTCTTGGTGTATCACAACATTAAATTTGAGAGAATTAAAAATAACTTGACACGCACCTGTGATATAGCACAATAACATTTTTGATTTGTGTTTAAAAAAAACATTTTTTCGGACGCCGTTTACTCGATCACGGCTGACAGTCCAAATAGAAATTATAATTTTGTCGCAGTAGAGTAAATATCTATAGTTTGGATTCAGTGTTTGGTTTAGTTTAATACTGGCATTGTAAAAAAGACTTGTTTTCAAGTCTGAACGAATCTCTCTTAATTAAAAATTGCCATCTATAGCTTGTTGTAAAACATGTTCTTGATCTCAGTCGCCATGAAAAGATCGCGTACTGCAAGTAACAACTGGGAAACGAAATATTTTTTTTCGCCTTACTCATTATCTAAGATTGCCCAGCGCTTCAGATTGTTCGCCTTTCATATTCTTTGTACGACCGTCTTTGCATTCGTCGGGAGTAAAGAGAGCCCGCCATTTTTGTTAAGAACTTTGCCAAGCAACATAACAAGCCCTTATGACGACAAAGGTATTAGGGCAAATACATAGCGAGTTCCAAGAGATGACATTTTGAGCGTTAGTCCTTCGTGAAAGCGAAGTGACGAGCGGGCTGACGAGTTAGCTTCGGGCATGTTCGTGAACACTCCTGCAGTTTCGGATGACTGACTCTTCCGACAGCTTTACGAAGATTTACGAATTTTGTTCGTGTTGCAGCGTGTTTTTATGTCTTGGGCGTAGCATCCGCAAGTAACTTTCCCAGAATAGAACTGAAAAGATTTTCTGTTGGAGCCCATCTCTGAATTAATCGCACGATCCTGAATTCTCCAAGGAAGAAATACAGCTAACTACATAATTTAATTTATAAACACGGTGCGGTCATGTGTCTTCCTTTTTCTCCGTATATGGTGGCGGTGGAAGGGGAACCTCCACCTCTTGATAAGCTGGCAGGTACGGAAGCTTAATCGTTTGGTATGGGGGAGGAGGGGGTCGCTCATCACGTCGTGCAGTTCTTGCTTCTCTCTCTACTCCCCTCCGGCTTGAATGACCCCGTGGTCGGTGATGCCTGTGCGAGTGATGAGAATGGTGACGAGCCGTGGAAGAAGGTTGACTTTGTGATCTTGATATCTGCAAGTCGAAAGGAAAAAATGATTTATGTTTTCTCCTAGGCTAATAGCAACAGAACTACACGAACATACTTGTGTGATGTGCTTTGGATGCTACTACAAGCAGTTTTGACCAGTTTTGTCAGAGTATAACTCATTATAAATGTCACAAAACAACTTTAAAATCTGCATGAAGAAAAGTATTTTTTGAATATTACTTGAACTAAGTTATCATCATCAACAATGACATCATCATCATCATCATCATCATCAATGACATCATCATCATCAATAATGACATCATCATCATCATCAATAATGACATCATTGTCATCTTCAATAATGACATCATCATCATGGCCCATTATCACAATGCCATGCCGACACAAAAGGCCTTTACAGTCTCTAAGTTATCAGTAAGAGTTATATATTTTATTAATCAAAACTGATTTTGTCGGATTGCACACAGTGTGCATCAGTTTTCTCAAGTCTACTTACCCTTCTCTGTTCTCTTATTTCTTCCAAGGTGTTTTCTGAGGCCACAGATGTTGATGTGATCATGCATGCAGACGATGAAAGTTCTACAGGTTCACTTGTACGCTGCAGAAAACAGAGCAATGAGAGGTACGACTAATAAATTACCTTGCATTAAAGTGGATGTTCATTAATATTTTATTTATATGAAAACTTAGTTTTCTTATGGTTTTATTCATAAAAGTTGCAAGATGCAACTTTTGGCAAAGTTTAAAAAAAATTATGTGGGGTGGGTTCAGAGCCACGTTAAATTTTCAAAAATTTAAGATAGCTCTGAACCCACTCCATATAATTTTTTTATCCTTTGCAAAAAAGTTGCATTTTACCATACTTGATAAAAAAATTGGGGTCAATGAGGTCATTTTTGAGTTATAATTAGCAGATGACATTGTTACTATGGTAACTTACATGTATTGTACCACAAATTTGACAGCATCATATTCACCAATGACTGGGCAGTTTTTTGACACCATGATTTTGGCATCAACCGATATAAAGTGGTTATTAGGACCCAGTTAAGTCTACATCTTGGAAAGTGCTGGAAACTGTTTCAAGCCACCTTAAGTCAGTTACGTAATGATTACACAAGTGGAAAACTGACGTTTCAAGCGTTAGCCCTTTGTCAGGGCAAAGACAAAGCAAGGTGTTTGCCCTCACAAAGCTAAACGCTCGAAATGTCGGATCAGCTTCACAAACTCGCCACATGGGCGATTATTAATAAATATTTCTTCCCACAGAGATAACAAAGAACCTCACAAACAAAAGGATATTGTTATGTGATATCTTAAATTATATTCCTAGGCTGGAATCAAGTAAGCCTCCTATGCAAATGTCCTTTGGACTCGTCACGCAATCTTCCTCCCCCACAAACATGAGAAAGGAAGATTGCATGACAAGCCCAAAAAGGATCTGCATAGGCGGCTAGAGTCAACCAAATGTATTTTATTCACAAAGTGCTTCAAACAAAATGTCATAATGCTCGAAATTAACTTTTTAGTCCACTTGCAAAGTTTTGCTAGAAATATTTTTTCCACTAGCAATCTGGTGAGACCACTAGAAAATTTTTTCCAAATGTTTGGGAGACATGGATGATTCTAACTCGCAAACATTTGCTAGTGGATATTTTTCTCACTCACAGATTATCAAAATCACATTTTGGAAGTGTGAGCATTAATTTTGAGCCCTGAGTGTGGTTAAAAAATGAAATATAACCATCACAAAAATAAAAGGCATTAAGCATGTAGGTGACACACTCACAATCTTATTGAAACCGCTATCATTGATAATACCCGAACCAACAAGTCACTGTACTCCTAACAAGTAATCAGTATGTCTGATTAAAATATTCAAGGCTTAGATCAAATTCTCCTCAGTTATGGTGAAGATCTATCCCAGAGGAACTGGAAAAAAAATAAAGCATTCAGATGTTACCAGGGTAACAGCCCTTACAGTGATGTAAAAAATTATAAACAGAAGAAATGCTAGTGAGACCGACATTGCTACTCTACCTGTAATTGTGGAGGCTTGTTACAGCAGTTGTATTGAAAAAACGAGGCCTTGAATGCAGCAAAAGCTCCCTTCATGCTGACAACAAAAGTTATGGCCACAACACCAAGAAATGAACCAAAAAATAAGTTCCAAGACACATCTTTCTTGTCAGACACAAGCACTGGCAGAATAATCCAAAACATCAGGATAATTGTGATGATTGCGAAACAACAGAACAGTAAGAAAGCATGAATCTGCAAAGACAAAAAATACTTTTAGTTCATATCAAAAGAAAATTGTCCTGACTATTTTGTAATACAAATGTCATCAGTATAGCTGCTGCCGGACATATGGTGATACTCACAGCAACAAGTGCCGAAATCGGAAGGTTTTAACATCGCTGAGAAGTGATGTCTATAATGCTTATGTGGGGGCCCATAAATTGACCGGCTGCAAGGATGATTTCACCTGCCTGGTTTCTAAAACCATTTACTAGAGGAAAGTTTTTCTAATAAAGAATTTCAATTGAAAAAGTTTTGCCTACCCATGAGAACCAGTTGCTCTCCTGCTAAAAACATTAATGAAACCCTTGATTTAAGTCAGTGCTCTCCACTAGTACCCTGCTTGCTCAGTTGTTTTTGTTAAAAAAGTAAAACACACAGTCAAATTATATGGTGAATCTGTCACAGCATTGATGGCAAATTTCTTGAAGATGTTAACAAAACAGCCAGTGAGCTGACTTTCTTGGCAAAGTGCATCATAAAATGAACAGCTCTTTGACAAATGCCACATCCAAGTCATTACCAAGTAGAGTCAGTAGTCAATGGAATTTAAAAATTTATGCGAGTTTGAAAAAAATATTTTTTAAAAAATCCTAAAGCGGCAAAAAAATCTTCTGCTTTAGTGTATCTATGTGACAGGGAATACTCACCGTAATCTTTTTAGGATGCTTATAACTAAGACATCCTATGCCCCCAGTCACAACAAACTGAAAAAAAAAGATAATTGAGATAAAGAAAGTGTAATGCTTTCCCATTCGATCAGCTAAAACTGAAATTGTACACTGTCTTGTGGTTTTCATTGTGATAGACACATCAAACTAAATTGACCTTCAAAATATCTAAGGATGTTTATGTGGCTCCCTGTAGTTTATAGACCACATAATTGCTACATAATCAAAGGAAAAAGATCAGTTTTTTTAAAAAAATTATGATGTCAGCATGACCACAAGATAACCTGGCAGTGAATTTTCTTGAATTTCCTACTTAAGGTTAAATTTTGTAAAATTTGTATGTCGAGTAATTATCATTCATTATTTTGTTTTATTTAACATTCCTTGTTCAGGAGAATCCAGTATTTACACAGGGAAAAAACACAAATTTGCCAAAAATGTAATTAAACTGTCTGGTGTACATTTTTGGTGTTTAAACATTCTATACCCAGCCCAGTTCAAGGTGCTATGAAAATTGTAGAAGACCATACCAAAGAAAGTGGGGGCGCGGTGGCCTCATGGTTAGTGCGCTCGACTCCGGGGCGAGCGCTCCAGGTTCGAGCCCTAGCCGGGGACATTGTGTTGTGTTCTTGGGCAAGACACTTCACTCTCACAGTGCCTCTCTCCACTCAGGTGAAAAATGGGTACCGGCGAATTTGATGCTGGGGGTAACCCTGCGATGGACTAGCATCCCATCCAGGGGGGAGTAGAAATACTCCTAGTCGCTTCATGCTACTGAAACCGGGATAAGCTCCGGCCTGATGAGCCACTAGGCTCGTAGGCAGACTTTACTTATACCAAAGAAAACATAAGAAGATTGCAATAATGCAAAAGTAAGCTACATAAACACTGAAAAATCAATAAACATTGTTTGTACAGTTTTGATTCCTAAGACTAAACATGGCTGTACAGTAGTAGAAAGTACATTTCATCATTTTTTAATATTACATTTGATATGTTTAAAGTTTCCAGCTAGCACTTGTGTGTGAGGTATTGGAAGCATGCATTATTTGGACCACGAGAGCATCGGTTGGATTGGATTGACGCACTTATCAGGGCTGTCAACAAGGGCTGTATCCCGTAACACCTGTTACGGCTGAGTATGTTTGATGGACCCTTGATGTTACGGGTGAACTGGCCTGTAGTTGATACAATTCACCCACAAAGTAATAAGTTTGCTACGGGTGCGAAGATCAAGGCTACAGGTGAATAAAAACTCAATGACAGCCCTGCTTATCACTAGGATACCACACCTCCTAGCATTAGCATGCCGCAAACCATAAATGATTATCCTATGGAGCCGCCAACTGTGAGTCTGATAACCAGGTCTTGTTAGAGCTGAAGTACTGTTACAATTTTCTTTTTAATTTTCTGGTTCAAGTTTTTTTTCTTCAAAAATTGCACTTTTCAAAGCAATCAACGAAGTCTGAATGGTTAAGAGAGTAGTGTAAACTGCTGTTTGACCTAACATAACTAAAATATCAAAGTCAAATCCTGGTACATGGTTAAATATAGAAATCAATGATTCGCAAAAGAGTTAAGATATATCGATCTTTACAAGATTCATGGAAAATTCATGAATGTTTACGCTGTATTTTTACTCGTCAAAATTTTTTCGAAATATTGGTCTACGCCCTTCCATGTGATCACCAATTAACCTTAATAATTTTTATATGTAATATTGATAACTTCTACAGCTGTTATCTAACCTGCCTCTGGTAAAATCAAACTATGGACATTTGGAATGTAAATGAAATGTTCGAAAAACACCGTTGTCTGAATTATAATTCACATCGTCGCCCAACATAAAGCTATTCGGTAAAATAAAAGTAATTGGCGACTTTCTCTTCCATTTTCGATGGGTTCCTAAGGTGATCAGAAAGAACTGACCCAAATAACGTCGATTCAAATTAAATTTCGTTTGTTCTCAAACCAAACATGAAATCCCAAGCTTTCAACGAACGTGGTAGGCGTATATTACGTGTTCGGCATGATATTAAATTCAGTTTTATACACACCAGTATCCCAGACCAAACTGGAAGTCCTTCTGGTTTAAACTTGAAAAACGCCTGATGGTCCTCCTTTCTTGTATTAAAGGCTCCAATCCCGATGCTTATTAGGCCGCCCAGTATTTGCACTATTCCAACATGAAGGGCTGTTTTGACAGAATAAAAATTCTCCGCCATTGTACAGAACTGCATTCGTCTTGTCAACAGAAACTACCGACCTGGCTACCAAGGTAGTGAAGGCACGGTGCCTAAGCGGTGGTTTGCGATAACACAACATGGCGTAGCTTAGAAGAGTATGGGCTGGTTCGTCGTTTTTGTCGTGTTGATCTCCGTTTTCTTTGCAGGATTTTCATTGAAGTCACTGTTTCTCTATGTAATCCTTGCCAGCGCATGCTTTGGCTTGACGCGCTTTTTCCTCACAAATAAATGGGGACTGGATGGTTTATTCGAAGAGCTGTTCAAAATGTTCGAGTTGTTTGGTTTCGGAGCACCTCATCGCTTGGAAAACAGGATCTCTTACTCATCTTTCTACACTGATGGTGGTTTTCGCAGCCTTAATGAGATTCCGAAACCCTTAGAGGAATGTTTCAAAAAGTTGATCGAGAACATTATCCGCGACTTTATCCGTACATGGTACCACAATGTCGGAGAAGGAGAACGTTTTATCTCAGAAACACGAGAGTCGCTAGAGATGCTGTGTTTGGAGGGATACAGGCGTGCTTCGCAGATTGACTCGCATTACTTGATCGAGCAAGTCATCGTGGTTTTTCACGGACATTTGGAAAGGTTCAACAAAGCAATGGCGATCGTGAAAGCGAAAGATCCAAAACTCAGATTGAGCATTAGTTCTTCACAGCTGCTCTGTCAAACCTACAAATCGCAGCTGGCTTCGCAACCACCATCGCTTTCAAAACAGACAGCGGAACTCAACTACTTAAGGAACGTTATTGATTCACTGCTCGTTGCGATGATTCCTAAGGACACGTTCAGCTGTGATACCGGGAGATTTATTTTGAGAGAAATTTTAACCGTTCAAGTCGTGGAACCTTTGGTTGGTCTTTTGACAGATCCTGATTGGATAGGCGAGGCAGTGATTGACATTCTCTCTGATGATGAGAATGGAGAAGTGAACAAGTCAAAGGTTGTAGGTGACAGTCTGGTTGCAAAGGAAAGTGATAATCTGGATGATGTTGTTGAACCAGAGTTGTCGGAGGAGATACATGCACTGCAAGTGGTGGAGAATACAACAACGCTTACTGCAGGTGCTCAAGCAAAACCACAAAAAGAAGAAATGATGGAAATGCCTAGGAAAGAATCCATGGAAGACGTGGGGGAAAGAATTGAAATAATGTCACCAGGACATTGTGAAGAAAATTCTGATTTTCGGTGGTCAGTTACTTCACAGAGACAGGCGCCTGTTGGAGAGAGTCAACATGATAACACAGAATCATTTCTGGTTATTTCAGTTGACGAGAGCGGAGAAAATGGCATGGAGGAGCGTAGTCCAAATGAAAGAAACTGGTCTACTGAGGTTGTTCCTCAGTCATCTGTCGACAACCTGACATCCTGTAGTTTGTCATCATCGTGGGGAGTCTGTCCGTCGTCTCAAGATGAATCTTTCAATACACCAAGCTTTGAAGACATGAAGTCAAATCTCCCAAAGTTTGAAGGTAATGTTGATGTGGGATCAAAACTTGGAGAATTTGGTCACAGCTTGAAAGAACTGACGTGCTGTCACAAGTTTGAAGAGAGTGGTGACACCTACCGCCCCATGTCAATGGTTGCAGAGAGAGGAAGTAGTGACGAGGGGTCTGACATTGAGGAACCATATACAAGACTTAGAACCAGAAGTCTGTCACTTCCAGAATGTGATAAAATGTTTGAAGATAAATCTTCTGAGCTCTCAAGGTCTGTGAGTGTTCCTACTAAGCTGTCGTTTGCAGATTTTGATGAGCAAGAAATTCAAGAGTTTTCCACTCCAGCCAGCCCAACAAGGTTTTATGCCTCTCCGCTGTATAACACAAGCTTCGGTAGCAGCATGGACAGTTTTAAGTCAATTTCCAGTGAAGAGGATCTTCTAGATTCTTACATTGAGAGAGGAGAGGAAGCAGTAGAACATTGTGAAGATTTTGACTCATACAGGATTGGTTCTCACTGGACTGGTACAAGACATAGAATAACTAAGCAAGCTTCCTTTGAGGATTCCAACGACAAACAGACATCTAATTCACCTACAGAAGATTTAAATGGTTCTAAAGACACATCTTCACCATTCAACAAAGACAAATTTAGAGCTGAAAAACTAGTATTACAAAGTAAGAAGGATGCCCCAGAATTAGACGACATAAGAGAATCATCTTGGGAAGCTGCAGAGAAAGACCATCCTGACGAAGATACATTTAGTCGCCGGAAACGTTTACGCATAGGATTTGGAGCACAGAATGCAGAGTCTTTTAGTGATGCAGTTCTTACTGCTGGCAAGAAATTCGTATCAAATTTCAAACCACCGTTTAAATTTGACAGTCTTAGCAGTAGTAGTAATGGTAGTACAAAATCAACAGAAGCAACTACGGCTTCTGAAGCTGAATCTCTGGATCACTCTTCAAGGACTCAGCAAAAAATCACAGCAATGAAAAATTCCTTGGATGCTGGAAGAGTCCGATCAGCATCATTTGGAGGAAGAAAATTGTCAAGAAGTGATGCTATGATCAAAGAATCCATTGACAGTGATGGAGAGACCTGCTATGGAACACCTCAAGGGGAAATGGCTCAAGAGATTATGGAAGTCGGCAATGCAGAAGAAGCGGTGTATGGAAGAAACCTAAGGAATGTCAAAAGAATGCATCCCAGTCAGCTTATTTCCATTCCTAGCACTGTCGTAGCACTGGAGACAAGCTGGGAACCAGGAAGAAATAAATACACACTTTATAAAATAGAGGTATGTGTGAACATTGTGGTGTATTACAATATGTTGTTCTGTACATCCTATGCCTTTGTTTCATTCATGAAGACTTGAGACGACGACGTTTTGTCATCACTGGGTCTCTTTTCACCCAAGAGTATGAAAGTACATACAAGTCATGTAGCTGTAGTCTAAAATACATGCTAGAGGGATGGGAGGGAGGGATGAGCAGCCCATGCTAGGGGAGAGGGGTGGAGATAGTGAACAGTGGCAGACTGACTGTAATTACTTGGTCTTTTATCACAACAGTATGACATTAGGATATGGCATGACGTTTACAGTGCAACAATAAGGCATGCAAAAAAAGAAAAGATGAAGAGGAAACTGTATGCAAGAGAGAATGAACCAGAAGATGAGGAACTCTCCTTGGAGGCAATCAAGAGAAGTGTTGCTCTAAAACGCATGATACACAGAAGATATCGAGAATTCATGGAGCTGCATAACCGTCTCACTGCTGGAAAACTTGGCGTCCACATGAAAGGTACAAATGAAGCTCAATCTGTTTGAAAGTCAACACTGAAATTACTGACTCAATGAATGGGTAATTTAATTGTTATTTAAATAAAACCATTTTAGTCTGTGCTCGTACATGTAAGTATATGATGTGCAGCCAGTGATTTGGTGTTTAAATTGATATACATGTACATGAATGGCTGGTACTGTAGTTTGACACTGCATGTACATGCTTATGAAGTGATCTCTTCCTTAACATTTTTCAGATATTCTCAAACCAAACAGGAAGTACAATCTTCCATTTGGAAGACTAGATCCCCATGTGGTTGAAGGAAGGAGGGAACTGCTGCAGTATTATTTAGGGGTGAGAACCTTTTTTTACAAATCCTCTGCACAGGACGGTTTTAAAGCAACATTATTTTTGTTATAAGGGTAATCTGCTACCAACTGTGCGAAAAGAGATTAGAATCTGGTTTCCTTTTTAGTACTTTTATGTAGTTCTGTCTATGTGCGTTCAAGGTGTATAGTACATGTATGTTCAGGGCAATTCTCTCTGTTATTTACAACAGGATTTTTTATTTTGTTCAGAGCCTAATATGCAAACCACCACTGCGAGATAGTGAAGACCTTAAACAGTTTCTTGGTGTGACTGGAGGAGAACAAGTGTCTTTTGTTAAACCCAGTGTAGCACAGATTGTGAGCCAGTCAGTTCATGTACCACGAGTAGACAAGGTACTGTAAATATTATCAATTAAAAAATATTGCGAGAGGATAATTTCCTAAGTATACAAAATCCAGCCATACTTAATTACCTTTTTCTTGATATAATGCTTGCTGTTAACTTTTTTGTTTTCATTCAAGATGTTAAGCCGACAGATGACCAAAGTGATTGACACTATTAAGACAGCTTTTGATTCAGGTATTCATAAAAGTTTGTTTAATAGAAGAGTACTGTTTATCAGTACAATTTAGTACCCTGCTCAATTGAACTTGTTTTACTCAAACTCCACATTGACTTGAACCAAGGCAGATTTACCTTGGATTCGATCCCATTTCTCAGTCACTTACATGTACTATCACTAAACTTGAACTCCCCAAATTGTCTTCAGTGGAAAGCCAAGTTCTTGTTCAAACAATTTTGTAACTTTGGTCGGAAAAAACTAATACCAGTATTTATGATTACATGTAACACATGTGTCAAATTAACAAATTAACAAATTGACTTCAGTTTTTCATGCGTCTGTCCTGTTATTGATCATAAATTTCGTCATCACATTGTCAAAGTAGCTGTGGATCCACGAGGCGATAGCCGAGTGGATCCGCAGACTACTTTGACAATGTGATGACGAAATTTATTGTCAATAACAGGACAGACTCATTAAAAACTGACATCAATTTGTTTTTTACGATAACAAATGGTCAAATTGCCCGCTCTTGCTCGCTGACGCGTCGCATGCAATTTCAAATTCATGTGTCTGTCCGCATATTGACGATAAAAATTAGCCAATGAGCGCACAAGAATTTCTGCAGTTATCGTAAACATCTTTCATTGACAACAAAGTGGACTTCTGGAAACATGATCAAGCCCAAGAAAGACTAAAACATGTGAACATGTATGGGTGGCAAAAGCACAATACATCATTAATTTGTTTAAATATGATTATTGGAATTCAAAATTAGCCCTGCTGGGCAAACACTTTTATGTTTTTCTGTACACCCATCTTGCTAAAGCCTTTCTACTGTAAGGTTGCCCAGGTTCTACTGTAAGTTCGAGTTCGGGTTCTGCTTTCAAGAGTAAACCATAAATGTGAGTATTTTTAATTAATTTATTTAAAATGTGTTGCAATTACTTGTACATAATTACATTTGTATATGTTGCAGGTCAAAATGAGATTCAGGTTAAAATGAAATTCCTTTGTTCTCTATCCTAATTGAGGAAATTGAGAATCAAACTAGGTTAAAATCATTTTAACCTGAATTTCAATTTGACCTGCAACATATATACAGTACTTTGATGGGGCGGTAGCTAGTAACAGGGATACTGAGGTGCTTCTTGCAGTCATATATTTTTGTTTTTGTTTTTTTTTTAAGGGAGTTTGCTAGCAAATAAATGAACCAACAAACAAATAATGGTACATCAGTCATATTTTCTTCTGGCTACAGTCCTGTTATGGTCATAGTTTGACTTTGTTCGCCTTTTTCCTTCAGCTGAGGAAGAGCAGACCACACCTGAGGACTATCCTGCTGCAGCGAGTGAAAACGTAGTTCTTCCTTGGAAACTAGCTCATCATCAAGATGCCCCTGACGGAGTGAGTATATAACTAGAAATAAAACAATGCAGGCTTGTATGTGGGTATACTGTATTTCTAACAAAACAGCTGATTCGTGGCTTGACTCCAAACACTCAGTTGAGCATAGATGATCCACTAATTAAAACCTTATTTCTTTAAAATTTATATCCAGTATATAACTGCGACAGTGATCTTAAACAATTCATCTCATAGCTTATGGATAACCACACTGATTTTGTACATGTCAATCTCAAAACATACACGAAGACTTGCTTCATTATAATTAATACAATATTCTCTGACATTGGAATGTGAATTTAATTATTTGTTGCAGGACTTTGATTTCAACCAAGAGAACTTGTTGACGCCATTCTACTACTCTGCATTTCTTGTCAACCAAGAGGAGTTCAATCCACCTACACCGCCATCTCCAATCCACTCTGTCTCTGAAGAAAAACAAGAGAATGGTGACGAACAGGACGGGCAGCAACTCTGGGAAAAGAAGTGGAAACACAAAGTGATACCTTCTGAATCAGATGATGAAGCTGTTGGCTCAGATTCTAATCACCAAGTGCATCAATCACTAGGACCTCGGACAGCTGGTGACGGAAGTGATAATCCCGATGACCCTGTTGCATTGCCTTCTGACAACCAATCTACATCTACATTACACCCGGAATTCCACAAGAGGGGACGTTCAGGGGCTTTATTAAAGAAGCATAAAGATAATTTGCCATCAAGCTCCCCTGCAGAAGCACACAAGCCCCTTGGACTCTCTCTGAGTCAGCCAGCACCCAGATTTAAGTCCACGGAAGGGATCACCCTGTCAGCATCCAGCAGCAAGTTCCAGTTCAAGCCACAGAAGATATTGGAAGCTGCCAAACGAATACGAAGCAAGAGTGAATCAGCAGAGGGCCTTGATGCACTGTCCACTGTAAAAGAGAAGAAACAAGGTACTCTCAAGAAATTTCTAAAAGAGAAGAGAAATGTTGTACCTCTTGTTTCAGGAGCAGCTTCTTCTCCAAAACAGTTGCCTCTACACCCAGAGGATCCGTGTACAGTCTCTGAAATGGACCAGCCAAGTCAACTTCATGATGAGTCCCTTTTGGATAGGGCCTCAACCAAGTCTGACCTCCAGTGCCCTCTGTCAGATGCCATTCTTACTTTGTTGTGTGAGCTCCTCAAGGAACGTGCGTCATGGCTTACGGTGGACAGAGTACAACAAGCATTCACCGCAACACTAGGAGGACTATTTGAATGGTATGGGATGTATACAGCTTGTAAATTCACTAACTACACTGTACTGCTTGTTAATAGCAGTTTCAAAAATGGCCCATCCATATGACTGTGTCAGTAGCATACAGACTGTACTTTACAAAACGTTGTGAAAAAGCTGTCTAACCCTCATTGGCAGCAATAACAGTTTATACAGCATAATATTCCTCCTCAGACTGACATGCAAGTCACAAGTTATTGTCAAGTCCACCTATAGTTAACTAACCCAATCAGCTTTCAAATTTGTGCTTGTGTTCAATTGGAAGGCATGTTCAGAGTGGAATAGATGATATAACTAGCGACGACAGCTGGGCGCTCTCCCTTAACAAGCTGATTGAAGCAATATGGCCAGGTGGAAAGTTACGAGAAGACTCAGAAAAGCCTAAAACTGAGATAGAGAAGGCAAGAACGAGGAAGGAAGCTGCTCAGGCCCTCATGGATGCATTCCCAGGTACACGTAGTGTTCACTTTTTTAGCATATTACAGAATTTTCATGTTCTTTTGTGCACAGAGAAAGAGAAAAAAATTAATGATTCACTTGTCCTTCAGACAACCGGTAGAAAGCAATATTGGTAAACCAAAAAGGACAGATGAAAAATACTCTTGGAAATTGTAAAGAAATAAAGTGCGATCTCCTCAAACATTTTTTATGTAAACTTGTACCTCAGGGAAGAAAATTGTATCATATTTATGAATTTTGTTAACAAAGCTACTGAATGTTTAATACTTTGTAGGTTTTATGATGCTGTTATTCGGTCCACGAGTTTACCACCAGACTGCTGTAGACATTATTGACTCCATGCAGTACCCACAAATCAACAAGTATGTTTGTTTCATGTTCAATAAAAATTATCTGCTAGCATAAAAGCCCTGCTATTAGATATTATTAATAATAGTGGCAGTTGAATTCCTCTCATGTGTGTTATTTTATTTAAAACATGGCTAATATTTTATTCTTTTATAGTACTTAATTAGTACCAAGAATAAGAAAATGTACTTGTATATGTGTATTGTGATTTTGCTTCAAACTATCCTATTGGTTTTGTTTTGGGAGCCTGATTTAATCCATAGATGGAGCTGTTATGGGTGGTGAGGAATTGTTCCTGACAATAAAAATTATGATAATTATTATCATTAATTAAGAAATAGAAAACATGTGCAGTGTTTCTATCGAGTTATAGAAACATGAGTGAAAGTTTGGGAGAACGAGAAATGCTGTGGGAACACGAGCCGCAGGCGAGTGTTTCCACAGCTTTTTTGAGTTCTCCCAAACTTTCACGAGTGTTTCTATAACTCGATAGGAACACGGAGAACATGTTTTCTATTTCTTTTAGAAAATACCGCGACGAAGAAAAAGAAAAACAACTTGTTTACTTCGATCATCAAAATGTAAATTCTCTTTGTTCGCGCCATCATTACGTCAACAGCTCGTGCTAGTTCTGTGTTTCTATCGAGTTATAGAAACACGATTTTGAATCAATCAGCGTGCGTATTTGCTTTGGGTTATTTTCTAATTAGAATTAAGTTGGGCCATTTTTATAGAAAAACAAAACAAAAAAAAGAGAACAAAATTAATTAAAACAAAATAAATGAAGCAAAAAGCATAAAACTGAAACAACTATAGGAAGTCGCTGTAATCACACAGAACTTTGCACTTTCTGGATATTTAATACTGACAGTGATATTTTCCACCAGGATATTGTTGTACACCTTGCTGGAGTTGCTGTTGTCAGAATTTGTTCCAGAAATTCAAGACACCTTGGGGTTCTACAAGCACATTACAACACAAAAGTAACCTCTAATGAACGATAATTTTTGAGATGATTAGTAACAAAGATTGATCATAATTAACATTAACGCTTTTTTATTTTTGATTGAACTTTATTGGGACCAGCAAATTCAAGTATATTTACGTTTATTTCACACTATTAAAACACTAAAAAAATGGATGAATATAGATATATTTAAGAAATAATTATATATTTAATAATAATTTGTACCCTCTTGTCACCCTTTCCGGTCAAAACAATTAGGCTTTTGGGGAGCTTTTGTTTTATTCAGAGTTTATGTGTTGTGCTGGCAAAAAAGAACGTAAAGGATTAAGGTTAATCAGAGTAGCTGCCTTGTGACTAATATATAGACAACAGATGCAAGGAAGATGAACAATGTTATATTTAGGTATTATTCTATAACACATTCAGACTCAAAGAGACATACCAAGTGCAAGATTTAAATACTAGAAGGTGGTAAATCTTGCAGTTTGTACATGTGTATGTCTCTTTGAGTCTGAAGATGGTATAGAATAATACCAAAAATATATAGCATCTCTAGTCTTCATCTGTCGTCTACATGTATATATTAGTGACAATGCAGTTACCTGGATTAACCCTTCAAAAAAGCCATTTTTTGGCATGCAATGTTGCTAAGTTGCACTAAGTTTTGCTAGGAATGCAATATTTTACATTTCATCTAGATGTTTGACTAGTTCCCATAGTCTAATGAGCAACATTTTACTTTAGGGTATGCACATAAGCCAAAATTTGGATGGCAAAATACTGAATCAAGAAATATTGAAGAATCTAGAAATATTGTAGCAGTATTCTTAAACTTGGCACCAGAAATGCACATCACCAAAGAAACAAAATGACACCTGTAGTGCTGTTGCCATAGCAACTCTCTTGGCTCCACTCTCTTTCTTTCAAAAACCAAATCCCTTTAAAGTGGGACAGAGTGCCCTGCTTGGAATAGACTTGGTTCCCAGATTGACTTAGCTTGTTAGACTGCTGGGAGTAGATGTCCTTGGATAAGCCGAAAACTGTTTTCATTAAGTTTTAATAAAGACAGGACCAGTGGTAAAATTGTTTTCATGGCAACAGCCCAACAAGTGTCACTTTGTTTTTTTTTGTGATGTACATTTCTGATGCCAAGTTTGAAGAACACTGTTCCAATATTTCCATAGATATTCTTCATTCAGTATTTTACTGTTTCAGTTGTACATCTTATGACATCATCACTTTCCTAATTTGCGTGATACAAAAAGGTTGATATCTCTTAAACGAACGTACATATTCTGAAAAGGAAAACACCATTCTTCTGTATTTGAAAAGCCTTTCAAATAAGCAGCAATTATTTTTCATTTCATAGGCACTTTGACCTTTATCCTTTATGTGCTGAAAATATCAGTGGGTAATAATGGGTTTTGCATGTAAAAAGAACATGTTTGGTTGATTTGTTGAAGTTATTTCTTGAATTTTGACCAACGTTTTCAATCCAAAATGTTTCAATTGTGTTTGGTGCTATTGTTGTGAGTGTGAGTGCAATAAGGATTTACACTACGAGTGTTATTTGAAAAAAAAAAAAATCAGATATCACAAGCAATGTAAATGCTTAATTGCTTGAGCTTTCATAAGATTACTAGTTTATTACATGACTGAGAAAATTGTGAATGTGTGTGCATTAATTTGCACTGTAGTTCAAATTAACAATTAACGATAAATTAGCCTGCTCCCAGCCAATCACAATGAAGTAATTTTCTTGGTGATAGACATGTAATAAGAAATAATTGATCAACCAGAGGGGTTTTGTTTAACAATAGAACAGAAAACCGAACCAAAGCATTCAGTGTAAAATGCTTGATCCCAACAGGATAAGATATTAGTAACAATATTGCCTGTTGACGTGGCAATATATTGATTCTCCAAAACAATGATGTACATTGTACTAAAATATATTTGTTTTTAGTTGTAGTTCAAATTGGTTTTTAGTTGTAGTACATGTATGTTTCAAGGAAATTAACTTTGCAAATCAGTGTAAATAACAGCAGTAATAATTATTATTTATTTTTAAATCGAATTGAGCATATATAGAAAAAAGTTATATTAGAAGCATTTTTGGTTTTTATAACCGCAGTTTTACTGAGCTATTGACGCAGATGTTATTTTCAATTTTAAGATGAAGAGTATTTTTTCATTACTTAGGTTGGATTTCTTTTTCCGTACTTATTTTTTCAGACAAAATGAAATGAATTTGAATATTCTATACCTGGCTAGTAAATGGTCAGTTGTTTTAAATTTTAAGTCATTTCTTATGTGGTGAAAAGATAAATCAGAAAATATTTTCCACACACTGTTGGGTGTTGGTTCTGTTACATTTACACGTACATGTGCAAGAGCGGGGGTGGGGTGGGGGAGTGGCTGGAGGACTGGTACACAGTTCAATGTTCTGGTAATAGATCCTTACAAACTTGAACAAACTCTCAGTTCTCTGTTTTGTGTAGCCACACTTGGTAAGCCCTTTGCAGCTAGGCTATCTTGCGACCTACTTTTCATAAAACTATGGGCTACAGAAGTGGAAAACGTATGTCAAAATATCAAAATGGCCAAGTTGTTACCCCAGGCATTAAAGGATGCGGTTTTATGATGGTTATAATTTTTAAAAAATTAAGATTTGTATGGAAAACGTTGTTGGAGAGGAGGACCTTGCTCTCCAGCAACATTTTCCACAGGTAGGTTAATTTTTAAGTATAAATTTAAATTTAAATTTTAGACTAGATTATTATTATCGTTATTTGTCATTTTTATGTGAATTTTAGGTGGTTTTATATGATATTTTGATTAATTTGTTACACGCCGGCGATCATATTAGCATGTAGCTGGCGCGATATAAGTGAATATAAGTGAAACATTTTTTAGGTATCCTCTAAATTTTCCAAAAATTAAAACTTTCGTTTTAACTTACTCTTTGATGCAAGGGGCCCTCAAACTTGGTCATTATGGTATTTTTGGTATGCTCTTTCCATTTCTGGTATTCTTTAAGTTATAAGCCCATAATATAAAAATGTTTCAGTAAAACTTTTGTCACGTGATCCCAGCTGCCTAGGGGATATTCTGAAGTACTAGAATCTCCTCTGAATCACATAAACCCATGTAAATGTGAAGGGATGGATTTCCACTCGATCTTAAACGTTTTATTCACAATGAACCAAGTCAGAATAAGGTTAGCACTGTTCTGGGAGCACTTTCGATGCTTACATGTAACAACCTGCTGGAAATATTCCTCTGATCCTTAACAAAGCCATATTTGTCTCACTGGCATATAATAAGTTTATTTGGTTTGCCATGTAATACTTCACTGAAAGGTTGTGACATTTTTTCAATAATTGCTTAAAAGGGCAGTATATAATGTACAGAGAGTAATTTATTTGATTGGGTACGATTATAATATGGTACATGTATGTATCTGTAAATACATAGATCCCAACAATTATATTGAAAGTGAAGTGAATTTATTTAAGAAATATTATTTGAAATTTAGGTGATCAATTGGTTATTGTTAATATTCTAGGTAACTGAAAAAGGCTATTGAAATATCCAGCCTACTGAATGAAGAATATTCAGAAAAAAATCAATCATTAAAATGTTAACTATAGTCGGTAATCACTGGAAAAACGGTGAAGATTAAATGTACAATGTTACCGAAAAATACGTCAATACAATGTTAACTATAATGACCTTATAACTTAATTATTGTGCAGCTGGTAATTACTGGAAAAAACTGTGAATAAAAAAATATGTTAAATTAATGAATTGAAAAGACAGAAAATTGCTGTTATGTAGTCCTTTCCTGGTACTTCAAAGTAGCCATTTGTTCGTGCGTGCGTGCGTTCAGGCCCGTCAATACTACGCCTGGAAAATTTGAAAACGCAGCTTTGTTTGTACGGTTGGGCTAAGCGCTCACACTAAACCGTCGCGAAAACGGAGCTTTTCGAAAACGCTCTTCAAACCGGAGGAATTTGAAAACGCGGGCTTTTCGTTTTCGTGTTGACGGAAGGCAGTTTGACAGCACAGCTTTTCGAAAACGATTGCGACACGATAATCACGTGGTTTTCTTGATCAAGGTGTCCTCCGTTTATAAAATGACCGGTGATTGTTGCGTTGTTCAATTACTCCGGCGTAGTTTGGACAAGAAAACAAGCGCGCGTGCGAGTTTATTTTACCTCGTCACCGTTATGACATCACTAATGTCGAACTAGTGACTAAACAAACGGGATTTTTTTGAAGAAAAAAGAAACGCGTAATGGTTCGACAGATCACTTCGGCCAAAAATCGTTCCTTCGCGGTCAAGGTTGTTTTTCCTTTCGAGGAAACATTTGAAATAACGGATGTCGTTACTTCCATGACCGTGTTAGCCTTAAAAGATAGAATAGAGTTAGAGAGCGGGATTCCACGGTAAGTCTGCAAGACAAGCTTCACAATCTGAATCCCGAGCGTCTTAACGCTATTGTTTTTTTTGCGAAAAACGGAGATTTTGTCATTGTTTATACCATCATTGTTCATTCATGTCCAGTATATAATTCTAGAGTTTTGAAGAAAAGTCGTACAGGTGGATTTTTTTTAAAAAAGAAACAGCTTTCTGTGGCAAAACACAGCAAGTCCTGTTGAAATTTTAGGAAAATTAATAAAACCCTCCCCTCAAAATAATATATTGTCTAATTATTATTTAACATGTTTTTTCACAACCTTTTTTCTCCAAGCCACATACAGCGTTTGACCTATTTAGATGATCTTGACATTGACGACAGTAAAAAGTTGTCGTTCTATCACGTGGTACCTAATTCAATACTCAAAGTGAAATGGTGGCCAGAGTGGGGTGATCTCATTCACGCTGCGTATTATGGTGACGTCGAAGGTATGTGAAATCTCTGTTAGAGTCTCGCCAAAAACGTCTGAAGCCCGATTTGCCTAGCTGATCACTTTCAAAGAACGATATAACATGTTAGCTCAAGCACTCCGTTAAGATTTTTCCGCGTTCTTCATCGCGCGTTAAGAGATAAGACACAAAATACGAAACAGAAGACACTTTTACGAGATAGTTGTGGACAATTTCCGAAAATACACACTGAACGTTTTAAAAATAAGTTTCTTAATAAACTTAGTTTTAGATAGAAACTTTAATTTCTTGTAACTTTTGAATGTATTTTTATCAAATGAATTAAGAGCGTTTAGCGATGTGCCACAGTCGCGTTTTTCTGTCTCGAAATTTTTAAGATCTTTAAGAGGTGCCAGTTTTGGCCCTCTCTTGAATGTCCACGCGTGTGGTTCACGCGTGGAGCCTCTCGTCCACACCATGTTTTCTTCCTCTTGGTCATCCTTGCGCGTTTAGCGATGTAGCACAGTCGGGCTTTTTTCTTCGTTCTCAGGATTTTTGAGACGTCTACTTAACAATTATTCCATGAGCGCGCGTTGGATATGAGATGATAGATAGCCAACGAGGCGCGTAGCGCCGAGTTGGCTATAATCATCTCATATCCAACAAGCGCGAGTGGAATAATTGTTTTATTAAAAACGCCCCCCAAAAATAAAGAACTAGACTACAATGAAAACAAAAAGGCCCAAAAAATCACCCATACGCACGCAATTTTTGTAGATCATAGTATAATGGCTCATATACCATGATGGCTAAGCCAATGAAAAGTCTCGAATTGATATCCAATGATCCAGTTTTTAATAATAGATGATATACCCTCTATATACCATTGTCACCTTTAATTGTTATATATGTATCTTTTTTTTTCTTTTTAAAGCTAATATTGTAATTTCAAAAATGTAAGTACAAATAAAGTGAAGTTGAATAGGAGTTTATTAAAATATCGAACATGGCAGTCCGTAGACTGAATTGCGTTACAATTACTTAAAACTAAGATCAAATAAATTCCAAAAATATAAATACTAATTGAAATTATGACAAAAAACATTTCTATAAAAATGCGAAAACTCTCTTTATATAACCATGTACAAACTAGTTGAAGTTCTCAGAGTTTGCATTCCCAGCCGCGTCTTAGGCATATTTTATCTTCATTTACAGGATTAAGTTTTTTTCTGCCCTCTTTTTAAAGTTTTGGTTGTTATTCTCTGTTCAGGAATAAGCCTTTTTGAAACGTGCCAGCTTTGTTCCTTCCCTGGATCTTCATGCGTGTGTTTCACGTGTGGACATCAGGAAGGGGGGGGGGGGGGGGGGTATATCGAAAGGTTTTACATAATTGTTTCATTGAATACCCGAATACACACCGGTCATGCATAGAAACTGTCAACCAAGTACAAGGGGCGTATAAGATGGTAGGAGGAAGCAATGTTTAGGGCCATAATGCAAAATTCTTGAAAGTGCACATCTCTAAAGCTATCCTGCAAAGTATAACTACAATGTACCGAATTGATCCAGTTTTTAAGTACTTTTGGACTGTAAACAACCGTTGCTATGGGTGTTGCTATGTTGAAATATAGCGACCAGAATACCGGTACTTTAAACGTAAAGTTTTTTTTTGAGAAATGTTATATCTAAGGGTATAAGATTCTTTTAATTTGATCACGTGACGCTATTGTGTTCATCGGCGGAGAATACCCGGATGGATAGTAGTTGTTCTTGAAAATACTTTTGTAAGCAAGCGGGCCAATAGAAAAAAAATTAGAAGACGCAATTTGTCTGTTTCTGACTTTCACGCCTTTCATCTAAAAAAGTTGAATCCATAGATTCAAAAAAGTTGATTTTTGAACTAGCGCGAGTAAGAAACTTTAGTGGTGACCAATAACGACAATAGAGTGTTTATCTCGGAACTATCGACGTGATACTTTGATGTTCTTAAAACTAGCACATTTCCCCTGGAAGCTTGGCTTCTCGGACATACATTTGTTCGGACATACATTTGTTCTAAGAACATCAAATTTTCGCGTGACAACTATCAGCCGATAGTTCCTAAACAGAAACACTCCTGGTATTGCTTAATCTAAATATGAACCGAGAAAATGTTCTCTATTACAAGAACAGGTGTGATGAATTCTCGTATCAGGCAGATAATAGTTGGCCGTGGATGGGTTCGAAGGACGATTTTCAACGAGCGTGCCTATGTAGCCCTGTATATTGCGTGCCACCGAGGTCATGCAAGAATTGTATCAAAACTGATGAGTCTTAATATTGCCCCATGTCGTAAAATGCCATCAGGGAGATCAGCTATCCATGTAGCCGTGCACAAAAGGAGGATGATCTGTGTTAATCTTCTAGTAGGTAGGTTGAAATCCATTCACGTATGGCTTACGTGACTCATGAAAAATGATAAGAACAAATTAAAATAAACATTTTTTCATTCACGACAACTATTGCGTTTCTGGACATCTGCGCATCTAGGCAAATTTAGCCTAATATTATGGAAGGGAATACTGGACAAAATCGTTATTGGATCTTGTGCCGTGGGACATTACATCGTACTGTATGGTTATCTACCCGGTGATACTATATCGTACCCGATGGGTTGTTTTATCGTATTGGCGATACCATTGTGTTGTACCACATGCTGCTCTATCGTGCCCGATAATGCTATATCGTAACCGGTGTGGAGTATATATTGTAACAGTGGTGCCAAGATATCGTACCACATGGTGCTATATCGTACCCGCTTTATCGGGTCAGCGGCGTACGATTCAATGGGTAGGTAGGTGGTGTATGGGCAGATATATTGTATCGACTTCTATTGTACCGTTCCCTTGTAATGCCCCACGGCACACGATCGAATATCAATTTTGTCCAGTATTCCCCTCCATATAATATTTTCAAGTTCGTCGATTGTAATCCATGTTAAAAAATACTGAAAAAAATACTTTTTTGAGGTTTGCTTCAAATTAAAGGTAATTTTGTAAGGGGCTCCTTGTTTCATTATTTTGGGTCACAGAATTAGTACAAAGCGTTGTACAAAGCCAGTCAAATGACGTTTTCTTTTTACGTAGGTAAGGCCAGAGGAATTAAAGAAGAAGAAATGTACCGCGTGAATTGCGTGAGAAGAAACACGTTCCTAAACATTTACAATCAACTCCAGCGTAAGGATGGCTGGAAGCTGCTGGTAATGCAGCTCAAGGAGAGCATGGGAAGGCGGGAAAGCGTACATCCTTGTAAAAGATTCATTGCTTTGAGAGAATGTCAGAAGTATGACTCGACATTCTCAACATATTTGAAAGGTACAAGTAAATATATACTGACATGGTAATAATCGATCAGTGATTCATGATTAATTTTTTAAACTAATTAATAATTCATCAAGTTTAAACAAAGAAAGTCATAACCGTGACGGTGCTTGGGTATCCTGATATTAATTAGCATAGATTTTTTACGATTTTATTTCTCCGTTTTCTCCTTAGTTTTAGTTTCGATTGAGAAGACATGTCAAACGCTCAAGACAGTGTTTGACCATATTTCCAAATACTTCGCAGTTCGGCATGATACTCCGCTGCGCGTCGTATTTTCAAATCTCTTCTCGGTGTTTGAAAATGTGCTTAAACACAGTCTTTCGTGTTTGATATATCACATCAATACTTCATAAAAGGCATCAGTCTCTTGGAATTGTTTGATACCTTTTTTGTACTTTTACAATCCATAAGACTCGGGTATAATGTAATTTTTAACAGTTTAGCGGTAAATTAAGTGAACGTTTCTTGACATTTTTTAGATTAGTACCAAGTAACAATTTCCATTTTTTTTGCAGGACCGCTTGGAAGAATCTACCTGTGTACCGTTCTTCAGATGGAGCCGTTTCGACGACAACCTTTTCCAGCACCTTGGAAGTGACGAAGTTGAGAGGAATTTTGTTGTTGTTGGATTGTCATCTGCCATATTTTGTTAAACTGTAAGGATTGTTTAATTAAACATTATAAAATCATGCTATTGACAGTAAACAAATTAAAAGCAAACGTTTGTTTGAAAATTGTCTCAGCTCACTGAATCGTTTCATCAACCCATTTTCAATAAATAACATAATAAATAAATAAACAAAACATAGTTAAAATTAAACATTTATGTAAAAGGGAAATACGATAAGACGTAAACAGATTGACTAGTAAACATCCCTAATTAATAAATTTACAATCGTTTTATCGCGAAAGTCGTTCTCTGGTTGGCTGCTCTACTCACTATCTATTCTGTTGTAGATGGCGAGTAGCTTAGCGCGCAGACCTTAGCAGTGTGCGCTTGTTAGCAAAATGGCGGCTGCGTCTTTAGGTTTTCGAACTGTCTGTGGATGGGATATACATAACGTTTTGAACAACTAGTAGATTTATACTAAAACGATCAGAATAAAGACGAACAAACTGGCAAATAGTGCAATAACAAATACAACAAAGCACGAATCTGCATACGCCAACTCCAACAAAATAACAATTATCTTCAATCCACTTCTACTTTTTTAATTGAAGCAATATTTGATTAGCGTACCATCAAAATCTTGTTTCAGAATAACTGTCTAATTGACAAGAATGCTGGTAATAAACAAACTCAGAATCATAATTAAAATGAATAATCATTCTAGCGTGAGGTTGAAATGAAAAAAAGGGAGATCACACGCATCTACGATTTAATGCTAATGGCTGGATTGAGTTTTTTGATCAATGTTGTGCATCGGGGGCCTGGCACGAGGAAGGGTTCTCCAGTATGACGTCACCATGGTACTTGTTCTCGAAATCCAACCACTGAAGAACATTACCAATTTCCATGCCGCACACTTGGGACATGCGCAGTATCTCGTCCCGAGGCACAATGAAGTCCCATAGATTCATTCCACTGATGCTTCCCACAAAGCTCTCCGAGTATTGAAATCCACTGGGGTCTCCTGGGAACAAGTCTTGGTCTTGGCCAATTATTACTACTCCTCCCCCCTTGATCACGTGGTCTGTCTGGAAATTACTTCCAGAGTCAGTGATCACACCATCAACAACCAACTTCCAAGATCCATTTTCGTTTTTCCAAGCAATGCAAACGTGGTGCCATAATCCATCATAATAGCCTCCAAGTGAGATGTCTCTGAGTATGAAAGCAAATATATTAACACTTCTAAAGGAAGGGATTGTATAGGGGAAGGAATTATATAGGGAAATATGTACTTCGTTGGCATAAGCGATTTAGTTCTGAATTTGAAAAGTTGCAGCACGATTAAAAAAAACCGATGAATTCAATACTTTTTTGGGTTTAAAAAACCGAAATTTTCCAAAAACTGCAGGGGCCCATTGGCGCTTTGGCAGATATTTGGCTGTTTTTGAAAGTCAATTTCTCTTTCAATATTACACCAAAAGAGCTAAATACTAATGTCACTTTGTAGCAAGTTCTTTAACCCTTTGGATCCTGCTCTACGCAAATTCTTATGCAAATGAGGTAAATATAAACTGTGACGTCAGTAAACTATCGCTCTATATTGCTTGCTGTTAAGGTGATTCCTCAGTATTGCATTGCAACGTAAGAGATTTCCCTCATGCTAAGCTCGATAAATAATAAATGTTCGTTTTCCCTCAAACGAGCATAGTGACCTATATTTTTACCCCCGCAGGGTTTTGGCCCTCTGGGCCAAAACCCGAGGAGGCATGAATAGGACCCCCCGCATACAAAGAATGTGAAATATGGGTGTAGTATCGGTAGTGTGCGAATCGAGCCCGATTTGAAGAAACTAGGCGCGCATGGCGGTCCCGGTTAATTTTTCAGTAAGCTCGCAAGGCAACTCTGGGAAATTCTTGCAGCCACGAGGACGAGGAGAGGTATCTCGTACGCGAGGATACGGGAGGTAGTTATTTCAACGTTAGCTTCTTTTATCATAGTGATTTCTTTATTTCGTTGAATTCAAAAGTTATTCAGCAGTACTGGATAGAATTGTTCCGTACAGAATTTGATTTGTTAGACACAAATCGCAACGGGGTCGACAGGCTCGATCTAAACAACCGGCACGTAACACACCTGCAAGCGATCCCAAAAAGTGAATTGCTACAATACATGAACTGAATACATTTTCATAATAAATAAATAATACAGTTTTCTTATTGGCCATGAAATTTTTCTCGGCATCCTTTAGTTTAATTCAATAGCCTGGAAGCAAAAAAATAAACGTATTTTTGTACAGTTCATTACATAATAAGCGTGATATCCAAGGCGGGGGCAGATTTAGTGAGAACTATTACTAGTTTATTACATAAATTTGGTGTAATAATTAACTTCTTTAATCAAGCTGAATTAGACAAAAACTAGAAATGATGTCAGTAAAATATCCATGATATAATTTACTAACTCACTTATAATAATTATTAACAAAAAACATGTCCTTTTGAATGACGAGTTGGTTTAAGGCTTGGGGAAGTGCGTAACTAAACGGAGTGCCATGGTCTTGGTCAGCGGTGTTCATCCAGAAGCACAGAGTGAACTCTCGCAAGTCGATTGACGGTGGCAAGGTCTGATCAAGATAGCTGAAGTTATCTTTGCTTGGAAAGAACGCATCGTAACTCAGAGGTTCTGTCAAAGTGTAACAGAAAACATATTAGGGTATCATAACTGAAATGAGAAATATGTGGCTCCTTTTCAGCAATATTTTAAGGCCCAGACGCTGGAATCTCAGTTTTCAGTTAAAGTTTTGGAGATGAACTCATCTATCAGTTAAAATTTCAGCCCATTTCTCAGTTAATTGTCAATTTTGCAGACCGCAGATGTCAACTATGCAGTTAAAAAGACTCGTAACTCTATGATGTCCAATGATCAGCCAATTTACAGCTTTCAGTTGAATCCCATCCAAACAGAGGTTAACTTAACATCGAAATAAAATCGGAACATCAAAAAAAAAGAGAGAAAAGAAAAGAAGAGATATATGTCAGGATCGGACAGCGGCAAATAGAAGTTGCACTTAGTTGAAGCTGAAAGTCACAAGGAAAAATCCAGCAAGTTTTCTGAATTGAAAAATACTCAGTGTTGCTGTCGGTACACAATAAAATGCATTTCGTAGCTAGGTGCCTCAGATCTAGAAAGATCGTTGTCGTTATGTTGATGTAATAAATTTCCAAAGTGTAATCTTATTAACAGAAAATGTTCGAAAATGTGGATATCGCTTAAGGCAAGGACACTCGATTTATCAAGTGCTATCCATGTCATGAATGCACTGTTTACCTTTTGGTAAAAACGGTTGTGAATTAGTTCATTATTTTAATTGGTGCCTTCATTAGTCTATGAGCAAGCAGCTTTACAAGCAGCTGGATGTCACCTACCGTATTTGATGGAGATCTCTTCAGAAACCTGGGCGTGGAACAAAAAAAATACGAAAAACTTAAAAAGAAACATTCACTTTGTTCAGTTTGTAAACAAGCTACCACGAGTTTAACCTATGAAAGAAACTTCTTTAACTTATATATATATATAATTTATAATTGTTTATGATTTTTTTCATTATCTTGATGTACAGATATCTTTTTTTATTTTAGTACCTTGATGTCTTGGAATAATTCATAGTAAGTTACTTCTGGTGCTAAATAGAAACACGAAGGACACGTGACTCGGTTTGCGTCCTTCAGCTCGCAAGCTCTCCTTTGTTCGACTTTATTTGGTTTGTAGTTATAAGACAGACACGTGTCATGTTGCAAGCACTTCAAACCACAAGCCATTTCTGACGTCACGTGGTACACAGCGACAGTGTTTTTCCTCAGAACATGGCCTGAAAAAAAATGTTATCAGCTCACATATGAATTTTGCCTTTCAGGAAAAGAGTGAACCTATTATCGAAAGTCCCAAGGCGCGGTGGGCGATGGGTAGCGCGCTTGGCAGTCGGATTGAGGGGTCTGATTTCGAGACTGTGTTGTGACCTTGGTCAAATAACTTTATAATCGAAAATTTCCGTCTAGGTGGACAAAATACTCAAAATATAATCGCCTCTAGTTTGCAGCATCGCGGACCAATCCTCAGGGTTATGTAGTCTCCTTAATGTAGAAAAAGATATTAGTCTTCTTTGATCTGATTCAAATAACGTCGCAAATTTTGGTGTCTTTCTGGTAATCGCCTTAAATCATATGAACTGAAAGCTTCCGTCCGGTAGAAGTAATTGATATTTTTGTAGAGATTACCTGGATATGCTGTGAAAAGCGTAGACCTGGTATCTTCATCTCTTCCTATGCCAGCAACGAAGCAGATGAAGACAACAAAGCAAGCAGCGGAGAACCACAGAAACCTTAAAAACTTCATTCTTTAAAAAAGGAAAAACAATGGTTTAAATATGTGACAAGATCTAACAGGGTAGGCAAAAGTTATCCAAGAATTGAATTCAAAAGTCAAAAAAACGTTTAAGTTTCTTACACATGAAAAGCATAGGTATAGATCTTGATGACGGGTTATACGTTGGCGAGGAACTTTCTCAAAATCACTCTAGTGCTTAATGAGTTTTTTTTTTTTTAGCTTCATAATTACTTTTTCTTACCTTGATTGAATGCTGCATCGATTTAATTTAACGTTATTAAGTAGAGAGCACAAGACTTGAATAACTTTATAATATCGTAACATTTAAATGAAGAAATTCTAAAGGATATTTCATTTTGTGTTTTGTTTCTCGAAGTACTACAAGAGGGCCATTATGCAAGACGAACCAAAGTTATTAATTTTCTAATTTAATTGCATTAAGCGGAACACAAGCAATATATTCAATACAATATATATCATACGTACTAGTGTAGCCAAAGCTATGAAAGTGCTGCGGAAATTGGGATGTTGTTTGCAAATTGAAGTAGGGATTGTATAAAGCTTGTGTAGAAATGGTTGTTTGGTCAAGTCCCAGAAATTGTTGAGTAAGATGTGGTTATATTCAGTTCATGATGCCATCAGTTACAGCGTTTAATTTCTGAAAGAAATATGCAACAATAAAGTTCAATAAGTTTAAGATTTCATGATTAAAATTAACTGATTTTGTGCGATTATGCGACGGCTTGTTAAAAAATATCGAATGTAGCTGTGCGAATTAGTGCATATTAAGTGCGAACACATGAAAGCCTGTCAAATTTGCCGAGGTGCTTGGGTGAGAAGCACATGGCAGCTACAGGAGTATACGACAAAGCTATCAGAAAAAATACTTAAACTACGTTCAATTTTTTGGCAGACAGTACTATCGAAAACCTCACAGTGTTACTTGTTTGCGGCGAACTCGACCTGATCAATCTATTCATCGACATGTATCTACCTAACAGTGTAACTTATTCAAGGTGAACTTGATATCAACCTGTTGACGACATATCTACTTAAGGTATCAGCCACACCCTTCAGAACCGTCCGCGCGCGGATCTCTGTAGCGCCTTCATTTCTCTTATAAACCCCAACAAACCATACATTTTCTGAAAGCTTAATATTTCCAGATTATGGCCCATTCCTTTAAAAATCTCAAAATCGTAAGAGATAGCATAATTGAGACGTTTTTTGCGAAAACATATGTCTGTGTAAAGTCAACTCCAGTCCCGCTAAGAATGGTCGGAAGAGAACGATAAACACCACATTTGCTTCTTGACACGTTCTACTAAAAAACCGTGTCTCAGTTTTTATTTGTTTCTTTTGTGACAATAGGATAAAGTCAGAGGGGACAAAGCATCAGCACTTCCTTCGAAAAAATGACGATTATTCTAAAACGGAAAAAGAAAACAAAAATCGCCGACACGCTTTTCAAGAAAAACAATCTGACAATAAGCTGGCCAAATTTCAGCTAAATCGGTTCAGGGCTGCCGACTTGGAGTTAAAAACGTATGCTTAACTTTCCAAAATTTTCGTTCCGAGAAAACAAGAAAATTTATTTTTTTGCGGCATCTTAACCGCAATAGGATTATAACACCTAATCATCCAGCGAGGGATCACCTTGCAACACCATAGTCATTTGACAGGTGATATGCAGCAGGCCAAATCTTTACGCGGGACGTGGCGGGAATGCATTTTCTGTTTATCGACGACAGACCAAGAAAACTAAAAACCTTTGAGATTGTCGCGTGACCGCCATCGATAGCTCGAAAGCCAAGAACCGATGCACAATTTAGAGGTTTAGAGGTTCTTCAACCGTAATTTTTGACCGGCTTGCACTACATGTTGACGAGGAAAGCAACGAATTCGGCGCTTGACTGCTCGTTCAACTCCTTTAGCCATTGCTCCTGGTCGAAGTAAGAGCCTTTGTCACTCTCCGCTAATTTTTCAGCCCAATCAGAGCTAAACGAGTCTTTCGGCTTCTTGCACCTTGCCGTTGCAGATGAAAAGAAACACGACCTCTTCTTTTTTTTTCCAGGCATTTGAATCAATCTTGCGGCATGTAATGCGTGATAAAATGACACCACTATACCTTGTGAATTATTTCGTGACGCGTTGACCAAGTTAATCCAGAATGACAGGACTTTTCAACGGGTATTTCAAACAATTAACGTGTAGTAAACTTCAACGTCCAACGAAATAATATTTCTTTTTGGAAGCTCTTGAAAAGCTCTATCTGAACGTCTCGAAATCAAAAATTTCGAAAATTCACATTCTGAACCCTGGCTGATACCTTTACATTGCAATGACGTACCGGCACTCGCCTGAACTGGCGTCGAAACTCGAAAAAGCAAGATGACAGTGTAGAAGATCTTATGTTATGTTATGTTAGAACTTCTCAGTTGCTCATGTTCTTGGTCTCGAATTGAGGCAATGCGCAGTGCATTCTGGTCCGCTGAAAGCGAGGCTCTTCGCAGCGCAGAGCATTGTGGTCCGCTAAAAACGAGGCTCTACCACAGCGCAAAGCATTGTGGTCCGCTGAAAGCGAGGCTAAAAACCATGGCAAAATCTCAAATTTTCCTACCTTTCTTTTATATTTAGATTATGAACTGCTGCTACGCTCGCTACGCTCGCTCCGCAGCAATGATCAATTTTCAAAGCTTCAGCATTGATATAAGGTGTTTCAATATTAGCGTTTAGGGACGCTTATGGTGTTTTAGAAAAGGTATATTAAATACAACTAAAGGCTAACAACTTTTCAAGCGTTTATAGGTTTTCCTCCTTGCAAAAATATACGCATAATAAATAAAACCAAAATACCATCCTCAAATTCACAATTGCGGCAGCCGTTAAGGACCAGTATCTATTGGGAAACGAACATTTTAAAATAATTCACTAATTAAACAAATAATTAATATCAGACTAATAGATTATTAACCAAGGTCAAATGATGCTTAAGCTAAACGTTTTGAGAAATTTAGCAATAACTTGTATTAAATTCGACGTTTTTCGTAATATATCACAGTGTTTGACCACATCAGCCAAACACGGAGAAGAGCGCGTCGTATTTTTGACGAACCTCGAGGGGTTTGAAATGTGGTTAAACACTGTCTTTAGTGTTTGATATATCTTTTCAATCGAAACTAAATCTCAGGAGAATATCGATAATTAAAAAAGAATCTATTCTTACGAAGATCAGATATCCGTCATGATTTTCCTTTGCCGGAAATGAGTTAAAATTAATTAAATATTAATGACTTTGGGAAGTACCATTCGAAGATTTTCGAATGCTATCGACCAGACTGCATGAAGTGCATCTGTCCCATCCCATTAGACAGGAGAAAAACCAAATCTGATGTCAACTTCTCCTTTTCATACTACTTCTCTTTTCTTCTTCGCCTGTACCCGAAGGAAAAAATCTATGCGTCATTTCATATCATGCACTGTCACAAACAAACTCACCACTGGAAATGACACGTAGTTGCCTTGGAAGCTCTGCAAATCCATTGGAAGTATTTATTCCGCAATAGTACATTCCTTGATCTGTTGGTGAAACATCGAATATGGTCATCGCCATCTTTGCGCCGTTGGGTAAAATTTCTTTGGATAATTTGAACTTTTGTGATGCGTTCACATTCGATCCGTTGTATTTCCAGTAAGTCGAGGCAGTGTCTTCTTTGCGGTGTGCGACACTTGCAGACTGCAGACTGTAGACTTTTTCACTAAAATATTGTATTCCATTTCCATTACCAACTAACCGTAAACAGGCTAACCTGAGTGCTATTCAGGCTAACCTGAGTGCTATTCAGGCTAACCAGAGTGCTATTTAGACCAAAATGTAGTCTGTAGTCTGCAGTCTGCAGTCTGCAAGTGTCCGCGCACACCGTCTTCTTTGCATTCTGTTTTGACGCAAATGCATTCCAGAGTTGTATTTCTACCCTCGATTGCTACTGTGCCTTGCTGGTCACGATAATCATTCTTAATCATGTTGTATTATAGAAAAGTAAAAGATATATTTCAGCTGCAAAATGGTGTTTTATAAACTGATGTCAAGACATCGATCTCTCTGAATGAATGAAGTAGTTTTAGTAAATGTATTTATCAGCAAATGATCAGTTTTGATAACAGATGTGAATTGAGTGGCAACATTAAGTTACATTACCTTTGCTTACATTTCGCTAATAAACTTGATGTGCAGCTCACTTAATAATAACAATAATAATAATAATAATAATAATAATGATAAAAGTAACAATAATGATGATGATGATGATGATGATGATGATGATGATGATAATTATTTCTTGGCTTCCCTTAGGCAGCCTGTTGTTGCCTGGAGCCAATCAAGAAACTAGCTTCAATACCATCAATAGCGCTGTGAATTTACAATAATAATAATAATAATAATAATAATAATAATAATAATATGATAATAACTTTATTAACGCCTGTGTCGAGTTGCTTTCGCCGAGGGATAACCCAGTACTAATAGATGACATCTACCTATAGAAAGAAATGACAAAACCTAAGAATAGTTTAAAACCTTACTTTTCACCATGATATTAAAGTACTCCTGAGATGTCCCCAAAACATTATCAGCACGACAGGAGTAAGTTCCATGATGATATCCTTCAATAACTAGTATTTTCATCGATAACTGGTTATCAACTGTTTTTCTTATCATGAACGAGTTAAGGTACTCTCCATCATAAATCATGGCGCCAATTCTCCACCATGATAGACGAGGCACAGGCCACCCACTTGCTTTGCAAACCAGCTCAGGTGAGCGATCAACTTCAGCTATTATGACAGATGGCAGCTTACTCAGCTATTCAATAATTTAAATTTCAAGAATTGTCTTATCCAATAAGGATTTATTTTGGCCCGAAAATATAGTATTCAATCAAAACAAAAACAAGTAGGTGTACCCCTATATCATTGACCTCTGTCATCGTTTCTCTGCGATTCGCTCCGACGCTGGGCTAACGCTCGAAACGACAGCTTCCGAATCTCTTTACGGTGGACAATTCACATTATCAACCCAGTTGATAAAACCAAATTATCTTGTAATACTCCCACCGACGCAGGACCACAGTTTCTTTAGAAACTTGCCCCTTTCAACCTTTAATAACTTCTATCCATGTTGTTTCCGCGACATTTTACTTTGTAACCGGAAACAATTCAACTTCGAATTTTAAGAGTAAAGCCCTGGAAACGAGATTCGGATTCGGATTCGGATTCGTTTAATTTTTCGCCGCTTACTTTTCCCCTCCCTGACTCGCGCTCCCAGGTCTCTCACGGTTCCTTTTGCGGGTCATCAATGAGGACAAAGTTAGACTGAGAACTAACTAATTACTGACGAGGTTTTCAGAGGAACAACTTGTCGTTAATCCGGCTTTACTGGCGTGTTTCTGACATTGACAGGCCGGCGATTCCCAAAATAAGTGATTAATTGAGCTTAAACGCTGACAAGTAAGAACATATGCCATTGAGCCGTCAAAATGGATCAAAACATGAACACAGTAAAACATGAACACCACCGCATTAAACAGTATCTCACGGAATTATCTGTTTTTAAACTGCTTCTAGACTAAGAGCGAACGAGCAAACATTCAGGGGAAGGAACGTTTTGCGTTTTGCCCCGCAAATTTGAAGCAATAGAGAGACTGCTCGCGGTGTAGTTTTTTCCTTCGCAAGAGGAGAAGGGGGAAGAAAGAGGAGGAGGTGTCCACAGCACAGGAGGTGGAACTCAAACACTACGATACCCCCTGTTTCTCAATTTCCTGGGTCCGCCATTGCCATATTGGCTTTGGCCCCAGCGGGAAAAAAAAACAAACAACGTGGAAAGAGCATAATAAAGCTTGAATATTCCACCAGTTTTAATCAGAAACCAAATAAAAGCGTCTTACTTGAATGAACCGAACAAGAAGACACATACTGGCCATGTTTTGCTTTACATGTAAATTCACCGACATCTTGAATAGAGGTTGAATTTGTGTAAAGAACCACTGCAGACCATTTCTTGTGTTTTGCTGAATCCACAAATGTGTTGTTGTCTTCATAGGGCTGTTTGTTTCTTGTCCAGTTAACGGTATCAACTGAATGGCCACGCAATTACCGCTGTGGGATGTTTGGTGAGATTCCTGTCCCCTGGAGAGATGATGCATTGTGACTCCACGAAATGGAACTTGCAGAGCACTGAAAATAAATATTATTAACAAAAAAAAATTAAATCTACTTCTCTGGTATCTGTTGGACATCTTTTTCAAATACTAACACGTACGATTGTTAAAAATAGAAATTAAAAATGTGACATGTTTTAATTTCTAAGCAGGTCTTAAGCCCGGGGTCTCAAGGCCGAAGACTTTTAAAGGAAACATTTTTGAAAGATCATTTGCTAAAAATAGAAAGTAAAAACGTGACATGTTTTAATTAAGGAAGACTTAAGGAGACATTTTTTACAATCTATATCTGTGCATGGCATAATTTAAGCCTGTCTCAATTGATTTAGAACCTTAGGCAAAATATATTTCAAAGAGTTTCAGGCAATCTAACACGAATATTGTTCATTTCATGGTAGAAATGGGTAGTGTATATTTCACCAAAAAACTGAGACGCAGTTAAATTATTTGTGCTTCAACCAGACATCGCAGATATGTATTTTTTTCATTTTCTACACGCTGTGTTAATTGCTCCTTACAGGCCTCAAGGCAGGACTAGGGAAGCCTTTATTAGACCCTGCAGGGTTCCGGTCATAAATACGTTTTTCAAGCCTGGGAGACGAATACTGAGTTTTTTCTTGCAACTTTGCAGCGCATTCTAAACATTTCACAGATCAAGCTTGTGTTGTTTTTCTTCATTTTGAATTTTAAGCCACTTCAAAATTGAAATTTTTCGTTGAGTCGATTGGTTTTAGTCCAATATGTCAGGCTAGTTAATTCATCCTTCATGCATGCTTAACACTGATCTTCGCCCGAGCGAAGATCAAAGCGATCCGGCGGGAAGGAGTCTGGTGAAGTCGAGGGAAACATTGCGATCAAGGGAAACAAAATTCACTGTTCCCCAAGGGACCAGTCATTAAGTTATGTGTTCTATAGTAAAGCAAATGGCAAAACACATTTTGAAAACCGCGCGACATCATTCCAGCGACAACATCACAGTGACATCATGTCACCTTCAACTGCTCTGATCACGTGCAACAGCGGTCAACATTTCGCGGGTTTGACGTCATAGTTTCGCAATGTTGCCCGCTCATGGCATTTGGCAGTAAACAGTTTCATTGTTAGATGTCATGAATGGCTGGCCAATGAATGGGTGCGCTGTAGCGGGAAAAGCGCCAGCTATATAACGGCTTTTACGGCTAACGGTTAATTTATTTTCCTCGCTGTTAAGGAGGCTGGCAACAGTTTCCAGCACTATTCTAACAGCCATACTTTGAAGGGTAAATGCCACTGTTTAACAAGTGATGCTACAATAATGGTATCATACAAATTCCCAATCATTTGTAAACAAGTTGCAATCATCTATTTTACACAAAAGGTTGCCATAGCAACAATATGACCAGCTAAAAACCCCCTTAAAATTTTAGCTTCAAACTCTTAAAACCCAAAAACGAGTTCGGTGACCCCCATTTTTGTATTATCGAATTATGATAAACATGACTTAAAAAAGTTTCTGTGGAGTGGGTTCAGAGTCACCTTAAATTTTCGAAAGTTTAAGGTGGCTCTGAACCCACCCCACAGAATTTTTTAAACTTTGCAAGAAGTTGCGTCTTGTCATGCTGATCATAATTCGATAATAAAAGATAGAGGTCACAGAGCTCGTTTTTCAGTTACAAGCGCTCAAAGCTATAATTAAGGTTGTTTTTAGCAGGTCATATTGTTGCTATGGTAACCAATTGTGCCTGAAATTTGACAGCAACATGTTAACCAATGATTGGGCATCAATCGATATGGAGTGGTTATAATTACCCATCAAAGTCTACGTGTTGAAAACTGTTTCGAGCCACCTTAATCAAGAAACTAAGAAATTAGTTACTATTGTTTTAGAAGGTTCAAAATTCATTTTGATTACTGTGAAATATATTAGGACCATTCCAGGATTAAAACTGACGGTATTAAATGAATTGGCTACTTATAATATAGTTTAAGTCTCCCGGCTTATCCCTGTACTAGTAAGCCATAAGAACAAGACACAAAAACGTCCTGACAAGAGATATTAAGACTTTCACATTCGTATCTAAAATTTTCCATTGATTAACATTTATGGCGTACGGTTTTTGGCCCTTTTTACGGCTAACGGTCAACCCTCTCCCATCCCCATCCCCCTCCCCCTGAGACCCTCGTGGAGGGGGAGGGGAAGAGGTGGAAACTATCTCTTCGTAATTGTAACACTCTTTCACCTTTTTTAAATGATAAACGTAAATTTAATTTAGCCGGTACTCTATTGCATACGTGATTGTACATGGTTTGGCTTCCTTTAATTCATTTTCATCTACCAATGGAAAACTGCAAGGAACTTATCAGAATGTACAACTAGGAAATGTGAATCATTTGATAATGACATGTTACTATGGCAACTTAGACAAGCGAATATGGTGTGCACACAAAGGCATATATAGTTCCGGTTCAGCTAGAATTGGACGAGTGAATGGCTTCTATTCTCTGGTTGCGTCTTATTTTTAGCATACTTTTGAAAACTACTTTGAACTTTGGAAGCCGCCAAGCATAGAGAAACGGATTTAGCAAAGATTTCATGGTGAAGATGTAATAAAATATGGCAAACAAGTACATTTCGTACGATTCGTGATCTTCACAAGTAGGGCAGGCTCCAATCACTTGATAAAAAACAAACCAAGGGGTGAGACAGAACAGAAATAAACACAAAGCTACCAACATTGCCTTGGTCATATTTCGTTCTCTTCTGTAAGCGTTCATCACCAGTCTCCCTGATTCGTCAAGGTTGCTCAACGCTGCGCTCTTTCGATGCTTTCTCACGACGCAGTATAGACGAAAATAAAACACAACGCTGCTGATCGACGGCAGTACGGTGTGCACGCCAGATATGACATTTATAAGCACGATCGAGTAGTTAAGTTCCCTTAACACCGTGCGATACGACATGTAGATACTACTAGAGAGCCAGATGATCAGAATCCAGACAAACACACGTTTCTTTGTCACAGTTGCGCTGTACTGTAATGGCTTCGCTACCGCGATATATCGATCGAACGATAAAGCAACCACATGAAAAAGCGACGATACCAAGAACAGTGAACTCACAGCTTCAATTGAATGAACAGCTTTGGAGGAAAATGTTAAAATCCACCAAGCGCATAATGGCTCTTGCACTAACCCCACAAAAAAATCTGCTACAGCCTGACTCGCGATGAGAAGATTGGAAGGCGCCCTCTGTAAGTTTCTGTTTGGGTCTTTCCATACTGCAAGGACTACCAAGGCGTTTGAGAAGAAAGTGAACACTGCTGAGACAACGACAAAAACTGCCCAAAAATACTTGAGATCAAAGTTAGCTTCTTTCCAACGCGTGTTTAACGGATCGTAAAATTCATCGTCCATCCTAACCAAACTGATAGGTTATTTTTTGTCAGAGCGTTTTAAGAACAATAAAATTCGACTCCCTTTGTATAATTTTGCACGTTTATCGCTCGCAATTCTTAACTGTTAGTTTAAGAAAGCAAACATCCTATTTAATGTCTAACGCAATCAGGAATCGAAACCGTCAGCTGCATTTAGAAGAGTTTTCTTTGATTCTTCTACTGCTATAATCTGTCAAAAAATAATTGTTGTTGAATCTTTCATGTCAATAAATTATTTTTCGTTCTTGTGCTAAATCGCTCCTGTATCTTTTTTTCTTTGAATAATCTGGCCCTGACGATTTTATCTCTCCATTAATATTAAAAGAATACATTTGTATCTTTTTCTAATTGATTTGATTATCAGTTTTATATATTTTTTTCGTTTGAAAGTGTTAGTTTAAGAAGGCAAGCATCTTTTGAACATTACAGACAATCAGAGGTCTTAGTAGCAGCTGTATTGCATTAGTTTTGCTCGATCCTTTTCACTTTGACCAATGACCTGTCAAACCAATACGACATCGGTTACCAGAGTGATTTTACAAATTTTTAACTTGTGTTTGTCCAAGTTTGTCTTTCGAGGAGAAATGACTTTGTTATTCCATTTTAATGCTCATTGTTTTCTTAATTTACTTATACTAAACTTGTGCTAAATTGATGGGGAAAATAGTCATTCTTTTAATTCAAATGCAAGAATAATAAGAACTAACACTGGAATCAGTTTATTTAAACACATCGCCTACCTTTCTCCAAATGAAACTGAGATTAAAGAAAGACTCACTCAGTTCCCAATTTGTGAAGTCGAGCATCTCTGATTTCAAAGATATCTTTCAGCGAATTTACGCAAAACAATATGAAATGATATATAATTAATATCGCCATGGCTTAGTTATATCCGGTCTGTCGCAGTAAATCTGAAAAATTCCAAAAATGGATGTTAATGTAGATTTTTGCCGTCAATACCGTGGTATTGGTAGTATTGGTAGGTGCTCTTCATTTATCAATATGAAATAAGGATTTTAAAAAAATTGAACTGAAACCAGTACTTAAGAATCTAAGGGTTAAGAATGTATCGAAAAGGACTTTGGAATAATCAACGAGATGTCTGAACTGACATCAAACAATTAACCAAGCACTGCTTTATCAAATAGATAAATCTCTGCGGGATTATTTCAAAGACTTTATCTTTGACGGCACAGCAGTCTCTACGTCGAGACACATAGTCAGCGAATATGTGTACTTTTAAAATGATTACTGTCAGATTTTAGATTACTATTTCTGCTTTTAGCCTTTTGTTAGTTTTGTAGGTATATATTTTGTATTTTAAATTAATTACTGCTGATATTTTAGTTTTTATCGAACTTTTTACATGCATGTATTTCATTGTGACGTAGTTAGCATACACGACCCCACAAGCTTGTAAGCTTTAAATCTCATCGCCGTGTGAAAAGAAAGGTTTTATGTTATGTTTATTTATGTTTTTTAATATTTTAACCTCTACCCAATAAGCTCAAATAAGTCATTATTTCGATACTTTGAGGGTGATAAGTCTCCAAATTTCGAATTATATACCAAGAGGTAAATGAACCAGCATCGAATTAATTAATGTCATTACTTTTTCAAAAAGACTGGAGACAACATGATAACATACGACGCGTAGCGGAGAATTTTTGACGAACTTCGAGGTGTTTAGAAATGTGGTCCAACACTGTCTTGAGTGTTTGATATATCTTCTCAATCAAAGCTAAAACTAGCGGTAAGCAGAAAATGGATAATTAAAATCATACAAATGTGTGCTAATTAGTTTGAGAAGACCTGTTTAAATCGGTCGCTAAAAAGTGTGGTCGTTTGATGAAATTTTTGAAAAGATTTTAATAATGTAATCTAAGAGAATAGAATTAAACTATTATTCGTTTGTTATAAAATTAACTGTTCCCCTTGGGACCAGTCATTAAGCGTTAAATATTAAGTGTTGATAAGCAAAGTTTTTGTAAAGCATAAAAAAGCAAAAATTAGCGATAAGAGAGAACAACGTTTGGGTGACATCGTGACACCATTTTCAAGTTCAAATGCAAGAAAAATAAACTGTCAGAAAATTCGCTCGAGATTAACGACATATTTCATGATTACATATGCAATGTCACGCAAATAGTTTTGTTTTAATTGAGTCCGACTGGACATTGAGACATTCTCTTATTAACAGTTCTCTCTTATCGTTCTCTCTGATCGCTAATTTTTACTTGTTTATATTAACTGTTAGCCGTAAAAGCCACTACCCTAATGAGACCCCCCTCTATTCTTTCCTGAGCACGGCCCGATAAGTAGAATTACTGACTTGACGGCAAATTTAGCATTATGAAGTAACTTGTTTTCTTCTTTTTTTGCTTCAGGCATATTTTTTCTGGCTACGGCCCTGTTTTATAAGAGCAATTTGAATTATTCTAGAAATTTAAATAATCATTCACACACTTTTACTTCAAATAAGGAAAGGTTCTGTTTCCGAAAATGACGTGTTTTAAAAAAACTGTTTTTAACGTATCATATATCTCATGATACTAGCCTTTTGACTCAGGCTTCCGTAGGAAAGCCTGAGTCTAAAAGTACAACACGTTTGTCGTCGTCGTCGTATTTGGTCGCCAAATGGGGGATCATGGTCCCAGGCGTTCCTAGCGTAGTGCGAGGAAACTGGGGATGAGAATGCGTCACCTCTCGCTCTTCGAAAGGATGTTGTGTTTTGCGAAGAACGTTTGGGAGGGACTTGAAGAAGATGGCGATCGCTTTCGGAACGGGTTGGCCCACGAGTTATATTGCTTGAAAGCCTGTCGGATAAGCAGAGTTCATGCTCGTCCTCACGAGATAACAAAGGAGCCATGCACGAGTTGAAACTATGGAAACACAGACAAAAAACAAATCATGATGCTGAGACGAACAACTCAGATGTTGATTGAAAATCGAAGAATCGTTGTAAGCAGAACTTGGAGGATGAGGCAAACAACATGCAAATGGATAAAGAGGATACTCCAGGAAGCAGCTCGAATAGTATTCTTTTACAGTATTCTTCCCGGCAACCGGGAAGTGTTTCAATCTAACTTGGAGCACTGCATGTAATAGTTTAGGCCCCTTTTAATATTTGTTCAAACAGTAACTCAGATGAAACAGCACTCGTCGTAAATTAGGCATCTTCAGCAGAGGAGACTACAGGCCAGATAGGCTACTTTGGGCCTTTTCAGTATTATGCCAAGGGGAGCCCACAGAAAATGTTGGTAGGGGTATGAGGCTCGCTTCCCAAATCCCTTACCCTATTTAAGACCAAAACCTACGATTTTCCCTACCCTATTTGGCCTCACCAAGACCTGGTCCTCAACATCCTGTTTCAGACTGTAACGACATGCGGATAGACAACAAAGTCCGCAAAACAAAACTTATTTATTGCAATTAGCAGCAACAAAAAAAACTACAAGATGGTTGACCACACGAGAAGTCACGTAGCACCCAAGGCGGGAACTAGACAAGTACTTCATGTAACCATACTCGTTACACAGACCTGCCTTATAATCAGTTCCCTAGTTCAGACCAATTTTTAAGGCATTGTGAAGGGCTTTTATTGCGGGTCTTATCGATAATGATGAAAAAGTAGCTTCTTCTAAAAAAAAATGCCAAATTCCTCGACTAGAGTCCAAAAACCATAACCTATTTGAGACCAAAATGGCCAAAATTGGTACCCTGTTTCTGACCAAAACGGCTAAAACATCATACCCTTTGAGGCCGCACTTACCTACCCCCGTGTAATATGCCCTTTCACTTGAGATCTACGTGCGAGCTTGTCAATATAGTATTTTCTAGAAGGCAAAAAGAACATAAAACTCTCCTGAATTTAATCATCGCATATCAGTTTTTCAAAGGGAAGTTGGGTTTTTTTTATTCGACATCCGTTTATGAAAAGTTTGAAATTGTTTTTCCTGTGAAAGTTTCTTAGCGGAAGACGATAAAGTCATACCTAAAATGAGAAGTAAATTTATTATGCCATTTATGCATTCTTCTGACACTCAAACAAACCCATGCAATTATCAACATGTGAATAAAAAAACCTTTTTCAGTCCATAATAAAATTCTTCTCAATATTGGCTTGTTTTTTTGCTCTCATGCTGAGTTTGTAGTAATTATAGCTTTAGAATTTCTCTTTACCCCCCAGCCATGTTAACGAAATAGGAAACAGAATTAGACTGAGCCACGTACGGACAGGAAGCAGATGGCTGTTATGAATCATATTTTGTCGTCCTGTCATTTAAGTAGGTGGTTTAAAAGCCGCGCAGCCGTGATAAGAGAATTGCAGAAGACTTCAGAGTTCGCCAGCATGCATGCTTTCGTTCGAAGCTTTCATCCACAGTATATTCATGTCCCTGTGCTGTGAGGCTAAATCAAACGGCACTAATTGCCTCATAGAAGAAACAGAATGTACAAGCAATTTCTAAAGCTGATTCTTCTGCGACTAATTCTTCTGGGTAAGTGTTGAATTCAATTGTCGTACAAAACTAAAACGTAACTTAAGTTAAAGAATTTTTGCAACCACAGATAACATCAGCTCTCACAAAAAATCTTTTAGTCAAACATGAAATTATTTCAGATCGACTAAGCGCTTATTAAATATGTGAATTATTTGATATGAATTCAACTTATAAAATGTCCACAGAAAAAACCGCTTTGGTAGGCCGGGAATATATCCGTAGATTTAAGAATACGCTAAGAGTAATTCTTCGAACGTCCCAAAAATTAAGAAACGTCTGAATACTAAGAACTTTTGCTGGTAAGCTTTTAAAAAGAGAAATTGCTATTTTATAGCGTGACCGAATTTTTTCTTATGGATAATACGACTTATCGAAAAATCGATCTAAACAGTGATGTCGTTACTTGAGTACATTTTACACTAGAACACACAAAATTGTCCGGAGCAGGCTATTGCAGTTAATAAACAGCTCGAAAATTTCAGTAAAACTTCATGATAAATTTCGGAAAATACAAGCGCGTTCTGGATTTTCATGAGCAAGCTAGAAGAGATAAGGACTCCAAACTCAACTATCGCAGCTGTCTCTGTTTGTAATTAAGCGTAGAAAAAAATTTGCATTGTCGATCGCCGTAACCATGACGTCATAAGAGGAAAATCTGCCCGAGTAGGCATGCAAGACCCTTACAAATGTAAAGCTTTAAATACATGTAGTTTTCTCTATATATTTTTGCGATGTTTATTTTTGTTAAAACGATGGAACGGTGCAAAAGCGCTGTACAAGATTGCATAACCAAACTGCTTATATTGCTCAATGTTAAGTATGCAAGAGAGATGAATTAACCAGCCTGACATATTGGACTGAAACCAATCGACTTAACACGAAATTACAATTTCAAAGTGGTTTACAAGCCAAATTAAAATTCAAAATGTAGTGAAACTGGGCAAGCTTGATCTGTAAAATGTCGAGAATGCACTGCAAAGTTGCAATATTTTTACTGCTTCCATCGTACTACAATATAATAATGTGACAAGGTTTGTGAAACCCGAAGGAGACAAAACCACCTAGCGGTTGTATAAAACATGTTGAACATTCAAGAAAAATACTCAGTTTGCACCTGTCAGGCCTGAAAAACGTATTTTTAACCGGAACCCTGTAGGATCTAATATCATTCATAAAAAAGCTTCCCTAGTCCTGCACGAGGCCTGTAAGGAGCAATTAACACAGCGTGTAGAAAACGTAAAAAAGATTTGCGATGTTTGGTTGAAACAAGTAATTTAACTGCGTCTCGATCTTTTGGTGAAATATACACTGCCCATTTCTACCATGAAATGAACAATATTCGAAGTTCCTAAAACGCCGGAACTAAAAAACTTTTCATATATACAACAGAATTAAGATTTAAGTTCCCTTGAACTTAAATTGAAGAAATAAATTTATAAATTTATTGAAGAAATAAATTTAAAAAAAGTCTCAGTTTACAAAAGCCCGATTAAATCGTTCAGTTTTTACTTAAGGAAGTATAAAGTCGTGTGACCCCTTTCTCTAAGAACCCTACTACGTTTGGGAGGAAGCAAGGTATATAATACTTGACCAGTGTCACTGGTGATTCTGTTGAAAAGATCATTGTCCCTAGTCTTAAATACATCAGACATCAAAATGAACTTACTTGTATAGCCAAAACGATAGGCTCGCCGAACAAAGGTGTCAATCCGATCTAAATATTTGCTTTGAAAGGCAAACCCCCACACTTCTTGAGATCCTGGGCTAAAGACCTACTTGGCAATTGAAACATGTCACAATTTGGTTTCTATTTTTAACAATTTTACTTTTAAGTCTTTCAGAAAAGATGTCCAAGAGCTATCAGACAAGTAGATTTAATTTTTTCCTTAATACTGAATATTTATTTTCAGTGCTCTGCAAGATTCATTTCGTGGAGTCACAATGCATCATCTCTCCAGGGGACAGGAATCTCACCAAACATCCCACAGCGGTAATTGCAGTTCTTAACTGCTCATTTAATGGCCATTCAGTTGATACCATCAGCTGGACAAGAAACAAACAGCCCTATGAAGACAACAACACATTGGTGGATTCAGCAAAACACAAGAAATGGTCTGCAGTGGTTCTTTACACAAATTCAACCTCTATTCAAGATGTCGGTGAATTTACATGTAAAGCAAAACATGGCCAGTATGTGTCTTCTTGTTCGGTCCATCCAAGTAAGACGCTTTTATTTGGTTTCTGATTAAAAATGGTGGAATATTCAAACTGTATTACGCTCTTTCCACGTTGTTTGTTTTTTTCCCGCTGGGGCCAAAGCCAATATGGCAATGGCGGACCCAGGAAATTGAGAAACAGGGGGTATCGTAGTGTTTGAGTTCCACCTCCTGTGCTGTGGACACCTCCCCCTCTTTCTCCCCCTCCCCCCTTCCCCTCTTGCGAAGGAAAAATCTACACTGCGCTCGAGCAATCTCTCCTTTGCTTCAACTTTCCGCCCCTTGAATGTTTTGCTCGTTGGCTCTCAGTATAGAAGCAGTTTAAAAACAGATAATTCCCTGAGATACTGTTAATGCGTTCGTGTTCATGTTTTACTGTGTTCATGTTTTGATCCATTTTGACGGCTCAATGGCATATGTTCTTACTTGTCAGCTTTTAAGTCCAATTAATCACTTTTTTTGGGAATCGCCGGCCTGTCAATGTCAGAAATATGTCAATAAAGATTAACGACAAGCGGAAGTGATGGTACCCCACGTTGTTCCTCTGAAAAACTTTTCGTTAGTTAGTTCCCAGTCTAACTTTGTTCTCATTGATGACCCACAAAAGGAACCGTGAGAGACCTGGGAGCGCGAGTACGGGAAGGGGGGGGGGGGGGGGGAAGGGAAAGAGACTGTGAGCAATGTTAAAGTGAGGGAAAAGTAAGCGGGGAAAAACGGCCGCGTGGAAGATAGAATCTTGAACTAAAAATTTCAATCCCGTTTTCCAGGGCTTTACTCTTGAAATTCGATTTGTTTGCGGTTACAAAGTAAAATGTCAGGGAAACAACATGGATAGAAGTTATAAAAGGTTGGGCAGAGAAACACTGTCAGAGGTCAAATGATACAGGGGTACAGCTACTTGTTATTGTTTTGACTTTTGAATACTACATTTTTGGGCCAAAATTAATCCTTATTGGATAAGACAATTCTTGAAATTCAAATTATTGAACAGTCAGAGTGGGAAAAGCTCCCGTTTACGAATTCAGAGCCTTTCAAAACAACTCGAACAGACAGAACAAACAGCTGGCTAGTCTGAGTATATATTTTTAAAGGTTATTATGCAAGAGGGATGATTTGTTTGCTAATTATTTGCTAGTTGATAAAATATCGTTTTTTAATCTCTCGTATTAAATGAGTGTACCACAAGATGCATGTCTGGTACAGGTACTTCGCATTTTTGTATTGATAATTTTAATGTCATTACTTTTGACAGGTAAACCAAAACTGAGAAAGCTGCCATCTGTCTTAATAGCTGAAGTTGATCGCTCACCTGAGCTGGTTTGCAAAGCAAGTGGGTGGCCTGTGCCCCGTCTATCATGGTGGAGAAATGGCACCATGATTTATGATGGAGAGTACCTTAACTCGTTCATGATAAGAAAAACAGTTGATAACGGGTTATCGATGAAAATATTAGTTATTGAAGGATATCATCACGGAACTTATTCCTGTCGTGCTGATAATGTTTTGGGGACAACTCAGGAGTACGTTAATATCATGGTGAAAAGTAAGTTATTTTAACTATTCTTAGGTTTTGTCATTTCTTTTTATAGGTAGATGTCCTCTATTAGTACTGGGTTATCCCTCGGCTAAAGCAACTCGACACAGGCGTTAATAAATTTATCATCATATTATTATTGTTATTATTATTATTATTGGAAATTCACAGAGCTATTGATAGTATTAAAGCTGGTTTATTGATTGGCTCTGGGTAACAACAGGTTGCCTAGGGAAGCCAAGAAACACCCTTTGTTTGCTTTCTTCTCTTCTCTATAATTAGCATCATCATCATCATTATCATCGTCATCATCATCAACATTATTTTTATTATTATTATTATTATTATTATTATTATTATTATAATTATTAAGTGAGCTGCACGTCAAGTTTATTAGCGAAATGTAAGCAAAGGTAATGTAACTTAATGTTGCCACTCAACATTTCTCAATAACATGAGTTTCACATCTTTTATCAAAGCTGATCATTTGCTGATAAATGCATTTACTGAAACTACTTCATTCATTCACAGAGAACGATGCCTTGACATCAGTTTATAAAACACCATTTTGCAGCTGAAATATATCTTTTACTTTTCTAGAATACAACATGATTAAGAATGATTATCGTGACCAGCAAGGCACAGTAGCAATCGAGGGTAGAAATACTACTCTGGAATGCATTTGCGTCAAAACAGAATGCAAAGAAGACACTGCCTCGACTTACTGGAAATACAACGGATCGAATGTGAACGCATCACAAAAGTTCAAATTATCCAAAGAAATTTTACCCAACGGCGCAAAGATGGCGATGACCATACACGACGTTTCACCAACAGATCAAGGAATGTACTATTGCGGAATAAATACTTCCAAGGGATTTGCAGAGCTTCCAAGGCAACTACGTGTCATTTCCAGTGGTGAGTTTTTTTGTGACAGTGCATGATATGAAATGACTGATAGATTTTTTTTCCGTCGGGTACAGGCGAAGAACAAAAGAGAAGTAGTATGAAAAGGAGAAGTTGACATCAGATTTGGTTTTTGCTCCTGCATGGCTTGAGGTTTACGGGAAGGAGGAAGGCAAACTCTTTCCCAGGGCTTTTCCCTTGAAATTTGCCGGAGGGAAACGTCATGGGCACTAGTTGGGTGGGTTGGAAGTGCGATCCCCAAGATGGCGGCGACAGGGAGAAAGTGTGATGATAATCTCTGAGGAAGTATCAGGAACTGAGCGTAAAAGATGAAGAAATTAGGAATTAAGGACTTAGTCTTCTTTTCTTTTCCCTCCTCTTACATCCTTCTATCGGTACACAAGGCTTGATTCTCGAACTTGAGAAGGAGATGGTACATGCAAGGATAATTACATGTAAATTTGATCAGATATTAAAATGTCTTGACGTTTAGTAAATCTGCCGCAAAAAAATGTATATTTCAATATTTCAAAACAATCCAGCATGTAATTGCAGTTTGGAGTCTTCAGTATTTGAGACTACTGCTAATCAAAACTGTGGCCTTTCCTGATGTTTTTTTTTCAGTTAACGCTCCTCGCATTTCAGCTGCTTCAAATGCTTCTACAACCCCGGGGTCTCCAACATGGCTAAGATGCAAGGCAATCTACCCGGTTATCCTCACATCACCAAAGACCTATTGGCTTTTTAACAACACCAGGCTCCCAAAACAACCACAGCACTACCAAGCAAAAGAATATGGACCAAGAATAGGCCCCAACTCCACGACTAAGCTCCTATCCCTGCAGCTGCATATCTCCAATGTAAGCGCTCAAGATGTTGGTTGGTATACCTGTGGCACGGATTTTAAGATTGATGTTGTCACAGCAAATGCCTTCTTAAGTCTCAAAGAAGAGACCCTTGGAGGTAAGATTGATGACCAAGGAAATCGTTCTTTTTGTAGAGATGGCATTTTTTGCAGTCTGACAGATATCATCCAAGGACGTCATCACGAGTTTTAAATTTGATCAGAAACATTCATGAAAGGCATAAAGAATTTGCTAGTAACCTTCTGAGCTCCGGGAACATCATGATGTGATAGTATTTTAAACAGTTAACTTAAAAGTCGCCATACGAGCCAAGTGGCTCACCAGGACAACCTCATCTCCTAGTTCTGTAACGTGTAGCGACCAGAAGAATTTCCACTCCCCCAGAATATGATGATTGCCCATCGCAATAAATTCTCCAATACTCATTTATACACCTGGGTAAAAAGAAGTAATAAGAGTGTAAAGTGTCTTGCCCAAGAACACAACACAATGTCCCCAGCCAGGGCTCGAACCTAGACCACTCGATGCGTAGCTGAACGCATTAATCATGAGACCACCTCGCCTCTTCCTAATATTCCAAGTAACCCATACTTTGACAGGTATGTTATTATTTTCTTTGGCGTAAACTACTGCAATGTCATGGTGACGTGACTTGTCTGACGTCATTCACGCTATGTGACGTCATTTCACGGTATGAGACGTCAATTTACGCTATGTGACGTCATAGATGTCTCGTACAAGTTTTATTGTCAATTGCAGGCAGCTCTGTTCCCAGTGTTCTGGCCACAAAAAGCTCGGTCTGATAGAATGTGTGAATCAAGTAGTCTCATTTCTTATTTTCTTGCAGGCGAAGCGGACGATCCAAACATAGACTCTAGTTCAGAGGACAGTCCGCTGGTCGCTATAAGCTCCATCACTGCGGGCGGTATCATCATGGGCTTTGTAGCAGCCTTTGTTGCTTACAGGCTGTGCAGAAACAGGCGCAATGCCGAAGAGCCTTTCTTTGGTGAGATTTCATTCCTTTTTTCTGTCTTCTGTTAGCAATAGCCAGCAGTGCAAGACGAAGCTGTTGTTATCAAGTGGCGAGTTCACGAGTAATGGCTCAGTTAGTGAATTGATAGTGAGTATTGAGTTGTGGGGGCTTTGGAAGGTGGTGTGAGCATTAGGCCAGCATCTAGAGTAGCAAAGTCGACCTTACATTGACTTACAAGCGTTCTCACGATAATCACGTGATTTCCCTGCCCGAGTACGTTGGAGTTGAGTGAAAACGCCATTTTAAAATTTCTCTGGGGTGGTGTGGACGGGTTCTTAATAAGAAGTGGTTACAAATTAAAAGAACCCGAGAAGAAGCCAGAAGTGAGAACTAAGAAAGAGGTTATCTACGTAAGGACGTTGTAGCTAGTGGGTTAGTTAGCAGAGAGCTTGCTTTTTCATTTGTTTGTTTTTTTCTTTTCACTTACTAGAAACTCCAGTTAACGGAAGGCAGTTTAGGTACGATGTTTTTGTGACCTTCAGCAGCCAAGATCTAAACTGGGTCAACAAGGAGCTGCTGCCCCTGTTGGAAAAACACAAGCTTATCTACTGCATACACGACAGGGACTTTGAGATTGGCAAGGCTGTGGTAGACAACATGGCCGAAAGCGTGTACACAAGTCGCAAAGTTCTGGCGGTCATGTCACATAACTACATGTCAAGCAAGTTCTGCCGAGGGGAACTGGAGATGGCCTTGTACCGTAGCACGGAGATGGGCGACTCCTCTGTGATTGTGATGCGTATCGATGGAGTGGATCGGAGCAAGCTGCCTAAGGCCCTACGCAACAGGACCTTCCTGGACCATTATGACATCACGGAGCGCAAAACATGGGAAGAAAGGTTGATCAAGCATCTCAAGCCGCCACAGATCGACAAGAGCGCGGAGAAAAAGAGTATGGAAAAGAGTTACTCATTGTTAAAGGACACTGAAATATGAGCAAAGACGTGGCTATTAATGATATATAAAACACGAAAGATCGTGTTTGACTACATTTCCAGACACCGAACTGCGAGGTGTTTAGAAATGTGGTCCAACACTGTCTTGAGTGTTTGGTATTTCTTCTCAATCAAAACTAAAACTAAGCGGAAAATGGAAAATTAAAATCGTATAAATATGTGTATGCTAATTAGTTTGAGAGACCTGTTGAAATCGGTCGCTTAAGAGTGTGGTCGTTTGACGAATTTTTTGCAAAGGTTTGAATATGTAATTTAAGAGAATAGAATTAAGCTATTCGTCGTTTGTTATATTACTACACATTGCGAAACCAATTGCAAGATAGAACTTTAATACTTAAGACCAATAGTGTCCTTTGTACCAAGGCTTTAAAAAAATGAAAAAAAAAAGTAAAAATACCAGCAGGTTTTTGTTTCTTTATTATATTGAGAAATGACATCGTTTCTTTAGCAGTTACAGGTCCAATTGTTCCTATTGCTTCTATATAGAGAGTAGTTCTGTATAGTTGGTATACACATAAAGGCAAATAAATAATGATGATGATGATGATGATGATGATGATGATGATGATGATAGACAATGTTCTTCAATGGCACGTTAAACACTGAAATTAACATAGTACTGTATGAGTTCGCTTTGTAGCATATTTGATCACAGTTTTATCATGTTATATGGTTGTACCAGCCGGCTGCCATTTTCCTTTAATAAAGATGCTAGTGGTAATGTGGTTCGTTGTTATGCATGGATGTTTTGCCATTCCTCCGTCAGTCAGTTTGCGCGACATATTAAAAACATTAAGCCTTTGTGTTCAAAATAGACACCAGCGATATAGCTCCCATCGATAAAGTTTTTTTACGATAACTGCAGAAATTCTCGCGCGCTCATTGGCTAATTTTTATCGTCAATATGCGGACAGACACATGAATTTGAGATTCGTGCGACGCGTCAGCGAGCAAGAGCGGGCAATTCGACCATTCGTTATCGTAAAAAACAAATTGATGTCAGTTTTTAATGAGTCTGTCCTGTTATTGACAATGAATTTCGTCATCACATCGTCAAAGTAGTCTGCGGATCCACACGGCTATCGCCTCGTGGATCCACAGCTACTTTGACAATGTGATGACGAAATGTACGATCAATAACAGGACAGACGCATGAAAAACTGACGTCAATTTGTTAAGTTGCTTTCGAAACAACAAGTGATTTGTGGGACTCTTTCTGGAGGGATCTGGGGGTGGGGGAGGGGGACCGGGGTTCGGGGGATCCGGTCGAACCCCCTGAATTAAAAACTGGCCTCAGAATGCCGGAAATCCCATTTCCGAGGACCTCAATGTTAAAACTTTTCCAGGGAAGGATGCCCCCGGATTCCCAAACAGGGGACCGCGTTCCGTGGTCCGTATCCCGAACCGTCTTATCAAAATTCCTGTATTCGCCCAGTCTTGTACAGTAGTGTAGCAGCTGTCCAAAGCTGCTTTTGTTTTATCATTGTAGCAGTTGCTATTGTGTTAGGGATAGGGGCATTGTTTCTGTTATAATGATACTTAATTGTATATAGCTTTAAATTTACAGATAAGAAATTAGTTTTTTTTTGCTATATATGTTAAGGAGGTGGACTAGAAAGGGATAACCTCTTCTACCTCCCTTCACAATTTCTCATGTATTTTTGTCGTCAATGTATTGTTGTCATCTTTGTTTGTTCTCTGTAGGTGATTAATTGTGAATAAACTATTATTAAAAAAACTATTGTACTCTCAAAGGGTAGCAAGCCAATCATGTGAGACCTTAGGAGAGCTGCTACATCACCCGTCTTGTAAGCGAAACCACACCGCAAACAAAACTGAACTATATTCTCTTCATGTTAACATCTCCTTATCGATGTCTTCCGATGGACTAAATATGCATTCTTGGGCTTTCAATTTTCAATTTTATGGAGGTTTGCTTATCAGTTTTAAAAACAACTGGCTGCTTGTTAATAGACTACCTCACCCAATACAATGCAATGAAATAATCAACCAAACTGGACAGATAAAACTATGCAATAAGTATGGGTTATTGACCAAGTGTGAGGTCAAGATGGCTGGATATTGACCGAGTTCTTTTTTTGCGAGTTTATGGACCGAGACGGAGTCGAGGTCCATAAACACGCAAAAAAAGAACGAGGCCAATATCAAGCCATCTTGCCCGAACAAGCTTGGTCAATAAAGGATTTATTATATGGCCTTTGGGGAAATTTTTCTTGCGGGAAAAGGCGGGTAGTCCCGAGCGGGCAAGATGGCTCCATCTTGCCCGCTCGGGTAGCCAATCATAGCGCAGGATTTGATTCATCTTGCCCGCTCGCGGAGCTAGCCATATAATAAAACGATTTATTGACTGGGTCTTACGCTTCGCCACACGACAAGTGATTACCATCCTTTTCATAGATACCAGCTACATCTTAAAAGTTCGAATACACCCTTCTCTACGACTATTCCAAAATTTTTGCCACTTTAATTCGGACTTCCGCAATAAAAACTCTTGAGTTGGGTATACATGAGGCTTCGATATGATCGCTCTCCAATGTACTAATCTTTTCACCTGGACGAGAATATAAATAATCGAACTGCTATTTATTTACATGTCCATTGACTTTTGCTGCACTTTTAGCTAGGATTTACGTATACATATAGCTTCACACTTACGCAAACCATGATTCCCTAACTATCTCTCGCCTCTTTATACCTTTGCACAACAAATTCTCTCGAGTAGATGCACGGGAATGTATAATGAACTTTTAAGAGAAATTTGATTCTGATCTGGCGACAAAAGGCTTAAATTAATGTAACTAGAATACTGCACGGCAAGTCAGCCTTCCGTGAAATGTGTACTTACAGTGTTACACAAGTGTTGATTTTAGCCGCTATGTTTTGTGAATATTCACAACTTTCGAGGTTCACTTAGCCTATAAACTTGCACAGACTAAGGCTATCTGCCGCTACCTTATATGTATGGTATGTAAATTATATACTAAGTTACGTATGATATGCATTATTATACTGCAGTGTAAAATATATCTGATGTCATTTCTCATCGGGCTTGTAACAACAACAATGAATACAATTTATGACTAAAACTATGTCAAAAAAATCTACATTTACTACCTGTTAACGTTTTTCTTTTTTTAATTTAACAACAGCTTAAAGGAACTATATCACGGTCTGTGCATCTTGAAAAGTTTAGCCTAAATACTTCAAGTTCGTCGTTTGTAATCCGTGCCAATCTTCTCCATCCTTAGCCATCCTTGTTCTTTTATGGTTCATTATTTTATCTCTTTGATGTTTTTTCTAACTTAGGATAATGTTTTTTTTTCAGGTTTTCTTATCTTAAAAGGTAATTTTAAAATAACTCAAACCACCATGACTGAGATCCTTTAAGGTTTGTGAGTAGTATAGTAAGCTAAATGTACTTCCTTCTTAGATAAGCATTTCTCTGCAGCTTGAAGCTAAGCGAGACGGCCAATAGCCAGCTGGTCAGACTCTTCTTGTTACATGACTAATGTTCCTGTAGCTGTTGTGTGTTATATGAATTATTATGATGTAGAGGTGGTAAAGGATTCTGATGATGCATAAGCGAGACCGCCAATAGCCAGCTGGTCAGACTCTTCTTGTTACATGACTAATGTTCCTGTAGCTGTTGTGTGTTATATGAATTATTATGATGTAGAGGTGGTAAAGGATTCTGATGATGCATAAGCGAGACCGCCAATAGCCAGCTGGTCAGACTCTTCTTGTTACATGACTAATGTTCCTGTAGCTGTTGTGTGTTATATGAATTATTATGATGTAGAGGTGGTAAAGGATTCTGATGATGCATAAGCGAGACCGCCAATAGCCAGCTGGTCATACTCTTCTTGTTACATGACTAATGTTCCTGTAGCTGTTGTGTGTTATATGAATTATTATGATGTAGAGGTGGTAAAGGATTCTGATGATGCATAAGCGAGACCGCCAATAGCCAGCTGGACAGACTCTTCTTGTTACATGGCTAATGTTCCTGTAGCTGTTGTGTGTTATATGAATTATTATGATGTAGAGGTGGTAAAGGATTCTGATGATGCATAAGCGAGACCGCCAATAGCCAGCTGGACAGACTCTTCTTGTTACATGACTAATGTTCCTGTAGCTGTTGTGTGTTATATGAATTATTATGATGTAGAGGTGGTAAAGGATTCTGATGATGCATAAGCGAGACCGCCAATAGCCAGCTGGACAGACTCTTCTTGTTACATGGCTAATGTTCCTGTAGCTGTTGTGTGTTATATGAATTATTATGATGTAGAGGTGGTAAAGGATTCTGATGATGCATAAGCGAGACCGCCAATAGCCAGCTGGACAGACTCTTCTTGTTACATGACTAATGTTCCTGTAGCTGTTGTGTGTTATATGAATTATTATGATGTAGTGGTGGTAAAGGATTCTGATGATGCATAAGCGAGACCGCCAATAGCCAGCTGGTCAGACTCTTCTTGTTACATGACTAATGTTCCTGTAGCTGTTGTGTGTTATATGAATTATTATGATGTAGAGGTGGTAAAGGATTCTGATGATGCATAAGCGAGACCGCCAATAGCCAGCTGGTCATACTCTTCTTGTTACATGACTAATGTTCCTGTAGCTGTTGTGTGTTATATGAATTATTGTGATGTATTGGTGGTAAAGGATTCTGATGATGCATAAGCGAGACCGCCAATAGCCAGCTGGTCAGACTCTTCTTGTTACATGGCTAATGTTCCTGTAGCTGTTGTGTGTTATATGAATTATTATGATGTAGTGGTGGTAAAGGATTCTGGTGATGCATATGCATGGACGGTATTTGTGGCTCTACAGTAGGGGGGTGGGGAGGGTTTGCTTGAGGTGGTAGTTGCCGTGGCAGTGGCTGCGTCACCTGCTGAAGTCTTTTTGTAAGGTCTTCTATTCTTAAATCCTTTAAGTGTAGTAAGTGTTCAAGTCTTCGAATTTTTACATTTAAAATCTGCAAATATGAAAGAAAGAAAGGAAAAAGAAAAGAAAAGAAAACAGGGCTATTAATATTACATTTGCAGCCACGCACAGACAACACTATCTAGAACCCTACAAAGATATGATCCCAGTATTGAATAGAAAACGGTGATAAATTAAAATACACCCATATGTCATTCCAGGCATAATGCCTGCATATCAAAAATACTGTGTAAGCTCAAAGTAAATCTCACTCTCAATCATCCCTTCCTAACACCACTGGCATGTGAAAGCAACAAAACCCACTCACACTCTCAGCTTCTTTAATTAACAACTTTTATTATATGGTTTGTGGTTGTAGCCAATAAAACACATGCCCTGATTGGCTAATTCAAGGCCATTATTCTCCCGTAAGACCCATGGGTTGACTATACTGTATAGGCCTACACAAACAAAGCAAAAAAGCATATAATAAACCTAACTACTTTTATCCTTCAATCTTTATGGAAAATCTCAAATCTCAGCCTTGCTGTATTGACCTTGCTACAGTAGGTCTCAGTTACAGATTTTCCTGTGAAGACCTCACTCTTGGTTAATAAGTACTTTACGAGTATTCAGCATACAATTCCCCTCACCTGTACAGTTTCCTGGGAGGCTAGCAAAGCCTGTTCTTTTTCTTCGAGTAATAATCTAGGATCCATTGTGCCATTGACATCTTGATATGACTGAGAGCGGGGAACTTTCCTACCAACAAAATGAGAACCAAAAGTTTCCATTTACGCACCATGTAGGTAAAATATTATTAATCAACAAATAGACGCCAACTCTATAAAGGAAAGAATGATTGACTTATGGAAAATGTTTGGTCCAATACTGAAGATGAAGCAGGGCTTGGAGGTAACTAAACTTGACAAGAAGAAAGGCCATCATACCACAGAAGGAGGAGTAGTGAATCCTTTTTACCAACAGAAAAAAAAACCAGCAAGTTCTTGCCAAGCATACCCTTTTCCTTGATGAACAGGACCAAGCTTGGACTTTTCGCCAAGCGGGCCAGCATAAGCTCCACCTTTACCATCCGTCTTACTCTTATGACGAGCGTTAGGACCTCTGGGGCTGTCTCCACTGCTTTTATCCGGGCCTGAATATGCGACTGGACCAGACTGATACGGGTATGTGCCGAGAGGGCCGGCAATCTGTTATTAACAAAAAATAGTTTCAACAAGATAAATCATGAAGTTTATAACTAAACATCACAGTGACTAATGAGCTTAACTAGAAGCAGATGAAAGGAATTTTTTTTACTCACCTCGTTCACTGGATTTCGTTGTTGTGCATAACCAGTATTGAATGCATAACCATAGTTATTCTCTGGACCTGGGAGATTGACACACATTGTCAGATAATGCTTGAATGCTAACTAGTTCATAAATTGACACACTTCAGGTGGAGGAAATTAACTGGTTGCAGACCTGATGTCATGATTTGAAAAAGTATTTTACTGGGAAGGGATACTTAACCAAGTCAACAAGCTCAACAGAACAAAGTCTCAGGAGCTGGCTCACACCACGAAAAGAGTTGGCGTCCCTTCTTTAAAATATTACAAATCATAAAAAAGATCTGAACATGCAGGCCCCAGTTGTTCAAAGGGTGGATAACGCTATCCACTGGATAAATCGCTATCCAATGGAAAAGTGTTAAGAAAACAAACCACTCTATCCGCTGGATAGTGATTTATCCGGTGGATAGTGCTATCCACCTTTCGAACAACCCGGGCCTGATCTTTATACTTCTGGCTATGGTCTGTCATTGTTTCAATTTTGTACTGATTATGATATGTATTGCCAGCTTGGCTCCTCTGGATAACCAGTCATGATACTGAATGGGCCACCCGGGCTAAATGAAGGGCTACTTTACTTTGCTTTACGTTATTGCTTTTTCCAACTCTAACTCTTATTTTGTTCATGGCCTCGAGTTATACTTTGAGTGTAAACCTAGCTATTCACTAGTAACCTTCTCACCTAAATAAGCCTGGCCATCATCATACATGTAAGGTTCATGGTCAGTTATAGGTCCGCTGGGAGAGAACTCATCGTACATTTGCTGTTGCTTCCGTAAACTGTCAGCTTTCTTCTTTGCAGTGTATTTCTCGATCTAAAAATTAACACAGCATTGTTATATAGCTGGAGTCTCTAGTGTTGAATACAAGATTTGCTGTCAAGTGACACTGCATCAATTGTCTTCGGTAGAATGAGTTTTGTGATTATTGACTTCCTTTTCAGACAGTGTCTCGGGGTTTCAATCTGTGGTGGTGATTAGAAAAGGAAGGTTATTTACACTAAATTAACTAAAAATTATGGAATCGGCTACCTTCAATCTCAGATTTGCCAGCACCACCTCAATCACTCCTGGTTTGCATTCTGCAACATCCTTAACTGTAGACTTTGGTACAGTGTAGCTCAGTTTAGACAAAACCTTTCCTGAAAGTAAAACAACATGATATCACTGAAGAAGTAGAAAACATGCACCATGTTTCTATTGAGTTTTAGTATAAATCCACTACCATTCTATCATGAATGCCGTTCCCTGATTGGCTATGCTACTCACTGTCTATTCTGTTCAAAGCATCTATGAAGAGGATTTAGATTAAGTTATGACTAGTAGAATAAACTAAAACAATCACATTTATTCACCCTTGATTTCTATGCGCGATAGTTGACTTGGGCTGCACCCTATCACGCAATAGAAACCTCAAGCTCATGATCTAATTATTTTATTAATAGAAACATGAGTGGAACTTTGGGAGAATGAGAAATGCTGAGGGAACATGAGCTGATAGGCAAGTGTTTTCACAGCTTTTGAGTTCTCCCAAACTTCCATGAGTGTTTCTATAACCTGAAAGAAACATGAAGAACATGTTTTCTATTTCTATAAGAAAATTCCGCGACAAAAAAGAAAACAACTTGTTTACTTCACCATCATTACGTCAACAGGTTGTGCTAGTTCTGTGTTTCTTTCGAGTTAAACCTTCGGGCTATTTTCTTTTAGCAAAATGCAGTCGTGATAATGCAACAGTCAGTAACATTACTTACTACCAAACAAAACTTATCAGCATATGCCGAATGACACTTACTATTGAGTGTATCCCAGTTAGTCAGCTTCTGGGCTTGTGAACTTGCCGAGGAGTAATTGTGGATCTCCACCATCTTAGGCAGAAAATGTGCAACAATTTCTGCTACAAGTACTGAAAAAATATTAAAAATGATCTCATTGTTAGTGTTTTATGTTCATAGCCTTAACTGAACTGTAGAGAAAGTTATGTGAAATAGTGTGGGCCTAGTAAACTCTCTGTCAGCTTGAGAAATTATTTAATTACTCATTATTTAACTATGGACATTAGTATCATTTTTAAATTGTACATGTAAGTTGTACAATGGCTCAAAGCTTAGACCAAACAAAAACAAAATGATTTTACATCGTAATGTTATAGAACAGTGCATGATAACTCAACTTACACAAGAAAACTGACGATCCTCTTAATTCATGGATTAATTTACCTTCTTGTCATACAATTCAGAGAGTAATCGCGCTCGTAATTTCAAATCAGATTTTGAAATTACTGGCCTGATTACCTGTATACTCCCTGAATCGTGCTCTAATCTGTCCAGTTAGTATAACTAAGCGTTTATATTTCATGTAACATCAGACCATGCCATTCAAAGTTGTGCATTAATTTTCATCTCTATACCATTGAGTTAAACCAAGGTTTTGTCAGAAATCATAAGACTTCACTAATTCTAGTCAGTTAGTACACAATTCCTACAAGAAACCAATAAAAAATGAAGTGTGACATCTACCTCCATCACTGAAATCTCTCCATATGTTTCGCTTTGGACGAGATAAATTGATTTCATCAATCCAAGTGTAAAGTTCTTGGAGTCCTTCCTCATCTAAAGTGGTTACAAGCTGATTTGGCGAACCCAGCACACCAGACATAACGTAAATATAGCTTTAACGTTCAACTTGACCTTTTATAAATCATACTGTTTGCCATATCATTAGTAAATGCTCTGCAAAATCGCTTGAAACTGTCACATCTCTACGCTAATCACACCGCCATATTGTTTTACACTCAAACTGTTGTCATGACGTCAAAACACTACAGCAATGCAGCATGGGACGTAATTGATAAATATCCAATATGGCGGCCGCAACATGGCGGCCGTATAAACATAGAACGGTATTGTACTGGATGCAAATGTTGGCGTTGTTTTACCTTTGTATCTCGTTCTTTGGCTTTTAGAAAAGCATTGTACCTTGTCTTTTGTTTCTTTTGTATTACGTTGTCTGTGACCGGTACCTACATATAGAGAAGGAACGGAACACCCGGGTTAGAACGAACAACAGTCACAACAGAAGAAGTTCTTCGGGAAAAAGCGCTTTTCCCAATGGCTTTAAACTCGACTCAGTCCACAGAAAGGTCTTCGTCTGATACAGAAAGAAGGGCTGATAGAGACTGGCCTGATTTCGTTTGCGGAGCTGGCGCAGCAGCCACAAATATTATCGTAACTTTTCCCGCCTACAAAGTGATGTTTCGACAACAAGTGGAAGGATTAAGATTTCGCAAGGCGTTAAGGCAGGTCGTAATGGAAGGCATTTCAAACCTTTATCGCGGAGTTGGACCTCCGTTGATGCAAAAAGGGACTTCATTATCTATTATGTTTGGGGTGTACCACAAGTTTCAAAAAGAGCTCTCTCGGAAATTCCCTGGCATGTCGTCTGTTACAACAAATGCTTCGGCCGCAATGCTAGCTGGAACTATGGAAGCAATCTTAACGCCGTTTGAACGAGTGCAAACGTTATTGTCTCACCGTGGCCATAATGAGAGGTTCCTGAACACATTTCATGCGTTTAAGGTTGTAGGAATGCAATATGGATTCCGTGAGTATTACCGTGGTCTGACGCCTATACTGTGCAGGAATGGACCTTCTAATGTACTATTTTTCGGCTTGCGGGGTCCGATAAAATCTATCTTACCTGAAGCAAAGACTAATATTGGCAATGCAGCCAATGATTTTGTGAGTGGAGCCGTTTTAGGAGCATGTCTGAGTACTTTGCTCTTTCCAGTTAATGTTGTTAAAAGCCACATGCAGAAACAGCTAGGTGGGGAGTTTGTGAGCTCTATCAAAGCTTTCACTGTGGTTTTCAATGAGCGGGGAAGGAGAGTACGGCGCTTGTTTTATGGAGTACCGCTCAACTACACAAGGGCTTTGGTGTCTTGGGGAATAATCAACTGTGCCTATGAACTGTTAAAGAAATTTTTTGTTCATGGAAATTTTCTTAGTAACAAAAAATATGCAAAGACATAATTACCATGAATCTGTTGATTAGTACAGTGCAACTACTCAAACTGGGCCACCTAATAGAAAACGATCCAATTAAAGCATAGACTGAGAACAATGGAATGGTACATGTAGGTTCTCATGATGGCAAGTGACAGTCTGTTTGACATGAAAACATAAACACTGTCAACACTTCTACATTATTAACTACTTATTAACCGAGAGTGAGGTCTTTACGGGAAAATCTCGGACTGAGACCTTGCCGTATTGACTGAGCGATAGCGAGGTCAATACGCCAAGGCCGAGGTTTGAGATTTTCCCGTAAAGACCGAACGTTTGAGGTTAATAAGTTGTTTATTATATGGCTTTTTGCTTGGCTTTTACAGGCCCATAATCGGCCCGTGGGCATTACGGGAGAATAATGCCCTAGTATTAGCCAATCAGAGCACGTGTTAGATCGGCTACAAACCCAAGTCATATAATAAATCATAGTTAATAGAGGGGAATGGTTATGAAGCCCGGCAAACATCAAAGGAACAAACAAAGATGCAAAGATTTATGTTGGAAGGTCCACAACCGTGCACAATCTTTTGTTTTGCATTCATACATTATGCATGAGTTACGTAATCAAAACATTTCTATTGGTTAGTTCCTCGGTCTGTAGTAAACAACTATTGTGTTTTGTGCATGGTCAAGGCAAAAAAGAACAAGAACAAGAACAAAAACATACAACAAAGAGTTTCATAACCATTCCCCTCTATTAACTATGATTATATACACTTGTAATCAGTCCTTGAGTTGACGGCGAATTGTCATAATAATTATTATAAATATCACTAAAAAAATTTAGCTTGAAAACTCATTTTGGGACAACTAAACCAAAACCATTTAAAAGTGTACAAAATTTATAACGAAACTAACCAATCAACAAATGGGAGAGGTTTGCAACACTTCATGCTTTGTTGGGTTTTCAGTTTTGTTAAGAACTGTTGTTCGTATTCTTCAATGTTATTGGTTGTGTGAGAAAAAGATCGCTATCCTTTGTTCTCAAGTAGTGTTCTGATTGGTTAACTTTTTCCCAAGTGGCCTGGTTCGAGCAGTCGCACTGAAATAATGTCCCTCTTTTTGCATTATTTTGGTGAAACACTAACTGGGATGCCTAGCTGAATTGTAGCCCTTGTGAATACAAAAATTTGAAATTGGCTTCTCATCTGGTGAAGCAAGTGAAGGGATGTGCACAACTTACAGCAAAAAATATTTTATCAAAAGATTGTGTGACAAGAAGGGATTGTGCAACAACTAAGATCATATGATGAGCAAAACCCACATAAAATGAGACATACTATACTTAAATTATTAGAGGATTTTATTTTTATATGGCAACATCTCTGTTATATACATAATATGCAATTGCTTACACATGTGGCTCAACATTTTTTGTGGCTATGCACGGACATGGTGTAGCCACTTTCTTGTTTGTTGTGCAGTGAAATATTTTTTTGATACATTTTCTGAAATTTTAATAATAATTATAATGTGCACTTTTAATGCATGTGTACTCTTTTTGCATCAGACTGCAATGCATGATGCATTTTTGTTGACTTATTATAAGACATGTATGTTAAGGCTGGTTTTCACCAGTGAAGAAGTCGTCTTAATCACAAGTAAGCACAATACAATCTAGTGAAAACCAAACCTGCAAAGTCAGAAGCAGAATACTGATTTCATTTATTTCATTTCTTATGTTCTAATGAAAACTAGATTGTCGGAGTGGAAGAAAACATGTTTTGTTTCATTTGGATAGTTAATCCAAATGAATTACTTGACTTGACCTTTTTTCTCCTCTCAGTGTAGGAATAGGACCATAATCTGTGTCCTTATACTAGTCTTACAAGACTTCTGAATTTCAGAATTTATTGTAGATGTTGCTCTCTAATGCTGACAGAGAATTTGCTAGTCTTACTGTTAGCCTTACAGTGGACCCTTCCCCCCCTTTACAGCCAACCTGCTCATACAGCCACGCATTACTACAGCCACTTTATTCAGGCCCAAACAAAAGCTCAGTCGGTCATTTAAATATGGCCACCCTGTTATTATGACCAGATTTTTTTTGGTTTGTTGGTGAGTGGATTAAAGGGGCTCACTGTATATCTAATGACCAGTGAAATGCCCTCCTTGACCACTTAAATAATAGCAATAGAAGAGACTGGTCACTAGCAATATTACTTTCCAGAGCAAACTTAAATCAATTATGAAAATGGCATTGTCCTATTTAAAAGATTGTCACACTGGTGTAAAGATATAACAGTATAATATATATATTCTTGAGGGCCCCCAATGAAAACCGCTATGGCGAGTTGGGTTCCCTCGTTAAATATATTATTATTATTATTATTATTATTATTATTATTATTATTATTATTATTATTATTATTATTATTATTACAATCTGTGAAATTTGTATTACTTGTATCAAGATTATTTATGATGTTTTAAAGAATTTTTTCCTGATGACATTTTCAACAAAAATATATACAATGGTTATGAACCTTTAAAGTTGAAAACATGTTGATTTTAAGGTATCATTTTATTATAAGGGAATCTACAAACTTGCATAATTTATTATAAGGATATTTTTCCCTTCCAGCATTCCAGTGATAAGCTTTGGGTTTATCTTTAGGAAGGAGTCTTGAATGGGAGAGGGGTGGGGCATTTGCCAGTTCCTTGGGAAATGTGTGAGACGGTGAACAGGAAAAAAGGGGGGCAGTGAATCCTTTCTAATATTTTCAGCGGCGTCCTATCCTTCGACTCGGTGGAAAAAGGGCGTTAGTAATGTCTGTCAAAAAAAGCGGACTTTGTTAAAAACGCTCCAAATTTTGCAGGCAGGCTTGTTTATGTATGTTAAACATTATCCTGTATTTTTCGCGGGTTTTTGCGTCGTTGTAGAGATGCAAAAAAATGCAAAACACTCGTTTTCTTGACGGCTTCTTTAGAAGTTAATTTGTTGAACAAACAACAGAAAAGCCCTGGAAAGTGAAGAATGATCATCGCAGTGAATTTTCCAATTTAAGCAATTGGAAAGAAGAAGCCTGAAAAAAATCAGGGCTTCAACGTTGAAGCCCTGATTTTTTTTCAGGCTTCTTCTTTCCAATTGCTTAAATTGGAAAATTCACAGCGATGATCATTCTTCACTTTCATCTACAACCGCAGTTCAAATATATGAATTATTTCATATATACTTTACATCAGAAAAGCCCTTTGTTTTGCCAGATCAGCCAGCGAAACGATGCATATTCGTTCCGACAAAGTGATTTGCTAATTATTTCTCGGTTTTCTGCGTATAAAGTTACAGTAAGTTGAGTATATTACCAGCTACTAGAAATTAGCGCTTACCAGGCCTAAAGCGAACAGACAGGATTGTTCTTATGATCAAAACTAATGACAAAAAAATCGCTCAAATTACGCAAAACAAAGTTGTCTGACTCTTATACTGTCAACGTGACTTTTCCCTTACCCTAACCAACAACTAACCGGTACACTAGTAACTTGTCGTCTTACTGCTAAAAACGAGCAGCTGGGAGAAGAATTGTTTTCTAGCTAATAACTTAATAGTCTGTTAAAATCAGGCACAATGACTTTGAAATAATCCAAAATATCGTCCGTAATCAGTTGTGGTAACCTTATCCACAATTAGCCTTAACAGCGTTAAAGTAATTATAAAGAACAGCCCTTTTCACGTTCAGTTTTCTCATTTGAGGGTTTAAGCATGACGTTTACGGCAGACGGTAAACGGCAAAGTTGGCTGATCAGATCTTTTACAGATCCTACGTGTATACCCGCAGTATTTTCGTTTGCGGCCCCTTGCATCATTTTATTCATGGATATGTATGTTGGATAAAGCAAAACTGGTCGAAGCTGGTTTATTTGAAGGATGAAAGATATAAATATACCGTGTGGCAAGAAATATTTGCTGGTTATAAATTTTTTTGCGATGTTGGCACTTTTTTTCCACGATCCGCAAAAAAGCTACCTCGTTCCCAGAGTCTCTCATCTTCCCAGGAATCTTCCCATGTTATTTTTCCCATCTTCTTCCCATCCATCTTCTTTCTCATCTTTCTGGAGACCATGGAAACGAGGCTGCAAGGAAGTTCCCGCAAAATTGTTCTGCGCAAAAATTTACTCCACGGGAGAAATTATACAAACAAAACCCATATATAGAATCTTGTTGGTGCCATTTATTCAAAAGGTCTCTTTCATTCAGAGACGAAACGATGCAATTAAAAATAAAACGTCAAAGTACAAAAGTCAACAAGTGTCTAATTAACAATTCGAATTTTTATTCCATCCTGCTTTGTGTACATGCCTTGTTAAACAATATTTACCCAGCTTAAGTTCTTCTACACAGTGTTTCTTGAGAAGCGGTTCTTGAAACAAACCAGACAGCCCAGCAATTAGCTTGCCACAAGCATTTCCTACAGTCAACAAACACAGCGCAAATTCTCTTCTCACGGGATCCGCGATTAAGTCAGAAACCGTGTGAGCTGAGTTGAGGTACATTGACCCTGCAGTGAAGCCCTCTGTCATACAAAGTGCTATGATGATTTCCACGCGAGGAACAAACCGAAACCACGAAGCAAGGAAGAAGAATACACCGTGAAGAAAAGCTATTAAAGCTAAAATCCATGTCCGCCTAACCCTTATATGATGAACCAGCTTAGGATTAAGCGCAGCGACTAGAAACAAGTGTGACCGGCCCATGAACTTGCCGATATGATAAGACAGTATGTAATAAGGATAATGATCTCTGGGACCGAACGGCGCATTTGGGAATGCAAGAGTCGTGATAATGGCGTGATTCGAAAGGTACTCTGAGAAGTACGTAACAAAAAGAAATAAAATAAACGGAAAAATATCTCTAGCGACATTTAGTCTGTCCGAGAATGAGATGCCTTGTATATTTTCTTGTATATCTTCTGTGGGTGGATTGTCTTCACCCTCGGCAAACTTCGTTTTCTTGTCAAAAGGCTCTTTATCTAAAAGGGCGTAAAGGAGTAGTAGTAGAAAGGGCCAGGGTATTGTCATGATAATAGTGGTGCGAGGCGCAAGGCATGACCACGTGGTTAAACCTGTCAATCAAATGAAATAGACACTTAAATTAGATTAGCAAAGCGAACATTGTAAAGTTTGCTCTTAAAAAAATCATTGCCAGAATTTTATGATTTGTGTACTATTTCAGAGAAATGAAATCTGCAAGTCATATATAACTCGAAAATCGGGCTGCACGAACATTTATCTTCGCTGAAAGAGGAGAACTATTTTGCCAGTTGTCTAATCTCAATGAACCTTTCATTACCAATTGTGGCGGGAAAGTTGATGTTTCTCGACCTAGTCCTTACGCGTTTTCTCTTCAAGCACAAAACTCCGGAGGAGACAGAACTGGTGCGAGGGTCATTCGGGGAGCTCACATGTAAAGTAGCCGGTTTATGTTACTCACTTGTGTAATAAAGGGGCCCAATAAAGGAGGCCACTCCCACGCCAGCCACAAAAGCGCTCACTGTAATATGTTCGTAGAATGCAGTCAGAGACAGGAACGTTATTTCACTGGTAGCCACTCCAGCCTCTATGATACCCACACCAGCGAGTCTTCCCGAGATGCGTTGCGAGCAAACGAGTTCTGTTAATCCTCCGAGGAAAAAGAAAATGACGAGCATTATTTTCTTCAAATACGAGATGCGCTGTAAAAACCACGGCGCTATTAGCTTGATGGTAAGAACTGGGATTGCAATTGATAAGATTATTGTTGTTGTGGCGATTGTTGATCCTGCAAGAATGTCTTCAGCTGCTATCAAACAGATTTCGTCGTAAATTAAAGAAAGGATTCCAAAAACAAAGAAGCAAGCTATATTCTTTCCTTTTTCTGGGTTCTTGTTTTCAGTCATGCTCAGCATCAGATAAAGGTACAGCCACTTCACTTGACAAATTCAATTTGTTCGTTTTCCCCCCAAAATATACAGCTTTCTTCGATTGTCTTCGTTATGTTTAAAGTCGAGATGATTGAGTGCTAAACTCGAAGTGCCAATTAAGGTAGGTTCCCCGTCATCCTGTCTGCAATTAAAAAAAACACAGTTTAAAAGACATAAACAAACTAGTGGATACTTAAGTCTTCAGTTCTCTCTTTATGCTGAAGTTTCGTATACGTTAGCCATTCAACGCGCCGCGTCATTAATCGTTCACGAGAACTCAGCGTGCATGACGCGATCAGTCCCAAAAGCACCGAAGCTTCTCTGAAGTGTTTTTAGAGATATGAATGGAATAAGGAAGAATTGTTCACGTAAATCCACAAAACCTCCTGTTATGTTCCAAAAAAAATATCCTGTTATGGACGGGTGCCAGTATTATCCAAGTCAATCTTTAGTCAATCGTAAAACAGGTTCCCACATGTAAACCATCGAGGTGTGAAATGGTCAAAAACTTTCATTCCAGTTTACTACTTCAAAAATGCTAAACTTGCTCCCATCTGTCAGATGTCTCATGTTCCAACAATTGAAAGGATTTTGATCAAAAATTATGAAGGGTGAGTTCTCAGAATCTCGGAAAGAGTTTGTATCTGATCAGTTCTAAAACTTTTCAACAAGTATAGCATTGGTTCTTCTTATTTAGAACCGAGTTAGAAGTGATAATCAAGAGTTTTCAACGTACCTTGTACATGACTTCCAAATGATGATGAAAGGTCTTATAAACTCTGCTATTTTCAAAATATTTTGAACATAACCTGTTTTTATTACGGACACGTGATTCATATTCCCCACCCCTCCCCTCTCAGAAGAGATATACCTGCCGTACAACCTGCTGTAGTTTGGAAATAGGAAGAAAAACCGTAGGACCCGGAGAAAATCGTTGGAGAAAGGCGAGAACCAACAACAAAATCAAACTAACAGCACCAGGCCAGAATCGAACCGGGTCCCCACAGCACCTCCCAGTGCTCTCCTAAATAGACTACCTAGAGGGTAGAGAATTCTCAAGCCGTAGAACAGCATAGTTTGAAAATATTTGATATTCGAGTTGAAAATAATGTTCTAGATAGACAGGGCCTCTTCTGACTCTTCTGTGATATCCTTATCGCTAGCAGAATGAACCGTAGTAGACGAAATAGTAGACGAGTTTTAATCGTTTGCGCGAGACTGGGCACAAGCTTAGACAAAATATCCGCCCAGTCTCCAAGCTAAAGGCGGAAAAATAGAACGCCTGCTAAGAAGTGCAAATAGCGGAGCTTACATAATGAGGTTTTTCTCAAATTTATGGGCAACATATCAAAGATATCTCTCCACCAATCCTTGGAGAACTCAAACAATTACTACAGGTATGATAACGGAGTCGATTAGTTTCAGTTTCTCGTAATGAGATTAATTTTCATTGCGAGAAAACCGCCATGTTGAACTCTGATCGTATGAACTGTTGTACGGTGATCTTGTACGGTAATGCAACACCTATGATCGTAATAATTCAAGTTATTATACATTGTAGTTACCATCTGTCTTCTCATTGGCTAAAAGCCTACTGTTAATTCTGGGGAACATCGCAACCTACAGATTATTCACTAATCTGTACCTACAGATTAGTGAATAATCTGTAGGTTGCGCGCGCAATGCATGATTTCCAAGGGTAATCATGTCAACTTCGCGCGATTCGTGTTGCTTGCCGTCAGTGAAGAAGCAGAAACATGACTTCCAAGTTTTTGCGTTCGTTCAATGTATAATAAAACAATTATTAGATTCGGTTTTTGTGATATCCAGAATAATCAAGGTCTCGGTAAGGGTTATCAGCCTCAGCCTTCGGCTTCGGCTGATAACTCTTACCTCGACCTTGATTATTCTGGATATCACAAAAACCTCATCCAATAATTGTTCAATATCTGTGAAATCTTTTGTTCTAGTTCATTTTTCTCACGATTTTTTTGTATAGAAGACATTACTTGGATCAGTGTTCTCTAGCTATCAGAGTTTTTGGTGTTATTGTGTGTCTTTGTTTTGATACAAACGACCCTTGGCTTTGAAGACCCTTCTTTAAAACTGAGAACGAGGCCAATATCAAGCCATCTTGACCGAACAAGCTTGGTCGATAAAGGATTTATTATATGGCTTTCAGGGAAATTTTTGCAGGACAAGGCGGGTAGATAGCTCCATCTTGCCCACTCAGGTAGCCAATCACAGCGCAGGATTTGATTTATCTTGCCTACTCATGGAAATAGCCATATAATAAGTACAGTTATGACAGGGTCATCTTCGGTTATGTATGTTCACACACATCTGTATACCTCAGATTTATGTTGAGCAGATTCTCAGTGGAAAAAGAATACCTTGAGTTTAAAGAAAGCTTATTTAATCAGTTATCAGATTATACAGACTAAAATGTTTTTCAGGTCCAGATACAACTTGGCATTGATCTTACAGTTTGAACTACATGTATACTAATTACTAATACAAATTACACATGCATTGTCAAGGATAATATAAATTTTATTTTTGGATTATAGATTCTGAAAAACAAGATACATTAGTACCAAACAAACTGGAATTCATTTTGATGTTTTCAAAGAGATTAAAATAATTATTAGCTTAATGGAAAACAATCATTTGCCAGTGAGATTCACCATATTCATTTCTCAAACTCATTAATAATTCATCAAGTTAAAACAAAGAAAATCACAACCGTGAAGGAGGTTTGGATATGAGATCTTTATTAGTATAGACGGTTTTACCTCTCCGTTTACTCCTTAATTTTTGTTTCAATTGAGAAGATATATATATACAGTCGAGACAGTGTTTCATGGGCTGCGCGTCATATTTTCAACTCTTTTCTTGGTGTTTGGATACACTGATGAAGCACTGTCTCTCATGTTTGATATATTACTTCAAATGATAACTGTTTGAGCAGGGATGGCGAGCAGGAATAGCGCAGTGGCGAGAGTACTCGCCTCCTGGGTTTGCTTCTTGCTTTGCTCTGAGGGTTTTTCTTCAGGTGCTCCAGTTTTCCTCCCTCTGCAAAAACCAACATCTCCAAATTAAAACTCGACCAGGATAGAGAACCCGCATGAAAACCAGCTAAGGCTGATGTGACTTCCTCACTAATTATTGTAATTTTTTTTTAAACCAGGTTATAAACGCTTGCATGTAAAAGGGTAATTATTACCCTTCAAAGGTCTTCTGTTGGCCAGTGGAGGTATGAGCAATTTAGTTAGCCTTGCTAGATGTTTAACTGTGGTAATAATAGTTATTTATAATTATTTTCATATTTTCAGCTACGTTGTTAAGTACAAGTGACATTTTGACGCAGCAATTTGTTGAAAAGAAAGGATCAAATCACAATGGAAGGAGAACATTACGAATGTGTGTGATGGGGATAATAATTGGACCTATTCAAAGGACATGGTTTCTTACCCTAGAGCGGTTCATCCCAAGTACATCCAAGATCCAGATCGTCAAGAAATTGATCGTAGACCAGACTGTCTATGGGCCTTTCATAATATTTTTCTTTTATAGCCTATCAAGCACATTGGCTGGAAAAAGCCTTAATGACTTAAAGCTGATACTACAAGAAAGATACCTTAAAACTGTTTTTACAGCTTACAAAGTCTGGCCATTTGTACAGGCAGTCAACTTTACCTTTGTCCCTCTTCAACACCGTGCAAATTTTGTACAAGTGGTGTCCCTGTGCTGGAACATGTATCTGTCTTGGATGGCGAACAAACCAGTCACAAGTGCGACTACAGTTTACGAGAGTTCAGGAGAAATGTCAACGAGTTCAGCTTCAGACCAGAAAAGTCAGGAAATTACTGCAGTCATAAAATGATGTAAAATTTGAATTTGTATACCAACAGACAATGGAAGTGAATATAACAATATTTATAATACAAACAGTTTTTGCAATTCCCAATTACTAGTTTATAATCATTGCAAGCAATCTGTACATGCATATAGAGTGAACATGAAAATTTTGCAATCTGAGAATTTGGTAGCATTGATGTAGTTATTAGAGAACTTTAGATTTGAGTATGAATACAAGATTGAGTATGAAAACAACTTTTTAATTCTAGTTTGCAAGCTTCAGATTATCACTGCACAGTGATACCCATCTCATCCCATGAGCTACTCTCTCTACCTAAAACCAGCATGTGGGGCAAGGGCTCTGAAAACATCAATTTTATGAAATTTAATACTCATACTTGTACTCAATCTCATACTCGTAGTACAGTCTAAAGGTCGGTATTGTGATGTGTGCTCAGATACAACAATTGGGTTTGTGGCTCAGATCACCCTTAAATCATACAATATTTCTACTTAGATCACCCAAACATCATACTATATTAAAATTCTACTTTTGTGGTACATGTAGTTGCTCTATGCCATATTCAGATGTTTGTAACCTAATTTACATGCTTCCTGTGGTTGACTGCCACAATGCACGACATAATACTGTCATAATAATATTCATAGATTTAAGATAATCCATGCCATCAGTATATTTTTTGCAGTTATAGGAATAGTATTGTAAACAGTGTTAATCCAGAACCTATGATCCCTAGAAGTGATGAAGGCTTTATTTCTTTTTACCTTTTTACTATTGAAATTCTTTTGGGTTTACTTTCATCCTCAGGACGTAAAAGCAATAACCGTTGATGATACTAATCATGGCCCAGTCTGACACTGTGTTTTTTGAGGAAAAATTAGTTTTGGGTGCTTTTTCCGGGTGTTTTTTAATGCACCAGTAATAAGGCGATTTTACAATTTTTAATCATGCAAGAGAACTAAACTTTATAACTAAATAACTATATAACTTTATAATTATTTTATAGTACTTCCATTTCAAATATATACCCTCATTTATTAGTGGCTGGTTGTTGCTTGAACTTCCTATCTTAATCATACTGTTGTTGTCAGTTACTTTTGGATGACAAATGCTTGATATAAAATTTATTTCATTGCCATGTTGAAGGGAATCTTGAATTAACAACACTGACTAAGCTAGGAAAGTATGCTTGTGTACTACTAGTCCATTTCAACTTGTCCTGTGTTGAGAAGTCGATATCTCTGTATGTAAGACTTAACTGGTTCAAATGTGTTAGTGTTGTGTTTTCAATAAATTACCTGCAAAAACAACAATGGTGACACGCTGGAACTTTGAAAATGTCCTTTTTCAAACCAGGTAAAGAATTAAGCCTATTAACTGAGCTATTTATTATATTTCCTGTTCTGATCAATTCCAATGAAGCTTTCTGTGTTTAATGGCATTTTGATCCACTACTTTAACTTACTTATGATAAAACACGTTATGTTTCTGTCAGTATTAAAAGCTCGTTAGAAATTTAACCTGAACAACTTAATATCCAACACTTGCCGTTCTTTCTCCTCACAGTAAGCCGGTGACTTATTGTTTATATTAAAATAAATCTAATAAGTTTCATAACCACAAACGTTTTGCTAGTTTTTTATTTTTAAAATCAAATACAGAGCTCTACCGCGGGCGCAGATTATTTTAGTTCGCGTAATATCTCGTCACGTTACTCGTCACTAAACGTCCCTATGGTAACTGCAAGTTTCAAAGTTTTTTTTCTAGATACCAGATTAATGTACATATGGGAATATTTCGGAGCCTAAAACAACAACAAAGAAAGTCTAGAAGCTTCATTTGCTTCATTTTTTAGTTCACTTATTTCAAAACTAGCTAGAATTCGATATGGTCGTGCTGCAGAAATCCGAGAACCAAGTTTACGCAGATATTATCCGCAGTTTGAAGCAGAATTTTCGACTCGGCGAGCCGACGCAACCGTCACAGCCTCGGAGCGAAAGAAAAGTTCGAATCCGCACGAGTCGCCATTACAGATCCGACCTCACAGACGATCACTGGAGAGACAGGTATAACCGCCATGTGAAACAGAGTGTCTGTGGATTTTACACCCCAGCGCATGTGCCTTATGCCTCCGTGGGAGATGTTTGTTTGGATATGCGGGATCTAGTTGTCAGTACGGTGGGCTTTGATCAAAGCTCAGAGAAGGTGATACACAACTTAATCTATTTTGATACACTCAATCACTACTTACTACTATTCGTATTTTTGCTGTAACTGAAAAAAATTGTTCAATGCATCGCGTATTGTTTACCTGAAGTTTATACATAAACGTGCTACTTTCTCTTTTTCATGCACCAAAATGTCGATAGCAGCACTTTCAATCAGTCTGTAGTACTTTGCACTGTTTTATAAACCAGTCTTAACTCTTTAGATAGGAGCGGATTATTGTTAGTTGTTAGAGAGACTAGCTTTTTATGGCCAAAGTGTTTCCTTCTGCCGTTGCGCGCGCTCCTAAGCTTGTAACGGGCTTCACAAAGTGACGATAGTTAACAACTATTCACCGAAGTGGAGGTGATTAGTGGTGGATATTTACCGAGGCGCGAAGCGGCGAGGTAAATATCCACCGCTAATCACCGACACTGAGGTGAATAGTTGTTTTAGTATATACTAAAACAGCGAGATAATATACACCACAAAAAATGATTTTAGTGATTTCTTCGCTTGACACGGATGCAAACCGGGACGCCATTTTCTCTCGAGTTCCTCGGAGGTAAATAGCACAGGATATCCGGAGTTTGACGAGCCAATCAGCGTGCGCCATCAACGCTATCCACTGTTTTAGTATATACTAATAGGTCTTCGCAATCAAGGATCTTGAAAACAGCTCGTGCAAAGTGTGCAAGCAAAGTTGACAATTTCTCCTGGCGCGTTGAACGAATTCAGAAAGTTTATGTCCGACCCAAGACGCAGATTATTAAACAATTATTGGATGAGGTTTTTGTGATATCCAGAATAATCAAGGTCGAGGTAGATGTTATCAGACGAAGTCGAAGGCTTCGGCTGATAACCCTTACCGAGACCTTGATTATTCTGGATATCACAAAAACCGAATCTAATAATGGTTTTATACATTGAACGAAAAATCTCTACCTTATAAAATCTCTACCTCTATTCTGTTTTTTTAGCCTGATTATTGTAAGCCTAGGTGCTTTTGGGGCAAACAATGGAAAATATGTTTAAATAAAAAAGAACGAAAAATCTGCAGCTAGATGACGTCACAAGCGCTGATTTCGAAAATTCAGCGTACGCTTCGTCCAATCAGAAAAGATATAGTTATTGGACGAGGTTGAGCAAAATATCGTGATTTGTCAGTGGCGAGCCGATCGATTATTTGCCGAAGCCGAAGGCTGAGGCAAATAATTGATCTGCGAGACACTGACAAATCACGATATTTTGCGATACCCGAGTTCGATAACTGTTTTATCATTCGATCACCAAGTTTGTTTTCATATTTTAATCACTTCCTGGAAGCTCAGAGAAGTGGTCTGCCATTTTTCTTTCGAGAACGTGGTTCCAACTACGCATGAGCAGAATGTTATTTGCAGCAAAACACGTTTAGACGGTACTACGCATGAGCAGACCATTATTTGTAGGCAGTTATTTGCAGGTCACGTGGTGGGCTCTCGGCCAAAGTAAAGAAAGGAAAAAATGCATCGAATGATAATAAGGTTTACTCTGAGTCGCTCAGTTTAATCAGTGAGGCTCTGTTATATGATTTTAACTTCCAAACTGAGTTGCTCTAATGAGAGGCGCGCAATGTTTGCCAAAAACACGTTTCTTGAGCTACTTGGTTCTTTTTTCAGTGTAACGACAGTGTTGTGGCTGATCCCAAGGAAAAGGAGAAGAACAAGGTAGAGGAAAAAGAGACTTCTATAAAAAAGGTAAGAAAACAGTACCAAACAGAAGGTCAACAAACCTCTGGCTGTTATATACTTCGAGACACCGCTTTTCAACCTAAAGCGGCTTACATATAACTGGCGCTCCTAAAAACAGAGTCGGAGCCTACCAGGTGAAGGGAAAGGGGGACTTTTCCCAGGTACATACACTGGAACCAGGATAAGTTACTTTCTGAACAAGTCAAGAATGTTTCGGAGTACAAGTTCCCTCAAAACGGACACGCGAAATTTTATTATAACTCTCTCTAAGCATGGCTAGGAAGCAGTGTGAATAAATACGTTTTGAATGAGGGTTAATGCCAAGCTAAGTGTCTAGCTTTTCTGATCTACCATTAGGATAGTGCGGATGGTAATGGTAAAGTCTGCATACGAGCCAAGTGGCCAATCAGGCCGGTGCTTATCCCGGTTTCAGTAGCATGAAGCAACTAGGAGTATTACTCCCCATCTGGGTGGGATGCTAGTCCATTGCAGGGTTACCCCCAGCAATAATGTCACCGGTACCCATTTATACACCTGGGCGGAGAGAGGCACTGTGAGAGTAAATTGTTTTGCCCAAGAATACAACACAATGTCCCCGGCCAGGGCTCGAACCCGGACCGCTCGAACCGGAAACGAGCGCACGGACCAACGCTGAGAACCCCCCCCCCCTCCCAAAATAGCAGTGACACGGCCCTAGGAATCGCCCTAATAAGTTAAACACTAGTCTAAAGATTACGACGATGAACCAACGGTTACTTTTTCTCTTCTCTATACTGAACAAAACAGAAATCTCGAGCATCGGGAAAGACAACTTCTTTCTCAAATCAGGATCGAGGAGGTCTGATTGAAATACATGAAAAGCTGTTTCAGTACCGAAACAGACTGCCATCTATGCGAGCCGGTCAGACATTTCATGAATGCGTTGAAAAGAAGAACAATATGGCAATGGTAAGACATTCTCAGCACTCTAGAATGGAGTCGACCTGGGCACTAGAGCAAGGTCTTAAGGAGGTTCTCGTCTTTTGCAAACTAAATCAGAGTTGGAAATTTTGGAAACTTTTAGCGTCAAATATGGAAATAAATTTGCTATTTTGTAAACCTGTGATCACACGAGCGAGTGTGCTTGGAAAGAACTAGATTAATACTTGCAACAGATTTGTCAGTTATTATTCTTTTTTATTTGTGCGATTTATGCCAACTTTTGTGAATGTTCCCGTCCCATAAGACGTTAGTTAATTCTCTTAAAATGTTACATTCTGTAAATTAAAACTGCAGTCGCAAGCATTTTCATGGATTTAGTAAGTGACTATACCTTGTAGGTTATCGAGACCTGGAAGGAACAACGCATTAAGCGTCCGAGTATCACACCAATGAAACTAAGAAAATATGCCAACAAGTTCAGACCGACTGAGAGAGCAGATGCGCCTGTTATGGGAGATGAACTGATTCCCGCCTTCCATAGCGAGATAAAATCAGAACACGAGGAAGAAAACATTGATCAAAGGTAGGTTAGTTACCAGTCTCCTCTCAGGGTTGTGTGGTAGGGTAGACTGAGAATGACCAACCAAAACTTTAAGCGGCAATCTTTGTCTTATTCCTCTGTGTTGTGAATAATTTTCCACATTTTCTTTAGCTTTGTATGAAGGCGAGTTCTTAAATGTTCTATATTATTGCAGAAACGTACACGACCGTAATGTCCGGAACTTTGGCGGTAAACTCAGCAGTTTGTACACTTTACTTTGCTATATTTATCATCTCAGGACTAGAGATTTACGGACCAGGGTGAGTAATGGTAACTCACGGTCATGCGTGTGAGAAAGCATTTGAATTTTTACGTTGTTTTTTTTTATTGGCTCGTGAAATTCGTGCTTTTGGTTTAACCAATCAGAGGTAAGAGAAAGGATGAAGTCTACGTCGTAACCAATCAGATGCAAAAATCAACACAAAATAAAATGATATGATTGACTTGAGCTTTCCGCGTTTCTACGCATCGTTCGTGTTGCTTTTGACCTCTATTTTTAAGGGTGTTGTGTTTACCTGTGATGAATTCATTTTGTGGAAAGGAACAAATACTGCTCTTTCAAGTTCCTTACAACTAACTGTTAATTTTTGGAAACCGATCTTGCTTCTCAGCTATGTATATCATGACTCATATGTACCTCAATACTTTTTCCCCAAGTATGTCTTTTATGGTTTACCATTTCTTTCTTACATTAGTTTTGGGGGTTTCATACATACGAATTAAGACCAGTTGGTATGTCAAGAATTACCAGAAAAAATTGCTGATACCAGGACCAATCCTCTTTGTCAGGCAATTTCCAAAGGCACTGCCATCTTCATGTCTTACATTGAGATCTTTTTTAACACACTTGTACTTTGATTTCCAGACTCCCTTGTCAAGAGCCTTCCTTAAGGCACTCAAAACGGGCGTTCTCACAGATCTAAACGGAAGGCCTCTTAGACATACAAGGAATATGACCCAATTTCAGCCTCTCTCGCGTGGGGCCAATCAAATATCCTCCATTGAAGCCACAGTATCCCGTATGGAGCAAGATTATCACATTTCTCCTTACATGAACACTCGCTCCAGTTTCGTGAGTGATTCGCCGTCTTCTTTGTTCCGTCCTGGAATAACTGCGGCGGCTCCAATCGAGTCCAGGACTTCTTTCTTCGCTCGTAAAATACGGTACTTTGTAATTTTTTTCATTTTTTGCCTTTTCTTTCTAGTCGCACGTTGACGGGCCATGAGATTTTAAATGACCAGGGTCAGATTTCATGACTGGTCTGTTTTAAGTGACGCCTTTACAGACATCACAATTGCACTTCTAAACAACTGTCCTTTATAAGCATTCGAAACGCATGCAGGTATAATTTTTTTAATAGGTTGAAACTTCAGTCAGTGCATGAATATAGCTGGTTCGAGTTATTATAGAGGATTACACAGGTTAGGATTTCAGAATTTGGCCGTTTGCCGTATAACGGGGTTTTCTTGAAAAAAAAGTATGGGCATTTCGCCGACACACAAGAGGTGACCGTTTTAAACGAGGTGACAGCTCTGAAGAAGCTCTGCATGCTAGCACTGAAGAAATACAACTGCATGCACATTGCAAGAGTGAATTTCAGTTACATTTAATAGGACTAACTATAAACTCAAGACAATTTGGTTTTATGAACTGAGTTGATATTGTGAATTTGCCACCGTAAAGAGATTTGAAAGCTGACGTTTCGATCGTTAGCCCTTCGTCGGAGCGAAGGGCTCAGGGCTAACGCTCGAAACGTCAGCTTTCGAATCTCTTTACGGCGGCAAATTCACATTATCAACTCAGTTGATAAAACCAAATTATCTTGTAATACTCCCCACCGACGCAGCACCACAGTTAGAAACTTAACCCTTTAGCTATAAACTCAGCTTGGCTTAACTTAATTTACAAGATAATTTGGTTTTATCAACTGGGTTGATAATGTGAATTGTCCACCGTAAAGAGAGATTCGGAAGCTGACGTTTCGAGCATTAGCCCTTCGTCGGAGCGAATCGAAGGGCGAAGGGCTAACACTCGAAACGTCAGCTTCCGAATCTCTTTACGGTGGACAATTCACATTATCAACCCAGTTGATAAAACCAAATTATCTTGTAATACTTCCACCGACGCAGCACCACAGTTTCTTTAGAAACTTGCCCCCTGTATTAACTTAATTTAGCCTAGCTTAAAGTGCCTATAACCCCAGAATTTGTTTTTGGCTAAGATGAAACTTAGACAGACACACAAAAAGAATTTGCCAAAATTTTCGGTTTGTGATATTTTTAAGGGCTTTAAAAATTAACCTAAAGTAGCTGAAATTTGATACATGACCGAGCTGGCGAGGAGCCTGGGTCTATTACTGGGTTGACGTCACAGACTGTTTTGCATGCATGTTTATAAAGAGTTAATGCTATGTAAATGAATATGTGACGTCAACCCAGGAATATACCCAGACCCCTCACCAGCTCGGTCATAACACAAAAGATATCAATTTCAACTACTTTCTGTTAATTTTTAAAGCCATTAAAAATATCACAAACCGAAAATTTTGGCAAATTCTTTCTGTGTGTTTGTCTAAGTTTCACCTTAGCCAAAAAAAAATTCTGGGGTTATAGGCACTTTAACTAACTAACCGCCAGAGAATTCACGTAAGTAAGAGGAATATTTCAAACAACGTTTAGTAAGAGTAGTTTCTGATCTTAATCATTGATTTCAAACAACAGACCGAGAGAAACATCTGATAAAGTTGAAACGTGGGAAGACTTGTTGGAAGCTGGCTCAGACAAACCATCGTCTCACCTCCAGGCTCCTTGCACTAAGGGCGGCCCAGCAGAACCTGGCGCTAGGGGCGGTATCACCAGAGCGAGCTTTTTGCTGAACCCAGTGAAGATGGCGTACGGGGGTACAAGAATTAGGTTAGTAAGGCTTGTATCACTTGTCATATCGCTTAATAGGCGAAAAAGTAAAAAAAGTCCAAAGGAATTTTTTCCCCTTAGAAATTGCGTTATTTAGATCGTGTTCTAATGGCATCAATCGTTTCTGGATGGTTAGGTATTTTTATGCTCTGTTGGGGAAAAACCCTTTTTTATTTGGTTTGGTTGATCAACTTTTTCAACCGGCCTCAAACCAGGTTGAGACGGTTGAAAAAGCATTTGTGTGATTATGTCGCGTGATTGTAACTCGCATAAGGACTATTCCCAGGAGTTACCGCGTTTCAACCGAAAACGGTTTTCTTTCTTCACAGTGAACCATCTGAGAAGAATTTTATCCTACATCGACCTAGTTTTGGTGGGATACCGCTAGTAGTCTCTTTATCTAAAGATAGTCAAGTCGATCAGCTCATCGACTTGGCTTGACTTCCCAAATGTATATTTTTACTTTGTTATTTTGTTTTCTTGTACTGTAAACTAGCTGGTGCGTCCTGTAGACTCTGCTTATCAAGTCTATGTGACGCACCGTTACCACAATGATAGCTACGTGTGCAACCATTAAAATAAACTGTCTATGTCTATCGGCCAGCCTATGTTGACTGTTGTTACATAAACAACAATAAAGAACCACATTGGCGTATTTAGATTCACGATTTCCAATAGAACACGCTGATTATCCACTACACTATAATATGGTTCACAAAAAACAAACCGATAAACACATGTTTTTTCTTATTTACAGGCGATATGGTATTCTACAACACGCACAGAACGCATTCACAGCGAGTCACGTGACAGAACAACTTCCTCTTTGGCACCAGGTTGCCGCGGCCGAGAAAAGTATGTACAAGTGCAGTTTTGGCAATATTAAAGCAAATGTGTTCACAATCCGGGGAGAGTTAGCGAAGGAAAAATGCATCCATATCTTGGCCGTTTCCTACGTTTATGTTCAAGAACGTAAGAAAATATGAATATCATGAAAAGATCTTGACAGATCTTTGATTGAGAGGCTTGTCTCATTCGTTGTAGTGGCTTGTAGAAAGTTGGTTTAGGCGGGGGAAAATTTATTTTGTTAAAGTATTTTGCGCTTTACAAGAGTTTAATGAGCCAAATGTAGAAAACCAAAAAAGAAAAATAGCTATGTAGTTACTAGTGTTACCAGTGTTAATTTCCTCTCAACTTGACTACTTTTTTTCATGCTCTGCGTGGTGAAATAAATAAATACAAAGAAAGCTGCGCTAATGACACACTCCCAACCAGAAGGTAAGCTTAATTATTACCGTCAGTTTACATGAAGACAAAATAAGGAAACAGAAAATGAAAAGCGATAAGTCTGAGGGTTCTTTAACTGGGCGTACGGTTTATTGTACTTATCCGAGAGGACTTGAACGCCTAACCATTTGCAGATGCAATTACGAAGATAGCATAATGGGCTTGAACCCTCGACCTCTGGCATAACTGTCTGGCGCTGTACCAGCTGAGCTAACCAGAGAGCGATTACTTAAAGATTTATTCCTTTGTAAATAACTGAAAATGTAAAAAGAAGGATGCCGGAAAAGCAGATATGAAAAATACACCATTCGCGCATCTTAGTTTATGATTTAGACGATACTCAGAGTTTAAACACACTTTTTTCACGTTCATTTGCGCAGACGATTTTTATTTTTACGATAACTGCAGAAATTCTCGCGCGCTCATTGGCTAATTTTTATCGTCAATATGCGGACAGACACATGAATTTGAGATTCGTGCGACGCGTCAGCGAGCGAGAGCGGGCAATTCGACCATTCGTTATCGTAAGAAACAAATTGATGTCAGTTTTTAATGAGTCTGTCCTGTTATTGACAATGAATTTCGTCATCACATTGTCAAAGTAGTCTCCACAGCTACTTTGACAATGTGATGACGAAATTTATGATCAATAACAGGACAGACGCATGAAAAACTGACGTCAATTTGTTAACTCGCTCACGGTGCAACCAGTTGCAATTTCATTTTGCTGGAATTGCAAAGAAACTTGAATTAGTGAACGGAGGTTTTCTATCAGAGCATGTACACCTGATCCTATTCTCTTGACGCCATCTTGTAAACAGTGATGCTGTTGTGTTTTCGTCTTGAGTTCGATACCTCCGGCGACTCACGTTAAAGGTAAAGTCTGCATACGAGCCAAGTGGCCCATCAGGCCGGAGCTTATCCCGGTTTCCGTGGCATGAAGCGACTAGGAATATTTCTACTCCCCCCTGGATGGGATGCCAGTCCATCGCAGGGTTACCCCCAGCATTAAACTCGCCGGTACCCATTTATACACCTGGGTAGAGAGAGGCACCGTGAGAGTGAAGTGTCTTGCCTAAGAACACAACGCAATGTCCCAGGCCAGGGCTCGAACCCGGAGCGCTCGCTCCGGAGTCGAGCGCACTAACCATGAGGCCACCGCGCCTCCCTACTCACGTTAAAATTATCACCAAAATCGCGCTGAAATCACATCTGGTTTACTACGACGCGCGATATGGATTTGCAAACTTAGGAATGAAAAAAAATTAATGGTGGTGGAAATCGTCACAAAATTAAAACTTCTCCAAAAATCTCCTGTGCAAATGGGCCTGAAGACGGCATATATAGATTTGAATGAAGATTTATAACGCACTTTTACATTAATTTATATTTATATTTTTACAAAGTCACCCAGTGACATGAGTTCATAAACAACTAGACAATCACATATCAGTAATTTCGACATGTTCTCTGCAGAATAAAAAAGTCATCTCCCAAAATTGAAAGTTCCTTGTCAGAGATGATCTCTGAAGGCTTTACGAAGATTCAAGCCGATTCTGCTGAACGAGTCAGAGAAAAAATAAACCAGTTGAACAGGTGCGTTTAACACTAGCTACAGGTCAATATCTGTCTATCAACCAGGCGCCGCTAATAAGTCTGGCTCAGCACGTGCTCGGTGTGCGCAGAGCGCGCACCCTACCAACAAAAAGCCTGGGGACGAGAGATAGCGCACTGAACATAGATGTAAGCGCTACGTGAAAGTGATTACGCAGGCGCATGTCTAATGGACGGTTTGCGCACGCAATTGGTATAGTTACTCTTAAGTTACTCTACTCAAAATTACTGCGCTCAAAATTCTCAAAAAGTCGATTAGAAGACGATGCAAAAATGTAGAAAGTTGCTTTTTTCTTGAGAAAGTACAAGTTTCCTTTTTATGTCATTTGTGTAAAGTAAATTTATGCCTTAATCATGGAATCTTTCATCAAAAGTTAGATTTCAAAGCAATTTCATGTAATTTGCTACAACCAGACTTACAGCGTTTAACTAATAACGATGTATGACTGCATGATGAAATATTTGCGCCACAATTAATCAATAACATCTAATTAATGATGTTGATTTACAGACAGGAAATGGATTCGTTTGTGCAGAAAGTCCTGGCATTCAAACCATCTTATTTGTATCAACTGGATTTACAAAGAATCAGACAAGCGGGTCGTGAGGTCAGAGAAGAATATGAGAAAGAAGACGTGAAAACAGCTCCTTGGTAAGTAAAGGAAAACAACTTGTTTACGAAGAACAGTGAAGTCAGATCGACTCAAAATCAATCGATGAGTATAAGAGTCTACATACGAGCCAAGAATCCCATCGGGCCTGCGTTTATCTCCGGTTTTAGTGGCACGAAGAGGAGACTCAAAGTGTTTCTACTTCCCCTTGGATGGGATGCTAGTCCATCGCATGGTTAGCCCCCCTCCCCAGCCATAAATTCGCCGGTACAGATGTATACACCTGGGTGGAGAGAGGCACTGTGAGTTAAGTGTCTTGCCCAAGAACACAACACAATGTTCCAGACCAGGACTCAAACCCGGACGGGGGGATTCGGAGGCGAGCTAGCACACTAACCATGAGGCCGCCGCGACTCCAAAGAATCAGTCGATACAGTTGTCAAAATAACCCGGCAATGTCCCCCACGTACGTTTCTTGTTGAAGCCAATTTATACCTCAATATTTCTTGCCGGCAGGTACGGGGATCTAGAAAAAGAGGCTCAAGATCTTGGAGTGGATAAAGAACCAGAAGTGATAAACCTGTTAAACACGCTTTATCCTTTTTCTATTGATGACGCCACAACACTGCCTTATGTTCAGGTGAGACTGACCTTACAGAGTAATTTCTGCAGATTAAACGCCAGTCTGCGCTCTGTTTGCGTTTCCGGTTCGTTTACTGTGTTTGTTCGAAATGAAGCCTTTTAGTTCTCTCAGTTAGTTAGTCCCTTTTTACCAACGCGTAGCTTTAGCGAGATTTATTGTTTACAAATCGGCTTGAGAACCTAGCCCAGAAATTTCTGGGCTAGATTAATTTGATTTCGACATGTGATTTTTGCTTTGATCGTGTGGTGGTTCGCCTGGAAAGGGGTCTATGGCTCTTGCGTACCTCAAACAGCTTTTCGCCTTTTTTTCTTCTGTATTTTTATTCTTATTGCCGTGAATTGTAATAAATAAAAAAGAAAATAAATAAAAAGCCTTTGATCGGGTTTTATATTAAACTGCGTGCAGGATCCCCTTCGGATCACACGCGCGAGGGGCTACGAGCGAGTTGGCGAATGGACTCGCGCTCTCACAGTAAACAATACAATTGTCAATAAAGAACGTACCGTGAAACATCAAGCGTTATTTATCCCACATTAATTTACATTTTCTTGGCTCGAGCGCGTGTTATATTTAATGCCTTCTTATCATTCATCTTAGGCTAAACTCTGTCTTGTGGTCCAGTCTCTCCCGGTCTATGAGCTGTGTTCACTAACCATGATGGAAGCACTAAAGGTATATTGAAATGTTTAAGTTATGAATGTGTGTCCCGCAAAACTCTAACCTGAATAGCCATTTTGACAGTGAGCAATACGTAACTATCTACTAGTTCCAGGTTAATTCTCGCACAGAATAAAAGCATTTAATATATAAAACGGTTTCAGCTCCTTTCCGAGTCCGTTGCTGTTCTCTCAACGACAGCCGTTCGTTAGGAGGAAAATTACATGATTCCTTTTTTTTTGGGGGGGGGGGGGAGGGCGGTGAGCGGGGTGAGGGTGAGGGGGGTGAGGAGGGACAACTTGCCAAAACTTGCCAACCTGCAATTGGCTGAGAGCTAGCATTATAGGCCCTCAATGTGTGCGTAATGCTGACGTCTATAATCATAGCAGTCTATAATCAATGCCTGCAGACAACTAGATAATGCTGCATCATATCTGGGAAACGAAGCAGCATAGAATCGAAATTGTTAAAGACCCAAGAAGCTGTTTGGTTTGTACTGGTAAATGTTGGGTCAGTGCCGAGGGTGTTTGTAGGAAGGTTTGGTGTGGTATATGTTGTAGGTCAAAATGAAATCCAGGTTAAAATGAAATTCCTTTGTCTCTTAACCCTAACTATTCATGGATCAGGAATAATTAGGGTAGGAAAGTGAGAATCAAACTAGGTTAAAATCATTTTAACCTGAATTTCATTTTGACCTACAACATATATATCTTTCAAAGTGAAGTAGTGAAGTGAAACTAAACTAGACTCTTTCAGACTTCTTGCCAATTGGACCCATCTGTCATAATTTGTTTTCTTTGATTTTTCTTTTAGTTTCTTCTTGTCAAGATTCTTAACACTTCGTCTGGAACATTCAATGAATGGATGAACCAGAGAAAGCTGCTCCCAGTAGACAAAACTAGCTGATTAATTTTATTATGCCTTGCAAGGATTCTATTTCTCTTCTTTAAGTTATAATAAAACATATTTCTGAATAAAAGGTGTAAAGATATTTTCATAATTTGAAGCCCACTCTCTGATGCAACCCAAAATGCCCTTCTCTCCTTAACTGACAGAATGATGAATTCAGCCAAAGTTGGAAAATAACATGTAAGTGGCTCTGTTCAAGCAAACACATAACCTACAAGGGTGTCCCGTGGATCATGTGTACATGTATTTTATGCATAAAGGCAATAAAGAGATATTTTGACACACATGTTTACTTTCTAATACGCTGTTCTAAGCACTTAAATTAAATCTACCAATTTCAGTAAATTAATTTTTTTGAGGTTATCTAGTTGACAGCATTATCCACAAGGATTTTACTTTTTGAGGAATATAAACTTTTGAAAAGGCAACTATACTGCATATTGAATGATGACAAGGAAGACAGAAAAGAAAGTTGTAACACTGGATGAGCCACTTACATGTACATAGAATACGTTCTCTTCAAAGTTACCAGGTCACACTAAGTGGAGTGTGAGTACAGCAAGTTAAAGCCTGTTTTACTGAATGGAGTTTACACTCTTTAAGGCGGGCTCAGGCAATGGCTTGTTCGTCAGCCATGACATATACGCATTCCAAAATATTGCCACTATCTGGACAAAGCCCACACGGTGCTGAATCGGAACAAATGTAAAATTCAGTGTTTGCGCAAGAGGCCATATCTTATAATTGGTAATCAGGGCATCTGTGTAGCGTTCCTGGAGCATCTCTTTAATATCACGCAGGCTTTTACCAGCTAGAGTCTCTGTTACCCCAAAGAAGAAACATATCATAACTGGAGCGAAAAGGCTTTGGTCTACAAGCATCTTCTTGAAGCCAGCAGTTTTTGCTGCTCCTGGCACAATTCTGTCAAGTGTCAGGTACCATGTTCTTAGTACAGGCCCGATTATCAAACCCACAACCCCCATGCGAGCTGTTCGGGAAAAGTTGTGATTGAGACCTTTCTGCTCGACAAACTGCTGAGTGACAACATCTCCAGTGGCAACAAGAATACCTAAAAAACATGAAGAAAACAACAGAAAAATAAACGAAGGAAAAATTTAAGTCATAGGGCTACATGATTTTTGGTCCAAGTAATCCACCAGTTAACATCAAGATGTCTATTAGAGCTCAGAAAGTGGTTTTTAATTTTGATCATTGGGACCAAGTTGAATGTCTGTAGAACAGACTGTCTGTACAACAGTTATTAAATGCACTAGACAGGTAGGGCAGTGCACTAATTGCAATCATTTATGTAAGAAGCTTGTCCTCAGCAGAGAGTAAATTGCAGATTTCTTTCGGTAGGGTTAATCCTTTTGATGTTTAGTAAAGCAGGCTTTCCTTTTCAAAAAGTAGCAATTTGTAATTCTTTGTATTTGAGTAAATTGTCCCACCCCGGGCAGCCCATTTCGAACAAATGCCCCTTGATGGGGACCTACATTACAAATTGTCAAATGCCGTTATGCCCGGGCTTGGAATTACGTCGGTGTAAAAACCTGTGAATTTTTTCTTTGTTTTGTAGCTATTGTTAGGGTTAGGGTCTATTATGTTGACTTCTTTGTTTTCTTTGTTTTACGTCATTGGTGAGTAGGATGCCCTATTAATCTCATTCGTCATTTGGTGTTGTTAATGTCTTTTTCCCGTTTCATTCAACTTGCTTGATTTTCTCTGTTACCTGTTCCGATAGTTTGAGTTTTCCAGGGGTGTGTTATGAGAAGCTGTTGGTACGTTGCCCAAGCTCGTGCCACAATCCTCATTCTGTGACTTTTACTTCGTTACGAAAATCCGTCCGCCATCTTGGGCAACCCCGTCCAACCTGGGAACGAAGTTGCAAAAATCTCGGCCACGCTCCAGGTTAGTTTCGTTGTGTAGCAGTCATAAAGTGTTCTACAACCAAAACAATGTCTCGCTCTCGATGAACTTTAAATAAATAGTTTCAATAAGACGAAATTACGCACTTTGGCTAAATACAAAAAACAAAGAGGGAAAGAGTAGAAAAATCAGTATTTGTTCGTAAAACATCGCCCAAAACTGATGTACTTGCCCACAACCAACTCAGTTCTTCAGCCACCCTGGATAAATATCTTTTTACAAGGACACTGCTATAAGATGTATCTCAATTTCTTATGCATCATGGTATAATTTGGAAGTTTGCTGTTGTTTTTATTGCTGTTTATTATTATTGTTATCATAATTATTTTTATTTTATTATTATTTATTTTTTTTAACCTGAGCCATGCCATATGTTAGGAAACATTTCATAAGGTAACATAAGACCATGAAGATTATTGCAAACAAAACGTTTCACAAAAACCTTTATTTCTTTTCATTTATTTGAAAGTGCATACAAAATGATACATTGTTGGTTTGGCCGCGAAGAATGGTTACAAACCATCTTTAAATTTTTAATTCACTTGTATAGGACCAAACGACATTACAAAGAAAAACACAAAAACGGAATTGGCGGACAATGTCTTACAAGCAAATACATCTGTATGCGCCTATGAAGTAAAAAATTATTGTTGCTTATTTGAAAGGCTTTTCAAAGTAAAAAAGAATGGCGTTTTCCTTTTTGAAATATCTTTTTTCGTTCTAGAGATATTTACGTTTTTGTATTATGCAAATGAGGGAAGTGATGACGTCATAAATCGTTTCACTTGAAAAGTAAAACACTGAATCATTAATATCTCCAGAAATATTGGAGCAGTGTTCTTCAAACTTGGCACCAGAAATATGCATCACAAAAGGAACAGAATGACACCTACCATTTTGCTACCATGGCAACACTCTATGACGTAATCACTCATAATACAATAACGTGAATATCTCTAAAACGAAAAAAGGTATTCCAAAAAGGAAAACGCCATTCTACTTTACGCTGAAAATCCTTTCAAATCAACAGCAATTATTTTTTACTTCATAGGCACTTTAAAGGAAAACCGAGCTCCTCGTATTGTTGACACAGTTATGATATCTCCCAAAACATCATTACAAAGCCCGATATATGGCACCAATACCAAGACTACTGAGACGGTGCTCGCATACATATTGGAACCTTTCAGCAACAATTGACAATTAATATAACGGTTCTTAAATCCTTTTTCCTCCTGATTAACCTGATGTTACTGTACAAACCGTTTCACTGTCGGCTCCATCAAAACTGTAGCTGAGAGATCTGCAGTGTGTTAAATCTTTCGTGTTCTCATCCTAACTACGTGCCCAGTATGTAGGAAAACACCATTTAAAACTCGGTGATGCATAAAGATAGCCAGTATAAAAATTGTTTCACGTGATCTTATAACTTAACCCGGCGGCCCGGCTCAATATAGTCTGTATACAGTTTCTAACCTCAGGGCGGGGCAGCTGAAAGAGTTGGTTCCAAACGCTCATTTGAATATTGAGGCTTTGTTCTGTTAGCACGCTATCGAAAATGGACCAAATTGATCAAATCTTTAATAGACTCGTTATAAACTCTAAACTTGCTAGTAGCTCTTGCAATGCATATTGTTCGAAAGAAACTGATTTTCCTGTTTGATCACAAGTGACCTCAACAATTTCCTGTTGAAAGAAAATTCAACTATCCGTGCTTCATCGAATGGCGAGCCGATATGATATTTTTAGGCGCAACTATAACTAGCGAAAATAAAGACAGCCAAAAATCATCCGAACAAAAACGGAGATTTTAGAAAGCCAGCCAGCACAAGTTCAAAGTTGAAATTAAACTATTTCAAAATTGATTGCTTATTGTCGGGTGAGTCTGATAAAAACGATCTTATATTGCCTTGGTATCTTATCTTGTTTTTTGGAGCCTTCTTTTCTATTGTAGAGCGATAGGTATAGGCTCTTAGCTGAGGTTGTCACGACAACGTCATGTCACGTATCAGTGGAAACCCACTCATGACGAATGCGGTCGAATACGCAAATCAATTCCAAATTGTGCATAGCTTATCAATTAGCGGTATAAAAGATCGCTTAAATAGGATTGTAATCTCAGTTGAGGGAAGCTTGCAGAAGAGCAATACTTCATCGGGTTTTTTTTGTGCTTATTTTTCAAACAAGCAAACCATACCACTATGAAGACCTGTAGTTTTCTTGTAACCCTTTCTCTCGCCAGTGTTTTGGTGGATGCGTTTAGCACTGAAGAACACGTAAAGCGCTTCTTCCGTCCAGAGCACAGACCACTTCTGCCCGCAATAACCAGCTTGCAGCTCGAGGATGAGTCTAACAGAGCTCCTGCTCCATTGAACGACGACTCCACCAAGTGTTTGGCTCAATGTGAGCCAGACTGCAAAAAGTTGGAGGTGCCAGACTTTCTAACGGTAAAATATCACCCTTCTACTTTTTCGGTTATTTTTCAACACATCCTTATTCGCCGCTACTGAATAGAGACTCGGTATAATTTTTATGTAGATGCCACACCTTTGCGTAATCTTCTCGACTCTGCTGTAGCTGCCATGAAAAATTGTTAGCATAGACTATGTTCCGCGTCACTGACCTTGAATCTTTCTTCTTTTTAATTCAACAGAAAAACGCAAGCTTCCACAGATTTGAATCAATGCCCGTTGACTGCGTGCTGGCCTCAACAGTTGTCTTCAACAAGACTCCGCGGTACAAATGCGACTTTTTGCAGCTTTACCTGTTCGACTGCTGTAGGAATTGCAACGCCGTGTACTCTAAATGCATGCTCCGAGTTGGAGCTCTGAATGGAGGCCCAGAACATTGTTACCGTGAATCGTACAAGTGCATGTGTCATTGCTTAGACAAGCACACTCCACCAGAAATCACTCCCTTCCCTTGATTCACTCAGTGATTCAGCAGCTGTGATGAACTCTGTACAATTTATTGCTTGATAAAATCTTTAGTTTCAAGAACATTGCTCGGCGCAAATATAAACAGACACGTGAATGGAGGCAAACACAGCTTATATACTTTATATTGCTGGTAATAGTTTTGTATTATCAATTGCAGTCTCGGTTGTATCTAATATACAACTTGTTCACACATGCACTTTCATTGTTACAAATTGTTAACTGATTTGAACTGAATAAATGTATTAGTGAAATCGAGAATGGAGTCTGAGTTACTTTGGGGTTTTTTTCAGTGTTATGTATCGAAAAAGATAAATATGAATTGAAACGCAGCCGTTTTAAGAAATGAATTAATTTTCCAGCTGAAAATGTACGGCTACTTTACTTTCCTGTAGTTTCTTCAAAAATTCTGCAGTTCCGTACTAGCGTAATGGTAACAAGTAAAACATAGTAAAAGGCCCACATAAATAGAAAAACTGTCGAAAGGGTATTACGTGAAGTCATTCTTATGACTGCAGTTGAACCTTCACCGTCTTTAGCCAGTCAGCCTTAAGAAAACCACTCAAAGCCAAATGTAGTGAAATTCTTGCGAACTTAATTGGTAACTATATAAATTCGTTATTTGTTACAATGTAAATTAGGAAGCCAATAAATAGGCATTAAAATCTTAATATTGTGAACCAAATAATCATTCCCCGGTTATACATTATTAGCTAAGTGGCAAAGGAAATCACTTTACAAGTAAACATATCTTTGTCCAAGTATTATACTGAGCTAGGCAGTCAATTTACTAGTTACGGAACTGATCTTTCCTTCCAAACGAAAAATATTGACGACATAGACGAAATTGATAAGCGCTGTCCACGATTTCTGTTTGATGTTTGTTCGAGGTAACTATAGGTTCATTAATGCCCAGATAACATTCATGTACAAGCTCTTGAAACTAAAATGCTGCACTTTAACTTCTTAAGAGGTTTCCTTCCCATCTAATATAGCGATTTCCTGTGTTCGTCGGAGTTCATGCAACAGTCCAAAAGCGAACCGCAAATTTTGACGTCAATATAAGTTAGTGTTTGAGACAAAACGGAAAAAAATATGCGTCAAAGTCACGTAAAAAAGTCAAACAGGAAAATGCTGATAGAGGAAAGCTTTGTTATTATTTACCTCAAAACTCCATGACTCAATCTCCACGATTTTGACTTTTTACAAGGATTGCGATTGCAACATGGTAGCCTTTTTTTATTTCGAAGAAATATGAATAAAATAAAAGTACTTTAAAACGTTATCAAAGCGTTTAATCAAATGCAACATACGTGAGAATATTTTTAGGTACAACGGAGCAACTGATATTGTGTTATAAATGCTGAATATTGACATCAGTTCCGACAACGAATTAAAAACATGCTACAAACAGCTAGATTATTTCACTTGCAGCTTTGCGTGGTATAAAAGCTTTGAACACACCCAATCTCATTCAGTGCCAGCAGCGCTTTTCCAAACAGCGTTACGTTTCTAGTAGGGCGGGCCCTCTCGGTACCCAAAATGAAATTGCACTTGTTTGTTTTCTTCTTCGTTGCGGCCATCACGGCCGCTGAAGGCTACAGATCAAGAATGCTAGATGATCTCGGAAATTTTTACGAAGATGAGGCGTTGGAAGCCTTAGAGGGGACGCGGGATGAGCCACTGCAGGAGCGACTTATTGATCCATTGATGCAAGAAGACAGCCATAATGAAACTTGTGATTGTGATACTCAGTGTGACCAACTTCACGTCACCAGACTGCCTCATAATGTTCGGGTGAGTATCAAGACAATGAAAAGAAAAAACAATTGCAATAAAATAAAAATAAATTACGATGAGCCTTAACTGGTTTTCATGCGGGTCCTGTATTCTGGTTGTACATATGTTACAAAGAATTTCAAACTAGCTGTTTTTAATTCAGAATATTCCGTCTGTGTTTTTGCGTTGAACGAGAGAATACGAGGCAACCGAACAAAAATTGAAACTCATGTCATAAAAATCTCAGAGTTTATGAGCATTACCAACAGAACACCGTAAAAAATCCAATTAATCTCGTTAGTAAGCAGGGCAGAAACGTTTACGATTTTTTGGGTGTTTTTACACAATGTATCCTTTTCTTTCTACCAGGAAATAGACAAATATCTGAGCTACGAGAACTTCCCAGTGTTGTGTCGCGATGCTTCCGCAATCTTGCTGCCACCAAAAGAAGAAAACAAACCCCAGAAGTCATACATCTGTAAGCAAGTGTTCGACTGCTGTCGTCGCTGCAACCATGTGTTTTACACTTGTCTCCAACAGCCGGCTAACACCTATGGGTTCTGCATGCGAGGCGCATACAAATGCATGTGTGATTGCATCGACAATAAATCGTTCCAGGAACTTCCTTACAAACCGGTACCGGCAAGGTAGATGATGGACTCGGGACGGAGATTGTCCATCGAAATATATATATGTAGTTTACTTACATGCAGTGGTATAATTGAATTTGTAAACACGAGCGTCTGTTTTCTTGTTTCCAACAGCTTTTTCATGCAATGTTGACTACTTTAAGCTAATTAATTGATCTGCTTTCTGAAGAGATGTAAGACAAATAAATCCATTTGAAATACGCCTTGATTTTCACTGTTCTAATTAACGCGATCACCTCTGCTCTTGCATCAATATCTGTTACTGCTGCGCAAAAAAAATGTTCTCTATCCATTTTGTGTCATTCAAATTCCTTTTTGTCTTTCGAAGTGTGAGAAATTAGAGTTGAAATTTAGTTGAAAAAATATGAAATGGAGGGTTTTAATTACCTAAAAAATAGGGTGCTTCTATATTCTGTTTTCTAACCCAACACATTTTTAGAGAAAACACGTTCTCTTGAAAATACGGTCCGATTACACTAGTTTTTTAGAAATGATTGCGAGCAAAGGGTAAAGAGCAAAAATTGAAAAATGTGCCTCATCATAGATTAATCCTTGAAAGATTACTCCTGGGGGAAAAGAATGATTTATGAGCTTCAAGAATGATCAAAGTTTAATTTCCCCTAACAATATCGATACATTGTCAAGAAGAAGAGTGATGAGAATAAGCAAATTCATCAATCAGGGGTGTCTCAGTGTTCCAGCAAATACTCAGATTAAGAATAAATGAATGAATATGAGAGTTAGTAAAAACAACTGATATTATATTTCGAGCTTGGAATTTCTGAACTGTTCATTAATTCTAACGGAGTGCCATTGATAAACCTGGTCAGGCAAATCCAGGGTGCTGAACGTTGCCAAAAAAAGAGAAAACAAAACCTAGACTGCTGGAAAACAACAGGCACTGATAATAGCTTATAAGAGTAGTAAATATTGAAACTGCTTGGCGTAACGCCAGAAACGTCACATCCAACTCCAAGAAATATAGTTCCTTGCTCTGTTTTGAAACACACAAAATGCAAAATCACTGCACGTATCTGCATAACATGAGCTTTTTTCAAAGAAAAATGCAAAGATTCGAAGACATTCATTGAAGTAGTGGTCGCTGAGTTTGGTTCGATGTTTGTTAGTTAACATTTTGACGTCGGACCTGAGTACCATAAAGATTTATTCCTGTGGAATATCTCTTTATGGATAAAATAATCGTACAATTTCGTTCAGTGGTTTAATGGCTCTCGCAAGATTAGCTCAGCAAATATAAATTGCGCTTTTTTGCATAAACCTCAGTGTAGAGTAATATGTAGTGGCTTCCTGATGCACTTCACTGGGTTTTATTCGCGAATTAGATCTTGGTTGCACGAAAGTATCTTTTAGTGCACAAAAAAGGTTTTGTTGGCCTATATAGGTATGGAATTAAGAGGTTAAAAATTATAACTTCTCCGTAGAGTTGTTCGTGCCCCCTTATTTCGTATCGGGCTGAGAGCAAGGTGTAACCGTTTGTAAAGCATTTAGGATCAATTATTAGTTTTTGCATGAGTAACCTTAAGATATTGGTTCACTCAACCGTTGTACATTCGCCATCTTAATTTTTGAAGTCCTGGTAGATGTTGCTGATGTTTCAATTATGATAAAGTGAAAACTTGGATCTTAAAGAAGAACTAAAATAAGATGGAAATGTACCTCAAAAGGCAATTGTCATCCGTGAAATTTTGGATTTTTCTAACATTTCTTCTCTACAAGAATCATCGTGTTGCAAGTAGTAGACACGCGAAGCAAATTTTAACATTGTTTGATCAAAATGCTGAAGAGGAGAACTTGAAAGTAAAGGTTAAAAAAAGTCTAGAAGCAAAAAGCGATCTACAATTGCAAGACGTGATTTCATGCGACTGTAGGGACTTCTGCCCTGATCCTAACAGCTCAGAACTTCAGGTAAGCTTTGATAATATTTTTATTTTATATTGCTGCGATTATTCTGGTAATAAACGAGCAGTTATTTGTGTACGCCACATTTCGGCATATTTTCTATTTCATTTTTCCTTTATCTGAAGCTCTTTTTTATTTGCACAATCTTTGCAGAGACTAGTCTGGATTGAAAACCACCCACTTTTCTGCAGAGAAAGTGGGAGAATCGACATTGACCAGAATCCTTACCTGGCAGGCTGTTTTTTCTTTTGTTGTCGATCATGCAACGCGAAATACCACGAGTGTGTACTGACACTGCGGAGAGAGGACTGTTTGAAGGCTGCCTATGACTGCGTAGGAACATGTCTTCATAAAAGTTCATTGAAAATAACTATAAAGGGATGGTGAATTTATATTTTTAATTTGGTTTCGTTTCGAGCCGACAAACTAGTGCAGCAAATTGTAAAGAGACTTCGTTGTGTTCAGAAGCAGACCAAGAGAAAATGAGGGGACAGAGAGGGACATTCAGGGCGTAGGCTGGGATATGTCGATTCCACTAAAGTTATTTTTAGTTTTAGGCGGAAACGGAAGTCTATTTCCCCAGACGTCCGCATGATACCTTTCACCCGTTGATCTGGAAATTGAAAAGGCGGTCAGCGTGGAAATTATACGTTTCGTCGGTAGAAGCGCCTAAAGAACCACAACCTCTTTGGAATAAAAACGCTGGGGGCATGAAGGAATATCAATGTTTATCTTCTGAGAATTTGAACCAAAGAAAACAGCGATGACAACAAGAAAGAATTAATCTGCTTTCATTTGTAGACAACATGCAGAGAAGTGTCGTATTGTTCGATGTTGTATAAACATAACATGAAATACTCTTTCAATCTGTAGCGTTCCTGAAACCACTGAACGCATCGACGAAAGAAATCTTAGTACACCGAAGAAAACTACTTTAAAAACTATTTTTGAACCCAGCGCGGACAAAATTGCTCTCAACCCGGATAGATCATAGAGGAGTAATTCTGGTCGAGCGGCAAAACAATTCGGAGGGTAGCTAAAACGTTTTGAATCCAGGAACCAAAACAACTCGAAGCCTAGCGAATAGCGACAGAAACCAATTTGAATACTGTACCTCAACAAAGCAATTTTCACCTATAGAAGTTTTATTTTGAATCTTAAGGGCGCGAAAAAAACAACTCGGAGTGTAGCGATCAGCCTAGAAAATAACTCAACCAAATAACAGCTCGGAGCGAGGTGATCAACCACAGAAATAATGTTGAATGACAGTAGAGTAACAAAATAGCTCACAGCGAAGCGACCAGCAAAAGAAATATATTGAAAACAGCTCGCAGTGGGACGACCAGTGACAGAAATAATTTTGAATACAATAACAAACACCTTCGAGGGTCAGGCTTGTAGAGTTACGTTTAGCGACAGGAAAAAAAAAATTGACTGCCCGCACAGCGACTAAACAACTAGAAGCATGGCGATCATGGGAATGTAAAAACTGAACTAGTTGTGAATACTGTTACGGCGACCAAACAACTCCTGTAGCTTGGAGCGATGCAATCTGAGCGACACTGAAACCCGTGCAGAAATAATTCAACCTCGTTCGTAATTTTGAATTCACAGAGAAACAGAACAACGTTGACTGAACTTTCAATTCAACGACAAAATAACTCCCATGTAAGCGACAACAAATTATTTTAAACCATCAACCAAAGTACACTGAACTGAGAGAAAGGAATAACTCAGTTCTTCTGACTGCTTTTCTAACAGAGGAAACCGGCCAAGACGGAGGTGTCATCTTCCATTGATCATGTTCATGCCACGTCAGTCTGCACCTTTCGCTAATTTACACTAATGTAAGCTTTCAATCTTCAGTGTGAGGAGAAAATCTCATTGTCCTTGCCAATATTAATGTCCAAGTCCATGGGCTCGTAAACTCCATTTAAAAAAGCCACAGGGCATAGTCCATGATAGCCTGGCCGCCACGACCTTTATAACATCTCCAGCCGGAACATTTTGTTGTTTTTGTTTACCACTCAGAACTGCATTTCCGCCCGTCTGCATGTGCCATTTTATTCCCAACAAGTTGTGAAAATATATATCCCTCTTTGATTTTTCCATCCAGAAATACCATTTCTCTCTAATATACCCGTAAAAGACGCTTCCATCGACGTATTAATTGACATATCCCAAGGCCTGGACTGGGAGCCTCCCTCTCTGTCCCCTCATTTTCTCTTGGCAGACGAAACAACCAGATTTTCGTGGAACCAAAAACACTTATGAACCAAAAGAAAAAGTCAGAACAGAACTTCTGGAAATACAAGAGAAGTAATTTAAACATTTGTTATTCATTGTATGTGGTAGTATTTCTAGTGAAAAGAAGGGTGAAATAATGTACAACTCAGTGTTAATAAATTATCGGCAAGCGACAATTAAATGAACCATGTATGCAGTCAGTGTAAAATATAACACAATTGATTCGTTATGGGAGTTTATTGAACCTTTATAACATACATGTTTCAGTTTGTTTTAATAGACATCGGTGCTCCTGCATGCATGCCATGGAAGCATACACCTTATTCCAAAATGGCTGCCATTTTAGTGGTCTTTTGTTTGCTTGCAAATTAGCCCTTGTTGTCTCGTTCAAGGGAAAATATTCTTTTTTATTTTTTTCTCCATCTTCTCAGCGGTTCGGAATCCTGAGTACGGCCTCGGGCCGTACTCAAGACCTCGGGCACAGTTTTTCCCAATACGGACCTCCCGGACGGCAAATAACATATATGTTGCCACTGTGTTTAAATAAAGTTTATTATATATATTATATATATGTATTTCGAGTTTAAGAACGAGGCAACAAGGGCTAATTTGAAGGCAAACAAAAGACCGCTAAAATAGTGGCCATTTTGGAATAAGGTGTATCAATTTCGGGCAGATCTATAAATAAGTAATTAATAATTAATGCGTTCTATAAATAATTAATTACTAATTAATGGCGGTGATGTGCTCGAGCTCCACTGCCAATTCTTCTCCAACACTCTCTGTCCTCCATAAAACCTCGATGATAACACTAAAGTTTGCCTTCGATGTTAGTCGTTCTTCTCGTGAGATGTTACACAGGGCCCACTAGACGAACGTGAACATTTTATGGATATACCCACGAATTTTATTATCGTGACCCGGCCGAACTTAATCTTGGTGGCAACGCAATACGAGTAAAATATATATGCTGTATAATGTTATCCATCCATGTCTCCTGTGCCAAAGCTGGCTACACTGATTTTGGAAGTGTAGATTCGTTTGCGCCCGCTTCGAGGTTGATGGCCGCCATGGACAGACAGAACAGCAGACGAACAAACCATTTTTAGATGCCACAAACAAAAGAGATTTTACAAAAACGACGACAAAACTATAGTTTATTTCACGTCAACTTAATAAATTGACCATCTCCTTCATTTGTCCTTGACAGGAATGGCTTGTTTAAAATGTCAGGCTCATTTATGAGCATACCCCACTTGAACACCGCTGCTTCAAGGGTATGTGTGCATTCCGGACCTGTTATTTTTATCAGAAATCACGTGCGCATTACGGAGTTACTACAGTAGACACTGGTACCTTTCACATACCAATTTCATTTGAAGCAACATTCATTACAGAACTGCAATTTGACTCCGACCCGTGTTAAACCTACTTCACAAGCTGTGAAGCAGCCAGTTTTTGCAGCAAAAATGTATGTTGCAAATGAAGGTTTTCCATCACAGTAGGTTCACATTAAAGCAGAGATACACTGATGATGGAGAGAATCTTGTCTGCTATTAAGACCCTTCAGGTTTAACGTTATAAACAAAATAAACTGAACAAACCAAAGAAAGAATTCAACAGATATTCACTCAAATGTTCTTTATCTCCAGTCTTCAGTTAATAGCCAAAAGCCCAAGATTACATTTACACAATTCTTCGTTAAACCGTGTACAGAAATGCTGTAATAAATAATATAAATATTTAAGACTGGTAAATAAATCATTAAAAGAGAGATGGAAGGGAGATTTTGCATCTCTCTTCGGGCTTTAATGTAAATATTTTATTTTAATGTCAATTGACAACAATTTTATCTTTAGACGTGTTCTCTTTTTAGTGAATGCAAAAAAACCCTCACTTGTAATTTTCATTGTTAAGAATGGCAGCGTGAATTACTGGCCTGGATTGATTTTAATTCCTTGTTCTGACGACTGACGACTTTCTCCATGCGGGTAAGAGAAGAAAAGAGAACAAGTAGAGGAGAAAGATAGAAAGATGTATAAAAGAAATTCCTTGTTGCTGTAAGAGCTTTAAAGCAATCTTGCAAATTTTCAAAGAAATCAAATTTTCAAATTTGTTCATATCTCACTTAATTTTCATCCACGTAACCCTTTACTTAGCTAGCCATTGTCATTTCTCAAGAAGGTCTTGTTAAGCGTTTTTAACGATAAACCACTAGTGGGTTTGTTTACTTCTGTTTCTCGAGATCACGCACGCTTACATTAGTAGGCAATTCCGAAACCCAGCGGCACGAGTGCCCCCCCCGGGAGGGTTGATACCTACAGTTATTAACCGTTATCAACTACTCAGAATGCTTCAGTTCCTTATGTGAAGTCCACGCCAGATATGTATTCCAAAACAATGACACGACATTAACAACCAACACCCGGAGATGAGCTGGGAACAGGTAGAAATTTAAGAACTGTACTGCGGGCCAAACCTTGTAGTTCACAACCATGTTTGGATAAAATTCCTCGTATATCTTGTCGCTGATCTGTTTGATCGTCCGACGTTCGACAATTCCAACAGCTCCGTAAAACAGAACGAGAAACACCGGCGCTAGAATGCTCTGATCAACTGTCATTTTCCTCATTGCATTTCCTGGACTTTTATGCACAAACCGCTTGTCGAGTGTCGAGTACCAGACGTGGAAAATTGGACCAATCACGACAGTGCCAATGGCTGCCATACGAGCTGTCCTCACCACATCGTGATCTCGCAGCGGGACTTTTTCTACGTACTGTTGTGCAATAAAGTCTCCTGCTCCGAGGAGAGCCCCTGCAAATTAATCAGCACCAAATTGTGAATGTATTTTGCAAGTGCGCGGTTATTTGAACAGCTTCTAGCCTGTAAATACAGTCAGGTCAGTTCAAGTTGCGCACCAATCCCGGTCACTCTTTTTAAACCCTCTTTCTCAACATACAAAATCTCCTCGCTCGCCCGCAGTATTTCTTATTACACTATTTGGGAGAATTTAAAGATAAGCCAGATAACGAATCAACAGGTGAAAATATTTCGGCTGCTGTCTGCTCACGACATATTTATTCCGCGTTACTCTTTTAGACCTTTTAACTTATGCATATCTGAAAAACAGTAAGAAGTGGGGTAAACAACAAACTAGAGATCTAAATTTGTTCTAATTGTCGAGTGTTATTTATTCATTCACCTAATTTTATCATTGATATATTTTTGCTAAATCTTATTGTAAGCTTTAATTATACAACCCGCCCCGATTAGCTTTGCTACATGCGGGTTGTATAAATTTGTAAATTTGTCTTATTATGATGAAGAGTCTCTCAGAATTCCGAGTTTTAGATGGAGAGAAAATCACTACGCCACATATATGCATCTTGGAGATTGAGGATTGTAGTCCGAAATGTCAGTCACAGAGTTCAGGATCGAAACGACTGGATTGATCAAGTGGTAGTAACAAACAAATAGAGAACATACATTCGGCATTTGCATAAGACCAAAACAGAACTCGATAGCCGCAGCCACAAATGTACTGTAAAAAAATGAGATAATAAATGGCCTGAAGCACTAAATGCCACAAATATTTCCTGGGGCTATTTTGCAAGATGGTGTTGAATGCTGTGGACAATTAAGAGTACAAATGGCGCGGACGCGATATTCTTGATCGAAAATTATAGCTTTGAATATTTAATAGAACCATGGAGAGTTAGACCCCGCTAATTTGCCCATTTCGAATTTCTCGTTATTTCGAACTCAAAACCATTTCCCTTGGATTTGCCTTTCAGTCATTTACTATCGGCTATTTCGAACACTCGCTATTTCGAACTCGATTTCGTTTCCCCTGAGAGTTCGAAATATTAATAGCAGCAGATAGTGTACTCAATAAATTGCACCAAAACTGAAGCGAAGAAAAGTATTTTGCTTACACAAAATTTTTAGATTCGGCTTAATAGAAGCGGTGCTGCTGCTGTTATATTCGAAGACGGAAAATTAAGCGGACTCGAAGACTGAATTAAATTATTAAAATAAAGTTAAGGTTCAAACTCTAACCAGTAGAGATGAGTTGTGTCTTCCATGGATGGGTCTCAAGACATCTCATGTACCATCTCCAAGCCCGTATAGGCAATCTTGACACCATTTCACTCGGCAACTTCGCTCAGATTCTTCGCTGTCTTGCTATTGCATGAACTTTTACGTCGAGGTGTAATATTATTGTGATATGTTAATGATGTTAGTCGGATCTGCATTCTTCTTAGCAACGCCGCGCCGTCATAACGTTTCATTTGCATTATAAAACAACAACAAATATTCGTTCACATCGATGGAAAAAGTAATATTCAAGAAAAATGAGCATCGAGCATCGTATCTCCATAATACAGATGAGGTGGGCTTTAACACCTGGAAATACATGAACTATAGAAAGTGTCGGTAGAAAAGTACAGTTTCGAAATTTCTATACGACTCCATGAAGTAGTTCTAATTAAACGTCACAGTTGAATGTTCATTTAACATCCGGTAGTGGAAAAATTTTAGCAACGGTAGGGTGGAGGGGGGGCCCGATCAGATCGTGTCGGAAGGCGGCACAGGGCGCAGAGAAGAATTAATTTGGTTTAGTCTTCTCTCAGGACTGTCAGCCTGGTCTCAGTCTGTAGACTACGGAGAGCTTTCCAAGAAGGAGAGCGGAGCTACCCATGTCTCCTTCGTCGTCGCGCAACGCTTCTCCCCCACAAGCGCTGCGTAACGACCCTGATACTGCGAAGGAGACTACATGTTCCCTTGATTTCTTGAAAATTTCACTTTTTCCTTCTTATTCCCTCTTCATAAGATGGAATGTTCCCTAACTGAAGGGCTACATATAGTTATCTATGGGCTGGGCGTCATGTGGTGTCAAGCTCACTCGACATGATCTGATTATCAGGCTTTTCGAGCAAAAAAAATCGCGCTCTTCTCCCTTCAGGGGAGACCCGATACTTAGGCATCAGTTCAATCGTGCTTTGTAGCAGCTTCCAGCCAAGTCGGGGAGCGTGGTGTCTGGTAATATCGACTCTGTGTTTGTTCTTTGACCGTATAGTTATTCGCCGTTTAGGCCATTTTCGATATATATATTAAAATTCTAACTTGGCTGAGGAAATTACTTATTCACCCTTAAACCTCGATGCGGTTTCTCTTGTTTTATTCCGCCAAGACTAGAAAACATGTTAGAATTATATCGGAAATGGCCTAACGTTCTGCAACTCAGTTTGAGAAAGGCGGGAAAAACAGAAACCATGGCAACAAACTTGGTACCTGGGAATAATTCTCGTTCACGTGACTTCCGCTTTTTCTGAGAAACGAAATTATCATCGGTGACGCCGGTGACGCCATAAAAATACACGATTTAAAAGTTCGTTTCGTTTCAAGGAAATGAAGTAATGAACAGAGGATCGGAAAATGCTACGATCTAAAATTCCAATTCTGATCAGTCTGGATCACATCCGACCCAAAGATCCTGGAATTTCTCTTGGAGTAGCGAGCATTATGAGCCATTTGAAGCAGAAGAAAATCGAGTACAACGCGCATATTTACAACATTGCAGAGGAAACAGAAGTGAATTCACTAGCCAGAAGAATTCTTGATACGATTTGGAGCCATTACAACGATTCGAAATACGATCTCATGTTTGGAGGTTTTGTTTGGAATGAGCCCTTTCTTAAAACGGTCCTTAACGAGCTGAAAAACTGTAATTACCGGGGTCGGATTGTAATGGCAGGTCCGCAGGTCTCCTACGTCGAAAAAGGCCAGCTAGAAAAATATTATCCAGAAGCTGATGTTTTTATCCGTGGGTATGCAGAGCACGCCGTGTCCGATTTAGCCGAAGGGAAGAATGATATCATGGGCGTCCACTTAGCGAAGTCCCCAGACAAGGGTCTACACACATCGACCACTCTATCCGAGCTCGCTTCTCCGTTCTTAGATGGAACGCTTCAGCCCCAGCACTTCATGCGATGGGAGACAACGCGAGGCTGTCCATACAGCTGCTCATTTTGCCAGCATAGAGATCCATCTTCCTCGTCACGGTCAGTAAATAAAAGCTGGACAAAACTACAGCACTCTGGGAGAGATCGTATCATATCAGAGATAGAATGGTTTGTTGAGAATCGTGTCAGGGACTTGGCTGTGCTTGATCCAACGTTCAATACTATGAACGGAAACATCGTGCTGGGTTTGTTGGAACGCTTTGGATATTCTGGAAAACTTAGCCTCCAATGTCGCCCTGAACGGGTCAATACTGCATTCTTAGATCAAGTGGAATCGCTGAGTGCAACAACGGGCGCTGAAGTGGTTTTGGAATTTGGTGTACAAACACTGGAAGCAGAGGAACTGGAGCACATCGAACGCGTGAAAAATGCCAACCCGCACAGCTTGGCTAAAAAGGTTTTAGACAAGTTAGCGCTGGTAAATCAGCGTAAAATCAAACACGAAATCAGCCTGATATTTGGTTTGCCCTTGCAGACCGTGGAAAGCTTTCAACAAACCATTCAAAAGATTCAGGAGAAAACCGATGGATCATTAGTCGCGTTCCCACTCATGCTGCTTCGAGGAACACCCCTTTATTATCAAAAGAACAAGTTGGGGCTTGTTGAAGGGACAGACATCGCGCATCCATTACTGGATCGAATTCAAAAATTCATCCCACATGTTGTCAACACTCCTTCTATGACTTATGGCGACTGGATGACAATGGCTAGCATTGCCGCCTCTTTGCAAGAGGAACAACCGGAGGAGAAACAGAACAGATTATGACCCAGCGATGTCTGACTACTTTCGCTTTGTCAATATGCACATTTTTTTTCTCGTTAAAGAAATCAGTGTAGTATTTTCAGTTTCGGTGTTTTCAAGGTCTGTAATTTGAAGCGGAGGTCGCAAAAAGTTTGTTCCATAAATTGGGGAGCTTCGGGAATTACTCAAAATGTACAAATGTAGCCTTGAGCTTAGCCTGTAGTACTTAAGCTGTTTGAAAAAGGAAACAATATCATATCTAAAGATTATTACTATCGGCGAGGACTTCCAGCGCGAGGTCGAAAGAGTATCACCGTCGCTTGCAACTACCTGTCTACACAGGTGACAAAAACATGTTCTGCTGGCCAATCAAAATTCAAAGTTTTGACAATCAAACTTCGAAGTTTACCCGCCCACTTGGGAACGTTTTGGCGCCACTTACGCAAATGATCGTAGCTGATTTATCTACCGTTTGGCAACTGAAGACAAGCAGTTCTTCTCATATCAATGTAAATAATAACTGGAGATAACCAAAAAAAATTGTAGGGTTTTTGGGGGAGTCAATTAAAAAGATTACAATGATTTGAGAGCCGTAGTTCGGTTTGGCCAAAAGGTGTATTGACCCTTCCGGTCAGTAACGGTATACCGCTCTATTCTCCTCCAACTTCCCCCCTCCCCCAACCCGCCCCACGCCAGAGTTACCCCAGCCCCCACCTTTTTTTGGCCCCCACCCGACATTACAAAGCCCGAATGGGCACTGGATTCTACAACCGCTTCCGCAAGATGGCGGCAGTTCGTCACGTTAGAAGGAAGAGGTAGTCTTCGAAAGACTTCTTATCTGGAAAGTGATGGCACTTAAAGTACCCAAGTCAAAAGTAAGTGTGTGTTTTTGTTTGATCGCGAACTTTCCTTACAAATGTTGATGTTTCGGAAGTTATAATCTGGTTGCCAATAGGGCAAATCTTGGCTTGTGAACGCGTGTGATTTCAATTCTACTGTCTGTTTCAAAGTCAACACCACTCCAGTACAGGAATCTACGAATACAACAACTAAGGTTAAAATTCTTCACTCAATGAGTGTGTGTGTGGCCATCTGTAAACCAAGAAGTAAAGCCTTGCGCCACATCATATTAGGGCATCAGGGCCATTCTACTAACCACCCCCCCCCCCCTGTTGAAGTAAGATTTTTCACCCCAAGACATACAATCAAGACAAAGAGCTGCTGTCAAAACCCCAATATTCAAAAGGATCAGATTATGCATACAGAGCAAGCCCCTCAGAAAACACTTCCATAGCCCTTATTGGAAATTCTTGTATATGGCAGTGCAGCCTACATGTAGGGGTGCTGATTAAAGTGGAATGGCCCTTACCAGTGGAGGGTAGGGGGGCAGGGGGACCAGAACCTCCTGCTTCCTGTACCCTGTTCTCTGCACTCCCGCCCTTGTCCGTCTTGCTCCTCTCCCCTGTAAATAAAGAGACTCAAAACTCATCCTAGTCATTTAGCTGCCCCATCCTTAGGCTTTTCCTTTTCCTTTTTTTCCTTTGTTTTCAGCCTTTTTCCTCTTACTCACATCTTTTGACAGCTTAAGCAACCTTTCCGGACCTTTGACTTAACCACCTTGAAGGGGTTTCCCATTTTACCGAAAGTAAGCCTCCGTTTTTTAGCCCAAGGGCAAATTTTTGTTTTTCCATTAACCCAGAAGTTTCAAAATAAGCTAAATGTAAGTCAAAAACCATTTTAGGCCCTTGTTTGTTTTAAAGTATTTTAACGCTTAATAAATGATTCCTGCCTTCTTAGAACTCCTGCTTCCTGCCCTTCCCTCTCCCGCTTGTCGTCCTTACCTCTCCTGAGCTCCCACCCCCTGTCACCCTACTTACCAGCTATATGTAGGAAGTAGTGCTCACTATGGGTATTACAAACCACTGCTCAAGCAAACTTACTTGATTTGCCACCGCACTGAAGTGTACCAAAAAGGTACGATTAGGAATTCATGTGTACTAAAGGCATCTGCAATCAAGTGTTGATCAAACCTTGAATCCATACCCTCAATCAATGCTCAATCAGTGCTCAATCAATACTCGATTGACACTCGATTGACACCTCGGTTGACAGTTAGTCAAGAGTCAACTCATTTTTGACCGATGTATATGAGTCAGTCGACATTTGGCCCACTACCAACCAACTGTTGATCATATGCCTTCTGAGTGCCGATGGAGGGTATGGATCAACACTTGACTGTGGATGCCTTGAGTACACCTGATCCTGATTAGGTATCAAATGTAAGAATAAAGAGAATAAAGAGATATATCCAAATCTCTCTCGCAGAGGTTTTTTTATTTAGATCCCTTACCCCCATTAAGGTTCTGCTTCGTAAATTCTATTTAATAATTTTGGCTTTTGAAACCCCCTCCCCCCAACCTTGGGGGTAGTGACGTACCTTGGATTGGTCATGGATATTTCCTTGAACGACACATTCATTAAAGTCCTGAACCATGAAAGGGACATTGTCAAAATAAAGTGCATGTGCGGTCTTGATTGACACCCATTTGATTTTTCCAATATAACTCATAATACTATCACAGTGCTGCGGCGAGCCGTGCATGCTGTGGGTCAGCTTGGAGTTTCGCATGCCTTTAGAAAATTTCTTTATCTGCCGGCTTTAGACCTTATGTTTTTAAAGAATATCTATCATGTTTATGTCTTGTGAAGGCCGTGCCTGTTGAATACAAGCACATTCACATTACTTTCTTCCAACTTGTATGCGCACCTGCAGCTATATAAAGTTTCTGATATTTGTCCTCCCATCTTTTCTTAGCCTGTGAGCAGGCTCACATTGGAGCACAAGCGCTCGTGCCACAGCTGCGAGCATGAAATTGGGTGGCGAAGCCACAAGACAAGAAAGTGAGCCAGCTCTAATCTCTGCAAATTTTTCATTTCCTCCCCAGAAACTGCAGAAAAAATAAGCAAATTATTTTTCACCAGCTTTGGCAGCTTAGATTTCTCGGGAAAATTGTAAAAGTTTTTCATAACAACACGTAGGCATGATATATGTTGCTGATAAAGTTTTGCCAAAGAAAAACCATCAAAGTTTATGTCTAGCAAGGACACGCACATGATTCCAAGTGATCTTGCTTTGTCAGTCTGGTCTTTGATGATGCTGGTAAACAGGCAAATGCCTTTGCGTTGTTTCGTTGCTGCTTGCAATCACATAGGTTTGTAGTACTTATGTAACTCTTCCCATATGCAGTTGGCAACGCAACAAGTATGTCTTGATTCAAACAAACTTTCAACTGCTATTTCATGCGCCCTCTTTAGTTTGAAATTTAAGCAGAAACAGACTGGAACTTTGTTAAAACATCAGTAATATACACACTCAACTCTTTCTCTGATTCCAAATGTGGATGACTTATTTTTTATTGTGAGAATGTACAGTAAATTACTGACTCCATGGGGATCTAATCGCTCTTCATCAAACATAAAAGATTGACAGTTTTCTCGCCTTATCTGCTTTTCAACCAATGGTATTTCACTTTGCTCAGGTGAAGCAGAAATGAAAAAATTACAGAGATCAAGGTAGGCTAACTTTCTTGGCTCCTCTTCCCCAGACTCCTTCTCTCTAGATCGCTTTGCCCTTCGCCACTAGCGCTCAGGACTCAAAGGTGAGCTTGCTCACAGGCTAGTCTTTCCTTTGTTATTCTTTTCTTTTTTCTATCAAAACAAGACCGCTATAGGGCGAAAGCAGCTTTAGTCTGTAGGAGCTTTGAAAATCCCTTCTCAAGGACATCATATTTCTTGACAGTATTCAACTCAAAACACAAAATTTGCATTTAGATCTTTTATAGATGATCAAACAGTTCTTGAATATCAGTATTACCATTTTCACACGCCTCACAAGGTCGATGGAGAAAGATTTTCTCACAAATATCAACTTTGAAGACTGTTCCGTCAGATTAGAAATCAAATTGGCACACATGCGCAGAAGGTTGTCGAATGTCCTTAACGAATGAATCATACCTTTTTGGCTAAAAAAATATCTATTTAGTATTAATAATTTGTATTTTTTGTAATATAATAATTTCTAGGTAGAGCTTCATGTTCATCTTGATGGTGCAGTAAGGATACAGACCATTATTGACTTGGCCAAGTATGATACTAGTTGATATTCTTGTATTTAAGCACCTGCTTTTCGCTCAATAATAACCTGGTCCAGGCGCTTATTTATTACAAGCATTGTGCTGTAAGGATATTTCGTTCTCCTTACAATCTTGGAAGAACAATGTACATCTTGAAATAGACAATGTTACCCATAGATTCAATTAAACCTTGAAATATGCTAGCACTGATAACACTGCAATGTCAGTCATGTTTTCAGGCTTGAATTTGATTAGACTTGAAGGATAAAGGTTGTTTAGTTGAATCTATTGAGGTGCCTGCCTTTATCTCTTTTTTTATTGCAGGAAGAAACAATTCAAGCTACCATCTTTTGAAAAGAAACATTTACAAGATCTTGTGTCTGTTAGTTTGGATAAGCCGTCATCTCTGAGAGGCTTTTTAGCATGTTTTCGTGTATTCCTTCCTGTCATTGTGTAAGTGATGCCAGGAGCCACGTAGGGAAATAGAATTTAATTTTTGTTGTTGTTGTCTTTTTTTCCCATATGTCCCGCATCAGGTATAGGTCTGGAGGGAGGGCCAATATTCTACAGTTGCAGTTACCCCTATAAAGCCAGCACCCCAATAGCTGGCTGCATGATGTGTATTCCTCTGGAATTAGCACGAAGGCTTAATAGAAACATCAATTTATTCAAATACAAACATGCTTTAAGGCAACATGGAATCATGTGAAGACAATATTAACACACAATTGTGCTTGAATTTTTTTTTATCAGTGATCACTTTCTATTTCGATAATAGAATATTATTAATAATAATAATAATATTAATTGTTTTTTAACAGAGTATCCATTTGTTTTTTGTAAAACGAATCCGAACTAGTTTCTACTAATAAATTTTGGTTGGGCACTTAATAGGGGTAAAGACAATAGAAAACACTCAGGATGACCAAAAAGGGGCTGTGGCCGTTTCATAGATGTAGTGCTGGGGTGAAAAGGGGTTTTATTAACATTATTTGTAAACTGACAACAGTTTCAGACTTGGTGGCTGCTAACAGGTAACCACTTAAAAGAGGTTCAACTGTCACTATACTTTGCTTCACATTAAAGAAACTTCAATTCACAGTTTTCAACATCTATACTTCACCGGCCTTATAAATGTGGTAATTATAGCACTGAGTCTTAACAGATTACTGGTACATCACTGATTATCATTATCATTGGTTTCAGAGATGATACTGCAGCCATGGAAAGAGTAGCCTATGAATTTTGTGAGGACCAATCATTGTGTGGCGTGCTATACTTTGAAGTTCGCTACAGTCCTCATGTGCTGTGCACAACAGATCTTGAGCAACCAGAAGAGAAACTTGTGACACCAAGAGATATAGTGGAAGCAGTAAATAGAGGCCTAAAAAGAGGAGAACGTGACTTTGGAGTTATTGCACGGTCCATCCTTTGTTGTATGAGACACATGCCTGGTAAAATAAATTGATTAACTTGTTTACTTGATTTAATTTAAAAGTGGGTTTAGCATTTTTTAGTCATTTGGAATGCCTTTAGTGAAAGTAAAAGCAATTGACTGGGATTGCATTGTGTATAACACAGCTGAATTGCATGTGCATCACATATGTGACTACAATTACATGTGTGCTGCAAGCATATAGATACATGTAGAACTACAAGGACAACTAAGTAGTTATAATTTTTTAATTGGATGAATTTAGTATGAATTTTGAATTTTCTAAAATTCTTTAACTAATACTTGAACATTATAATTGCCTCTCTAAATCTCTGACATAAAAGGGAGTTTAATTTTGGTGATCTCATCCTTTTCAGAAAGTCTCCACCTTGAATTTTCCATTATAATTTGTGTCAATGTAAGGTACTGACAAGCATGTAATTCACTTATCTTGTTTGTAGATTGGTCATTAGAAGTTGTTTCTCTCTGCCAGGAGTTTAAAGATGATGGAGTTGTAGGAATTGATCTTGCAGGTGATGAATCGCTTGGAGAGATTCCTGCCATGAAGGGACATGTTATTGCTTTCAAGGTTAGATTTAATCTCTCATGTAGTATGTAGTACATGTTGTACTTCATTCTGGAACGTTTTCAAGCATGCAGTCAGTTAGTCAGTCTGTCTGTCTGTCCATAAATCCATCTGTGTGTCTGTCCATCTTCTGTCCATCCATCTGTCTGTCCATGTGTCTGTCCATATGTTCATTGTCTGTTTGTTTTTACATTTGTCCATCCATCCATCTGTGCTTCCATCCATCTGTCCGACCATCCATCAGGAGGGAGGAAGGGAAGAAGGAAACGTTTGTGTCCCAATTGTTGCCATATTTCTGGTAAATTAAGTGAGTGTTGTTTTCTTGTAGGAAGCCAGAAGACTAAACATTCACAGAACAGTTCATGCTGGGGAGGCTGCTCCAGCCGCCAGTGTAAAAGAAGTAAGAAGTAATATATCAAGTATGAAAGACCATGTTTGACCACATTTCCTAACACCGAGAAGAGAGTTGAAAATATGGTGCGCAGCGGAGAATTTTTGACGAACTTCAAGGTGTTTGGAAATGTGGTAAAACACTGTCTTGAGTGTTTGATATATCTTCTAAATCGTAACCAAAACTGAGGAGAAAATGAAGAAATCAAATAGTAAAAATCTACGCTAATTAAGATCAGATATCCAAACACTGTCATGGTCATGATTTCCTTTGCTTGATGGATTATTAATGAGTTGGAGAAGTTGATATCTAATTTCTCCTAAAATTATCAAGTGCATGAACATATTGTTAAGCAACTGGGTTATGAGAATAAAAAAAAAATCATTGATTGACTGGCAAAGTCTCGATATGTACCGCCAAATTTCTATAACTAGCATAAATAAAGAGCATCGCAACCTTGGATGTGCATGCATGTTCAAGATTCTCTTTATATCTTTGACCTGTTAGTCTTATCTTACTAAAAGTGCAGTGTAAATTTGCTTGCTGGCCATGGGTTTGAGAGAAATACATGTATATATGGGTTATTGACTAAGCGTGAGGTCAAGATGGCTGGATATTGACCAAGTTGCATATTTATGGACCAAGACAGAGTAGACGTCCATAAACACGGAAAAAAAGAGGCCAATATCCAGCCATCTTGACCAAACAAGCTTGGTCAATAAAGGATTTATTATATAGGATAAAGAACAAGTTTTTCTTACAGGACACAGCGCGGTACCCTGAATGGGCAAGATAGCAGCATCTTGCCCCACTCGGGTAGCCAATCACAGCACAGTATTTGGTTGCCCACTCAGCGAGCTAGCCATATAATAAGATGTATTAGTTGAATACTAGGAATTCTAGGCCTGGAACTTTTAAATGCTATAGACTTTGACATGATCCACAAGCAATGTTAAAATAGTTTTGTTTTCCAAGGCATTAGATATTCTTCATGCAGAGAGAATAGGCCATGGATATCACGTGCTAGAAGACAATTCACTTTACAAAAGAATTATCGATGAGGGAATTCACCTGGAGGTTAGCAAAATAGCTTATCATAAACAGTTGTATCTGCCTTGAAAGAAATATTAAGTAGTATTAAGGATCTATAAGTAGTTATATTTTCTCAAACATTGTAATGCGCAGCTGAAAATGTTAAATTGATATCTACCGGTACGTAATAAAAGTTTATTATTATTAGTATTATTAATTATTATTAATTAAGTCAATTAGTGCCGTAGATCGTGGCAGACGGTCTGAATGGATGGATGTATCCAACAAGCATGAGTGGAATAATTGACTTGTTTTATTTAAAACGTCCTAAAAAAAAGTAAAAGTAACAAGTCGCCCCCCAAAAAATACGTGCGCGCTTATCATGTTTTGAGAGCATGGTATAATTATTGCTCATTTATCATGATGGCTAAGCCAATGGAAACTCTTGAATTGCATTATCCAATGATCCAGTCTTTAATAATAGTTAATATACGTACAGGCATGTCCAACTTCAAGTATACTAACAGGTGCCGTGAAGCCATGTTTCAAAACGCATCCACTTAGAAGGTATGTAGTAGTATGAGGTGTCAAGGTATTTAGCTTTTAACAAACTAATTGGGGACACTAATATAGTCGCAAGTAAATTACAAGTAATTTAATTTATTTAAGTTATTTACATAATTTGTATAAAACGTAACTTAAATCGTTCGCAAAAACGTAATTTACCTGACCTTAGGTAAGTTACCCTTGAGGTATGTGAAACCATTGAAATATTGGTGTTACGAGTGAAGAGATGCCATTTTAGCGACATACTTAGTGACTTGGAAAACCTGCCGGCCTCAGTGATCTGGAAAGTGTTTCTCACATGTAAAGCTTTTCAAGTCAGTGTTACTGTAGGAATACCTTTTGTTGCTTATCAATGTGACTGACAGCATTCGTTTAGAGTAAAATAATTAATTCATCATTTGAATGCACTAATTCACTTTGCATATTTTGCGTTTTCAAGGTTTGTAGAAGATGGCGTGAATTTTTCTATTAACTCAGATGATCCTCTTATATGTCAAACAAGAATGGATTTTGAGCAAGGTGTTGCTTTTAATCAGATCGGGCTTAGCCCAGCAGAATTAACACAAGCAGTAAGTTGTCTTTCAAAAACCAAACGAGTTAAAGATGATTTCCAGTCCTTTCTGCGCAGTCTCAGCACCCTAATATTTATAAACATTATAAGTTCCCACTCGATGGAATCCGAATCGATGTTATACGTTATGAGCCACATACCTTATCTTTGCAGCCTTTCGAATTCTCTTTCCAACAGCTTCATTGATTTTTACAGCTGCGAAGTTGTTTCATCAAGTGTTTTGAGAAAGAACGAAGCATAAAACTTCGACCGCTTTGCATCCACAGTGGCGGTTGTTTTGAAACTTTGAATTTACATGTAAGTAGTTGCGAAATGTTTTTTTTGTGACGTCTTACATGAAACAAAACAAAAAAACGCAAACAAACTCTCGAGAGTGCGCAATACGGACTGGAAATCATCATTAAACTTGTACGTGAGGCCCCGTCCACATCACGCCGGAGGAATTTGGAAACGCAACAATCACCCGTCATTTTGCATTTGTGTTTGAAGAAAACTCGGACAGGGGTATACCAAGATTAGCATAACGTCATCGTTTATAAAAAGCTTCATTTTCAAAGTGTTTCCGTCCACACTAAAACGCAAAGTCGGCGTTTTCAAGTTTCTCCAGTTTGAAGAACGTTTTTGAAAAGCTCTGATTTCGTGACGGGTTAGTGTAAACGGTGCCTAAGTCAAAGAGTGGTATGTAAATACCATTTATTAACTGGCTTGTTATGAGCTTCATAAACTAACTCCCAAATAATTAGTAAAAACTTAAATGGGACAATCACTGAGGACTCAAAGATAAGAAAATGCAGTTGGTGCCAAGTGTGCGGAAGAGCACGTAAACTAAAATCTGTTGCATGTTTTCCCGCGCTTGCCATTAGTTACGTGTTTTCCCGCGCTTACAATTCGCTGCGTGTTTTCCCGCGCTTGCCATTGGTTACATGTTTTTCCGCGCTTACAATTCGCTGCGTGGTTTCCCGCGCTTGCCATTGGTTACATGTTTTCCCGCGCTTGCCATTCGCTGCGTGTTTTCCCGCGCTTGCCATTAGTTACATGTAAGTAAGTAAGTAAGTAAGTAAGTTTATTAACGTGACCAAACACTTAGCTAACCAGCTACTTTACAGGAATAGTCATTCCAGTTTTCCCGCGCTTGCCATTCGTTGCATGTTTTCCCGCGCTTACAATTAGTTACATGTTTTCCCGCGCTTGCCATTCGTTGCCTGTTTTCCCGCGCTTGCCATTCGTTTCTCGCGCTTGCCATTAGTTACATGTTTTCCCGCGCTTGCAATTCGTTGCATGTTTTCCCGCGCTTGCCATTCGTTGCATGTTTTCCCGCGCTTGCCATTAGTTACATGTTTTCCCGCGCTTGCCATTAGTTACTTATTTTCCCGCGCTTGCCATTAGTTACATGTTTTCCCGCGCTTGCCATTAGTTGCATGTTTTCCCGCGCTTGCAATTCGTTGCATGTTTTCCCGCGCTTGCCATTCGTTGCATGTTTTCCCGCGCTTACAATTAGTTTCATGTTTTCCCGCGCTTGCCATTAGTTTCATGTTTTCCCGCGCTTGCAATTCGTTGCATGTTTTCTCGCGCTTGCCATTAGTTACTTGTTTTCCCGCGCTTGCCATTAGTTACTTGTTTTCCCGCGCTTGCAATTCGTTGCATGTTTCCCGCGCTTGCCATTGGTTACATGTTTTCTCGCATGTTTTACCGGGTTTTAAGCGCCCTGGTTACACGCGCGTGCGTCAAATTCTGGGTTATTACGTTTGTCGTAGGTTTTAGTCTCAGTTTTGTGACAGTCATTAACAAAACCGCATTGTCCGAATCCAGTCAGTTTCATCATGCCATTTATTTCTCTTTTCATTTACTTCCAGACATTTAACGCTGCAAGAGCCTCGTTCCTTCCTGAGAAACAAAAACAAGAACTTATTGATCAACTGAAACTAGCGCACGGGATCTGGTGATCTTAGTAGACAAAAAATATGCATATATTAATTCTTGAGATATATTTTTGTGATTTTCACACATTGGATGGATTTAACAGTGTTTCTCAAACGAGTCACAAGATTTATAGTGAAGCTATTAAATAGGTAGCTAACACATAGGGAAAATTATATGCTTGTATCGGGCAGCGGGGTTGACGACTGAAATTTAAGATACTTTCTGTTACAATAGTTGTTCCGGCTCACACTGAATATTGCGATTTACCCCCGAGTTCTTCATCATTGAATCCTGAAAGTTTTATCAAGATTTAGTATTAGCGGTGGTCACTTGTATACGTTCGTCCGCGATGAAGATACGCGTCAAACTCGGTACTTACGATAAGTTTGCTGTCCGAGTTTCCTGAATTTTAGTATTAGAAAATGCCATCGCGAAGGTGTCCTAAAATTGTGCTGACTTTATACTATGTATGATTTTTTTGTGATGCATTCGTTGAGGGTAATATAAAAATAGTTCGTCATCACTTTCAGTTCCTAAGCAAGGTAGATATTTAAAATGTATACCCAAAAGTGTGCGTGCTTGGTTTAAAAGGAATCGGTATTTCCCTTGATTTTTACAAGCAGAACGTTTTAGGTGAATACGATAGCAAAAAGCGGGTGAATAACTGAAATACAAAATACTGAGAGATCTTCTTGGAAAAACAAGACTTGCTACATGTATATGCTCTTATTCTTGTCTTGTGTGTTTTCACGGAATGCCTAGTACAAATCAGTACTATATTTATGAGTACCTAACTTTTGAAACCAGTTTTACTTGTGTGAGAAATATTTGATATGGGGATATTTTTTTGGGATTTTTACCGACCAAATAATCTTCAAGTATATTTTTACCTATTCGACTGTGAAATGGACACATCTGATTATTTATTTATTGTGATTAATGAGGGTGACTGTTGGCGAGATAACAGCTTTAAGTTTTTACTGACTATGATACAAACGAAATTAAATATTGCCGTAGCTGAATTGAGATAGGAGACAATTTTTTACCCAGGCTTGGATGCATTTCTGCATGTACTATAAAATACTTTCGGTCTATACTGTCAATAACTGTTAAAACTTATTCCAATTCAATAAAGATCTCAGAGTTCAAAAGTTCAAAACAAAACTGGTTTGGTAAGAATAAATCGCAATAAAGAAAGTTTCCAACTGTGCAGTTAATTTGGGAGTATTATGGGCTAAAGGTAAATTTGAGTCCTGCCCTGGCCGGGGTCGGGGTGGGGGGCGACCCAGCGATTCTGTCGTACAAAGGGAGTGAGGAGGTAAAAGTACTTCTCGGGATAAGCATAATCGTTCCTGCCATTTATGTGTTGTACTGTTCTACAAAATGGGTGAACATAACAAACAACACATTGTTATGGCGCGTTTTACAAGCCCTGCGGAGCGGCCGAAAGAAAATCCAAGTTTCACAAGTTTATCTCCCTCTTGAGAAACTAGTCGAAAGACAAATTGAGTTCCTTGACCTTTGAGCTTGATTACTTTCCCCAGCCCGAACTCGTTTGCAACGTAACATCATTTTCAAGGCTACACGGAACTCCCGTTTACGAATGCAATAGATAGCTGGGTTCCAAGCTGACTTGGACAGCAGCAAGCCATTGGTGATGAAACCAACGACGACGGAGACTGAATTGAGAGGAAGAACTTGCCTGCAAAGTATAACGGCCCAGACGGGAAGATAGCACAGCAGATATACTCCAAGCACAACGGCGACATCTTTGGCGGCCTTATGCTCCCGGTGTCTGTTTTGTTGAGGCTGAGTGGAATGCGACACCTGGGTCTGTTGTGTTATGATTTCGTTCTCGACCAGCGACGCTGTTTCAGTTGAAAACCCTGAAGTTTAGCCAAGCAATTATTAACAGTGGGACAGCGAAAGCGGCGACGGAATAGACGATGGACCTCGTCAGCTGATCTCTGCTTTGGACATCCCACCCGTGGCAGATAGCACAATGATACAACCGTGCGTTGAACGAAGAATGATCTTCCCACGAGGCAAACGATGGACCGGCTGCTGTGGCAAATGGGACAATCCAAGCGAAACCCACCAACAACAGGGTTTTAGCCTTGGTTATGCGTTGGTTGTACGCTAGAGGAGACTTCACAATCGCCAAGTATCTGTCGTGGGAGACGGCAATCAGGTGAAAAGTGGTACTACAGTACAACGCCCTTGTCAAGAACGTGATCGCTTTGCACTGGGCCGTCGAGAACTCGAGCTCCTCGTACAGTTTGCTTTCGACGTGGAAGGAAATAACGAGGGCGACGATAATAAAATCAGAGACAGCCAAGCTGGCGAGGAATAAATACCTCATAACGTGAAATCTTTTGTTGATGGAGATTGTGAACACGACGGCTAAGTTTCCCAGGATACCCAGAGCGTCTATAGCGATCAAAAAGACAGCGACGACGATTCGAAAAACGAGCATCTTGATGCGGAGGTGAACTCAAAATTATGCATAAGACAGTTTCGTTCAACTTAAAATGCTCATTTCGCTCATCGGACACCATCCCATTCCCCAAAACAAAAGAATAGAAACGTGTTTTGTTTATCAAATTTCCGCGGTTTTAATACAAAGTGCCGAGATGTTGTTTGTTTGAGCAGACAAAACTGCCGGAGGTTTGCAGTGCGTTTTCCGTTAGAGCATCATTAGGGCTTTGGTATTTTTGAGACTGGTGAAGTAAAATTAATTAGTTGATCTCTCTCAGTTTAACATTAACATAGGGCACTGTTTTAAAAATGATCGATGATTGATCATTCTTTTAAAACTTCGCTCACCAGAAGAATCATGAGGCTTCAATTTCTTTCCAATTCATGACGCCTGTTAAGGCAGGATCTGAGTGCGTGAATGAGGTTGTTTTTAAACGGAACTGAACTGAATAATTAAACACCAATAAACGTGAAGTACTTTACCCCGATCCGGAGTTACTCACGGCTACAAACTACCATGAGCTGTAGCGTAACTTGTTAAGTTCTTGTATTGAACAAAATAGGATACTCCACACATGAAATAATGACAAAACAACATCTCTTAGTTCGCCGGAAGGACAACGCAGTCGAGCGAGCTCACGAAAAACAATCCTCGGTTAATAATTTTCTCATTAAAATATTCTTGTCTAATCCGCAAAATAGCCTATTTGACTATTATAACTGGTTGCAAAGGGTTAACCGGAGCCCACAAGTTTTGTTTATGGCCAAAATATCGAAACTGTCGAGAGCTATTCAGAACTGAAAGGAAGTGTGTATCACCATTGAGTGTACCATATGGAATGTTGCGAAAGAATCACACGCGCGAATTCAAACACTGTTCAGACTTGAAAACTGTCAATTCTTCACAAAGAAAATCGCTGTTTCGCCACTCGCAGTGGAATCACCGCTGTAGTTTCACTTATCGCACGTTTCACGCGAAATCACACGTTTCACAGTCACCCGGCTGCTCCAACAGTCACCGGCTTCACCCATCACATGACGCAGTTTACCACTCGTCTTTTCACACGATTCGAACACGTAATTCTTCACGGTTAACACGTTTCAGGAAATCTCTGTTTCACGAAAGGCGCTTTCCAAGAAACGGCTGGTTAACAGTCACACGTTCCGAAAAAACGCTGTTGTTTCACGAATCACTTTCATATTGAAAATCCCTTTCCTAGCGGAATAAAATATGTCAGAAAATGTTTCGCGCTTAATCGCACATTTCAAAGATCGCTCTTTCTGCTATTACATATTTCAGAAAACCGCATTTTCACGCAAAGCACACCTTTTTAGATACGCTGTCAAATTTTACACGTTCAAAAAACAGTGCTGTTTTTAACAATCACAAAAAGTTGCAGGTGTTTGAAACTCCTCTCAACCTTCCTCCTGAACATCGATGGAGTGATTTCCAGTTTCTTAGGGCCTCTTCATATAAGCCCGTTAACCGGGACGAATTTTGTTGTCTGTCCAATCATATGCCGGGGGGAAAATTGCAGCCCGGAGCAGCCCGGTCGACCGAGATGAAATTCAAGAAACGAAACCAAAATGGTGGAACTTAAACTTGTATCGTTCGTCGACGTTCGCGACTGTCGTAGCTTTTTGGACTCCTGTAACTTGACTAATAAAGTTAATTCGCATATTCCTAAAGTGGAAATACATACATGACAAAACTTATGCCATTTTGGCCGTTATGTTGTGAATGCAAAGTTATTTTGTCAAAAAAGTTTCGTCCCGGTCATCCGAGCTGGAGTGTTCATATGAAGAAGCCCTTATTAGAACTGACGAATAGGTCAATGAATTGTTTAAAATTGTGAAAATCAAAAGAAACACGGAAAAGTCGGGTTGTTGGAAAGCCTGTTAACGCTAACCCAGGATAAGAGTTAACCGAGGTAACAATTATTCTTCTATACTAAAAATGTTTTGCACTTCTCATGTTTTGTATACTAAAAGGTTGACATTACTCAAGCTCGAAACTGAAGGACAAACAAATTTCCGCATACAACCCGAGACACCATAATCTCTTGCCGGAGACAATCAGGTTTTACTACTCCCAGGTATAACACTGTTACTTATGGGAGGCAATCTCTGCGTTCTATGGGGAAAATAGCCTACGGCTGACAGATCAGCCGACACTGAGAGCTTTCACAAACCATATGCGCAAAAGTGATATAACCAACTTAATGGATATTGTTTTCCTCTGCTTGACATGATCATTTACATACAGTTATAGATCTTAGTCTTACTTTTCATACATAGAGATTTTAATAACCGATTTTCTATATCACTTACATATATATATTTTATGTGTAATACTATTAGCATTAGTTTAGGTTTTTTTTTTTAGTTTTGTCCCCTAATTAGTATGGGTACTATCCCACGCTACAAACAAGGCTTTGACACGTTAATAAAGTTTTTATCTATCTTAAACCTCACCGGAAAAAATGCAATTAAAACCAAAATCCTCGCTTATCCTGGGTTAGCTAAATTAATCTGGCTTTGAACAACGCGGCCCAAGGGGTATGGATGGGAAACGTTGGAGAATATCGAAAGGATTGCATTTGGGTAAACTTTAAAGACCTTGGCTCGACTTTTTTCAAGTTCATTTATCCTGATTTTGTAAATGAAAGTCGTATATGAGGCTAGAAATGTTTGGCTTGCTGCACTTATAGCATTCACCCATGAAGTATTGCGCCAATAATTAAACTACTTGACAGTTAAATTATGAGCTCGAGATTTCTACGAGGTGATATAGTTCAATCACCTCATAGAAATTGAGAACGAATAATCTTGTTGTTCTAGTAGAATTCTATAGGAAAATTCATTACCTGACGAGGGAATTCCGCGTTAAATTGCACGCGAAAACCGATATCGCACGAATCGCGAAGCGATGAGTGCGATATCGGTTTTCAAGTGCAATTTAACGCGGAATTCACGGGTCAGGTAATGAATTTTCCTTGAATCGCATAATTGAATAAAATGAGAAAAAAAGAAAACAGCAGTTTGGTTTTATCCTGAGATAGATGAGATAGATGACGTAGATGCGAAACAATATCACCGAGCCTCGTTTTCAACTCGCAATTCCGCGCTAAATACCTCGCTTCGTAAACCAATCAGAATGCAAGATTTTATTCAATTATGCGATTCTAATTAAAATTCTTCCGATTATTTGTCTGTATACGAGTAATGTTAAACATCGCCAGCGAATTCAATTGCCATTTGAGGCTGCATCTACGCTACTCCGGAGAAATTTGAAAACGCGCTTTATTCCAACCGTCCACACTAATCCGTCACGAAAATGCAACGAAAACGCTATTCAAACCGGAGGAATTTCAAAACGTCAGATTTTGGCCGGGTTTTCGCGAGGACGGAAAACATTTTAAAAGCAGAGCTCTTCGAAAACGATTTAGTCACAACAATCATGTGATTCCCTGGTCGAGTTTTCCTCAAACACAAATCCAAAACGAACCGTGATTGTTACGTTTTCAAATTCCTCCAGCGCAGTGTAAACTTGCAGATGAGTAAAAATAACTCTCGGCCAATCAGGCTGCAGCATGTACACTAGTGCACGCGTAAAACTGTACTAACTCTGCTACTCGACAATAAGCACTTTATTATACACGTTTACAATGTCCATGTCATATTTACGATTCTTCAAGAGAACGTATGTACGTCACGCGATGTATAAATGACTGGTAAAATAAATGGATACCCAATTACGATGTTCATTGACAAGGTTATATATTTACAGCATATTTATAAAGTAAGCTAATTCGCTGACGAAATGCCCCAAAGCCCAAGTCAACGCAGTAGATGGCATTTAAAAGCCACGAAAAATATTGTAATTCACTTTAGCGACATCCAGAGTAAAACCAAGTTGAAATGCATGTTTTACGCTCAAAGCGATTTGCCAAAAGACTGAAAACAATTTTCAACAGGTTAATCCTTCCACAAAGGACTTCCCCCGGCATATTCCCTGTTTCAAAGTAAAGGTGAGTAACAGAGTCTGTCGAAGTAGTTCTGGGTTTGTCACACCCGTTTACCCAGTAGGAATTGATCTCTATTTATTCGTACTGACTTAAACAAACGCATAGAAAATTTAAACATACAAGACGAACCATGGATCCTACATGTCGACAGTTCAGACTTTCTTTTAATACAATCAGAGATAAAACTGATAGTAGTGCGAAAAATGTCACATGCGAACCACAAAAACAGCGCCAATGTCGAGGACAGTGAAATCACAAGGACCAAACCTAATAAGTTGATTGGCTAACACGAAGACCGTAAAGTAACTGGAAATTATGCGAGATAACATTTACAAATTGAATGTTATTCACCTCGGAGGAAAAAAGTATAGAAAGTTAGTCATCTTGTATGATTTTCGAAATTCACAGGTTGACAAATGAACAGAGAAAAACTAAAGGAGTGTTCATTACGATGCACTAGCGAAGAATGTCTGGTGTACATGGTGTTTCTGCTCATGACGGGAACCCTGGGTTCGTTTCTTAAAACTACTGAATAATCTAAATAAATATACAATATTTTCACTGTCTGGATTCTTGTGGTTGATTTGCCTCCGGTGGATCACTTGTATCGTTTGGTTCATTGGCTTCGTTTGTATCGAGTGGTTCGTTCGTTTCGGTGGCTTCGGGCGGCTCATTTACTTCGGGGTGATCCTGGAAATCAAACAAACAGAAATTGGACGCGATGAGTCCACTACACTACATACCATTAGCAATGGTAGTCACCAACAACAGTTCTTCTCAGAACCACATTCACCCGGACGATCACACTATACGAACTACTGATACTCCTGGGTTCAAACCATTTACTATGTTAGCAAGTTTGTTGCTTAAATTTTAATTAGTAGGAATATCAAGACAAAAATTCTCTGAAGCCTTTGTTGCATTGACCAGTCCCCTCGCGTGTGCTGATTCCACGCGTTGACAACAGAGCTTTTTCATGTTCTCGGTATTGGACTGGAACTAGCTTGCAAGTGAGGCTCGTGTGGGGAGTCTTTCCGAATGCAAATGTTGACCTCGTTTTCACGATATTCCCCATGAGCCTCCACTACAAGCTAGTTCCAGTCCAATACCGGGAATACAAATATGGCCTTTCACAGCATATCCTGGTTAAATTTCTTGTACTGGGCACCACGTTGTCATTTAGTCCGTCCCTACAATATGCTGTTACCGTGACCAATACCAATCACACCGAAGGTGCTGTGGCCAGTAAAAATTCAATCATTTACAGTTCAAACTTTTCCAAACACCTCAGCTCTCCTATGTAGCTACTCTGTTCTATACTGAATTATCTATCATTTTGTCAAGGTAAGTACCTTGACAATCTCTTGATACACTGTATCGAGAACACAACGGAAAGTCCTCTAGCACTAAATGATGAATTTTGGCTCTTATTGGCGTAGAAGACACAGACAGTTGACGTAAAACAATAAAGAAAAACGGTACTGTGTTTTCTACACCGAGAAGGAGCCGGAATTTTGTTGGATGATACATTATTTGTAAGACGCACCTTTTATACGACGCCTCAACCTCTGAAACGAAGACTGTGACTTGACAAATGTACCTTCTTTCTGAGCTCCCTATCACATGCAACTCTTGTCGTTAAAACTGAACTAACAACGTATGCTAACTATTCTGTACTACATTAAATCACCCTCCCATCCCTCTTTTCAACTCCCAACGGACCCCTCCCATGTTTCATCCTCCACTGACTTTCCTTGAAAAAAAGCCAAACCTATCACTACTTCATTCAGCTTCGTTTCTCACCTCTCTATTATACCTCACTTTCCTCCCACAAGCCTTTGCAACCTCTGTGTAAGCTCCCATCGTTACTTGCGACCCGTAAAGGACTGGCTTATATAGGCAGCCATAACTGAACTATAGTTCTAACGCTGCAGTTGTCATTGCCAAATTGGTCGAAATACCTTGAAGATTTTCACTTGTGTAAGTATTTGGTTTCGCAGATTTAGCACTTCCCTTCAGTACCGATGTTTAACCCTTGAACTGTTACATTTGCGGCGAATACACACTATAGCCGAACTGAAACGAAAGTGTAGAAATCTCGAACGATGACACAAGCCCGCTAGAGCCGTTAAGATGTCCTTACAACACAGCGCGGACGACAACAATCACTGCACCAACTAATTTCCCAGCAGACACAATGCACCAAAGGCAAATTGAAAGCGAATAAAATGTCAGCTACAAATTAGAGGCCATAGAATTTCCTGACAAGGCGTTATTATTTCCATGGTGAGAAGAATATGGATAAAATCAAGCGTTCTACAATAACATGATATAATGGCAGCTATATGACATATGATGACATATATGACTTCCTACATTTATCTAACTGACTATTAAAACCTAAAAAACATCAAACCCATTATTTCAACACAAAATTAATTAACACCTACCTGCTCAATGTCTTCCTCTTTAACTTCTTTATTCTCCTCAACTTCATCTTCTTGTACCTCTTCAGCTTCAGTGTTGTTACCCTCTTCGTCAGCATTCGCTCTGGTTTCATTGCCTTCAGCTTCATTGTTGTTCATCTCGTCCTCAGCATTCTCTCTGTTATCGTCGTCTTCAGCTTCAATTTCTTCATCTGCTACCTCTTCAGCTGGCATTTGATCAATAGGTTTTTCCTCTTCGGTTTCTTTAACATATACAAACAAGAATGTTTAAGTGTTCTAGCAGTTACCACAGCAAATAACATTCCACATAGTGCCATACATGCATGTCTATCAAAAGAACATCAGATTAAACCAAGGCAGAGATAACACTCTGTCTACGAACGATAACAACAATAGGTAAGTAGGGATTTCATTAACGGCGAGGAATTGTACATAAATATTGACCCGTTGAAAACGTTAATGAAACCCTGAGTCAAAGGCGTTAAGGCACGATTTGCACACAGGGTTCGTACTCTTTTAAGCTTTCAAAATTCCATGACTTTCCATGCCATTTCCTAGTTTTCCAAGTCCTAAGGTAAGCAGTTGTTCTCGCAGTAGTATCAAAACAGTCATTAATTGAACGTATTTTCCAGCATTATAATGCATAAAATGCGTGCTTGTGTCTTTCTTTGCCGAAGTTAAAGTCTGTTTCCGAGTCGTCTGTCGTTTTTATCGTTTTGTCTTTTTATTCTCAGAAAGCATATTGTTTTTTCATGACTTTCCATGACCCTCATGACTTTCCAGGTTTTCCATGACTCGTACAAACCCTGTACATATCTTGAAAAGTTTAGCCAATATCTTTCAAGTTCGTCGTTTGTAATCCTTATCAATCTTCTCCATCCTTAACCATCCTTGTTCCTTTCTGGTTTATTATTATCTCTTGGGTGTTTTTCTTTCTTAACAAGCTACCATTTTCAGGTTTCCTTCAATTTAAAGTGAATTTTGTATGTGAACAAAATAACTCAAAATATCCTGACCGAAGAGCACAGCACTTAATTTAATTTACCTTTGTCATCTTGGATTTCTGTCGCGTCTTCTTTGTTCTCACCACTAGCTTCATACACAGATGGCTGCACTGTTAAATGAGTGAAACCATGAGTTGCCACCACTTTCAAGCTTTTTTATGATATTTTATTTTAAATTCACCATAGATTTTTGATCTATGACTTAAATAATAGTATTTTTATGCTTGCTGATATACAGCTGCAGTAGTTTGTTTTCAAGCCCAGTTCATCGTCAATGCCATTGCTAATGCCTACCAAAACATGCAGTGAGATGGGGGAATTCTTTTTTAGCTTTCATGCATGAAATACAATTCTCAAACTCATTAATAATTCATCGAGTTAAAACAAAGAAAATGACAACCGTGAAGGAGGTTTGGATACCCGGTCTTAATTAGCATAGATTTTGACGATTTTACTTCTCCGTTAACTCCTTAATTTTGAGAAGACATATCAAAAACGCAAGACACTGTTTCATCGGCTATCCAAACTACAAACACTCAAAAACATTCCACTGCGCCGTCGTATTTTCAACTCTCTTCTCGGTGTTTGGATATCCCGATGAAACACTTTTACCTCGTGTTTGATATATTACGTCCATTGCAGGTTTTGCTACACCTGTATCTATTCCCCTTCCTCAAGAATTCAATGGCTCCCACTTACTTTGCCCATAAACATGTACCTTTAAGAACCACCCTGGTTGATCAGTGACGTGCAGTGTAAGAGGTAACTTCTTTCACCTTCATAGTGTTCTGAACATGAACAGCCTACATACTGACGAGTCATAATGTGTAGTTCCTTGTTGGGGGGGGGGGGGGGAGTTTATAAAAAAATCCTTTCCATGGTGGACTGGAAGTATGGATATTTTCTGGTACTACACAAGAATTAATCAGTGAATCAAATATTATTTAGGGTGATTCCCTAGTAAAAGATTCCCACCATAGATTTCTGATGAAACTTGGTATGTTGATGTTACAAGACAAGGAGATATTAAAAACGTAATAAAAAGAGGGGGTCACCGCACTTGTTTTCACGCCACAATGCTGACAAATGCGGTTATTAAGGTGACTTTTGGTGATCTCCGTGCGCAACAAATAAGCGCGATTATTTTCCAATGCGGCGTGTTATATCACACCGAGTTCGACTTTCTTTGATTGTTTATTTATCTACGTCCCAGAAAAAATGGCTTCAAATACCTAGCATTATTAATTAGTATTTTTATCCTTTAAAGGAAACATAATTTGGACTTGCTCTGTTGGGCCCGTTACGTCTCTACCTGTAGCATTTATTTCATTTGCCAAAAAAGTAGCCATAGATTTCTGCCAATTTTTTTCTCAGTTATTGAGGATATTGTTCTCATTGAATTTATAAAATAAAAATTGGGGGTCACCGTGCTCACTTATGAGAAAACGAGCATTTATCTCGCTATCGAGCTTAGTTTGAGGGAAATCTCTTACGTTTTGTACCCGCGCGCGCTCATTTGCGCGCGCTAATGACGCAAAAATCGTGCGCAGTAAGGATGCGCAATGCAAAACTAGGGAATCACCTTAATTTATTAATTCAAAATAAAAACAGCTTAGATTCAAGCCACTACTTTGCATACCATCATCTGGAGTGTTTCGTCTGTCCTCATATGACTTATCTTCATTGTCATCAACAAGATCCCCTATCGGAACACCGTGATCTCCAAGAACATCAGCAACTTTTTCTTGTATAGTGTCCTCAAGTGGTATATCTTCTATGTCAGATTGATGCGGTGAGTTGCTTCTTTCTACGGCATAAGCTCTTTGTGGTTCATCATCATCTCTAAGTGACTCTGTGACTGTTTCTTTGAATGAATCAAACAGCGATTGTGGTTCTTCTTCCTTGAGTGGTTCAGGGGATGAATTTATGTCCCTAAAATCCCTTCTGGCAATGTCTGCAGCCAAAGTGGTGATCTGATGAAAATACATTGTATAGCAGATATGTTTAATTTATTCCACCAGAAGTCCTTTCATTTTGACAAAATTCTGAAAGTAAGCTTTCACAAACAAAATCGCCAAATTTGAGAGCTGAAGTTCCTGTCTTCTAAGACGTCTTTTATCATTTTTTTTACATGCTTTATTTATACACACAAATACACTAGGGTTGCTTACACTGATATAAATTATGCAAGACTTATGTGATTTACGTCTTTTATTAATTGCTAAACCATTAAACCACACAGAAAAGTTAAAGTTCAACTTAATAATGAGGTTTTCAGGACAAAAACAAAACTTTTTCACAAAAACAATAACCACCCTTGTTAAAATTTCAGTTCCTCCAGTTGTTATGGCCATAGACAAACAAATGCAACACAACATTTGGCAAAAAAAGGGGAACAACACTCTACAATCGGCATCCCTCACAAACGACTTCCACTGTATGACAATACGGCTTTACTTATCTCCCTAGCACAAGGATCTGCACAATTTAAGTTGTAGGCAGGTCAAGAGCTTAGATCTATTAAATAACTCCAAACAGCATTAAAGGAGTCAGCCTGGTTGAGTGGCTTAGGACACTGGTCTTGTACATGTGGATTTGTTCTTGGTACAGTGAAGCGTCCTTTTTTGTGCCATGTGACACACAAGGCCATTGAGCATAATTTAATAGTTGCCCATTCGTAATGAACAATGCTTCACATCTTTTTATCCCTTAACCAGAAAGAACTATTCACTTACAGGCTCGTCATTATCACCAACAACAGACTTCTTCTTGGATGTTCTTTTTGCTGCACCTCTCTGATAAGGCAATATTGAAATTAGATACCAATAAATAAAATATTACTTATTGTTAAAGAGCTAACTTCACTCTAACTTTCATTTAGTTATTTTGTTTTGGCACATAGTGTCAAACTGCTCATTTTCATTAATTTACATAACAAAGGGTATGTTGTACTAGAACAACTGACTATGTAACTAATAACAATAAACTGCTATCTAACAGATATCCACTAGATAGTGGTTTATGATCTGGGCCACAGTTGTTCAAAGGCTGGATAACGCTATCCACCGGATAAACCACTATCCAGTGGATAAGTGTAAACAAAACAAACCACGCTATTATCCACTGAATAGTGATTTATCCGGTGGATAGCATTATCCACCTTTCGAACAACCCGGGCCTGGTGGATACTGTTATCTACCTTATAGCACAACTATTGGGCCAGAGGGACAAGTTTAACATTACTGTTTAAAAAAACATCATTAAGTTCTACAAAATTGCAAATATAATACTGAAATTATCTTGAGCTTACATGCTTTGCAGGTTTTCTTTCTGTCACTTTTGACTTAGTCGAAGCTCTGTAAAAACAACAAACAAAATCATAGTAATCAAAATTTGACTACCGCAAGACAATAATCAAAAAGAGATTACTACAAAAGAGGTTTGAGCAAAATCCCCACCCATCCTACAGAGTTTTTTTTTTTGGCCTGGACAACCACTTCCTCCACCCCTCTGAAGTTCCAACCAAAGGGTGCTTGATAAGATTTAGCCCTCTCCCTTAAATCCCTGGAATTAAGATATTCAAGACATGTCTCTAAAATCTACACTTGAGAATTTTTGACATGCTATAATAATATAGAACATTGAAAATACTTTAATTTTACACTGCTAATCATCAATCAAACACGCTGAAAAAAACACAGGTACGACTGGTTGAATCTCAGCACCTATTTAATGAATGTTTCACTACCTTTGATTATTTATGCTTGTATTATAACTTTTAATTTGTTCTTATCACATTTCAAGAGGCAAGTGACAAGTATAAATACAAAGTAGATTTAAAGCACAGTCACCTTCTTGGAGTAAGCTGGGTAGCTACTCCATGGTCATTATAGGAAACAGTTCTATCAAAGCTGAAAAAAAGAGGAAAACATGGCAATTGGTCTCAAACCTTACAACATGATTCATCTGCTGATTGTGACTTGAAATTAATAATTAATTAAACAGCAATCATTATGTTAGTAATTACTGATTGTTCGCTGTATAGTTAACAATTATTCCATGAGTGCGTGTTGGATATGAGATGGTAAATAGCCAACGAGCCAACAAGCGCGAATGGAATAATTGTTTTATTATTCTCAACCTTCGGTTTTGCTAAATTTTATTTAATTCTAAGAAACGACCGGAAAGTGATGTGACTTCCGGGCACCAAACCGAAATGATCTCTGAGCGACATTTGCTGCATTTATTTCCATATAAGGTCAAATGCAGGTATAATGGCTGGTAACCGAGATCTAGTGAACCAATCAGAAAGCTAGAATTGCATTATCCGAGGTTGAGAATTTAATAATTCGGTATATAGTTGAATATTTTCTGGCTTGATATTTTGAAATGGTAAGTGATAAGTGAAATGGGTTTGTGTTTCATTTGTATTTATGTAATAAATAGAACATTACATGGCCACTTGGAGATAAGAAATTTCTCCTCTTGTGCTAAAAAAAAAAACGTTAAAAAAAACATTTCAATCATTCGTAGCACTCACTTGTGAAATATTCTTCAACACTCAAAGAGAAATAAATTTTGTATCTCCATACCGCCATGTAATATACTCTACGTATCAGTTTATTAGAAAGCCAAATAAAGTGAACATACTGTCGTTCTCTCCCCACCGCAACATATTGCCCATTGTCATCCAGTTCGCCTGGTTCAGATATCTTGTGTCCATCTAGTGTATATAAACTGCAACAAAAAGAGCATGTGTGTTTGTGTAAGATCAGTTTGATCAAAGTTGTGTTTCAAATGGAACCAAACCTCAAATAAAAACAAATAAAAGGACAAAAAACAAACAAGAGAGAAACAAAAATTAACAACTAAAACTAGCCATAATTTAAGAAAACTGAGATGAACTGTTAGTGTGAGTACACTTTTGCTATGTACAAGTAATAAATTGGCTCTGTCAGGTTTAAGGCAGACAGCCAGACAAGACATCACCTAAGCTGAGTGGTTAGAATTGATTGCCTAACTAGAACAGGGCAGTGCATATATATCCATGGGAAAATGTTCATCAAAACCCTTTGTCAGACGTGCTTCAATAGCCATTCAACTTTTACAACAACAAGAAACTTTACAGACTGAACACTGATGGCCTTTGTGTCACTTTATGCTTCCCTTCATGCTACATTATTAGTTAGCCGCCAACATTTTCCACATTTGTCAGCAATGTGCAAGGCTCATGAAGTCTACTTAAAAGTTAACAGCACTTAAATTATCTAGTAACCTATCACTAAGTCAAGGATCAGAATCAGAACTTACTCATAAACAGCACCATTCTTGCTATGGGAACTGACTTTATCATTTACAGACTCTAAAACCTATATGAAAAGAAGTTGTTACTAACAATAAATATCATGTAATTAATTGATTATTGTAAACCTGTACAGGGATGTATGGCTTTCTGAGCTTAAGGGCACAACGAGGGTGGAGAAAAGTCTAAGTGTACAACCGTGGATGTAGCTAATAGTTTGTGAGCAGTAGTAGTGATCATAGACTGAGAGATTAGACCTGTGCACAAGTAGGAAAGCCAATTGAGCTTGTTAAATTATGAGCCAAGATACAATGTAATTTTTTAAAAAAACTAAGTCATATGTAGTTTACCTGGTACATCTTGAAGTCTGTTCTCAACTGCACTCTTCTTGGTTTTGAAACAATTCCATTACAAAAGACACTGCAACAACACACTCCATTAAAATAAGCGTGGAATGATAATATCAAGGTTGTTTTTAAGTGCTTCTACAGTTTGATTCCAGGGTTGATTCCCATATTAAAAGGAGTATTGAAAAGAGGTTCCAAGACCCTATTTTGTGGGTGTGGCTTGAAATGTTTTCACCCCTAAAAGGTACCAATTCTAAAACAACTTGACATTAACTGGCACTTTCATAATTTTTTATAGCATTAAAGATGACTGCTTCAAATACCTTCTACTCCTAATGTTGATTATCAAATATCTCCTGTCATACTTTTTTCGGCTGACATAAAAGGTATCGCAAAAGCTCCCCTAAGAGGTATCAAAACTGCTTTTTTAACCCCTAAATGATATGACGAGCATGAGCATATATGATAAAAAAATTGTGTACAAATATTTCACTTCATTTCACATTCTTAATTAAAAGAAGCGTCAGCTGGCAAAAAAGAACTTGGTCAATATCCAGCCATCTTTGAAGTACCTCACGCTTGGTCAGCAACCCATTTACGTTTTTAACGTGGGAATTATACCGCAAAATTCTGCTAATATTTAGGGCCTCTTCATATGAGCCCGGTAACCGGGCTGGCTCGGTTACCGGGACGAATTTTGTTATCTGTTCATATGGGAAATTTCAGCCCGGTCGACCGGGATGAAATTCAAGAAACAAAACCAAAATAGTCAAACATAAACTTGTATCGTTCGCGATTGTCGTAGCTTTGTGGACTCTTGTAACTTTACTAATAAAGCTAATATGCATACTTTTGAAGTGGAAATACATAGACTGCAAAAAGTATGCCATTTTGGCCGCTATGATGCGAAAGCGAAGCTATTTTGTCAAAAAAGTTTCGTCCCGGTAACCGGGCTGGAGTGTTCATATGGGAAAATTTTCATCCCGGTTACCGAGATCTCGGTTTCTACAACCGAGATCTCGGTAACCGGGCTGGCCCGCCTTCTCATATGAACACATCGAAATTTTTACAAAGGAAATAGGAGTGAGGCGAGATCTCGGTAACCGGGCTAGCCCGGTCAACCGGGCTCATATGAAGAGGCCCTTAATGGACATCATATACAGCTAGTAAAACAATACGTTTAATGGCTCCAGACACAAATAAACACTACAATTGGCACGGTCCCCGCTGACAGAACGTGTAAAATCAGGTAAAATTATACTTGCAGCGATCAAGCTACTTACATAATTGTTTTAATCTCTTCCTTTTTCCGCAGACCGCTAATACGGGCTTTGCCATGTACATTTCTGAATTTGCGATGATTTAGCGCAAGGAAATTAATCTAAAAGTGAAATATATTAAACCACGTTTTTATATCGCACCTTTCAACAAAAGAATGATTGCATAATAGTAAAGCTTATTTAAAAATACAAAGAAGTTCAGAAAGACAATGTACATTCCCGACCGAGAAGAAATGGAAATTTAGAAGTAATCCCCGAAAAGACCTTTAAAGAACTTTAATGGTCTGTAATTGCCTCCATCTTTATCAAGTATCAGTAAGCATTTAAGCTTAAATATTGATTTAATCTTTGAGAAATGTTTAATTATTTACAGGGTTTTTGCTTAGATACGAACTTGTTATGCAAAACTCACAAAGTAATTACAGGAATTGATTTAGAGGGATAAGTTCGTTAAAATAACGACTTATAAGTTATGTATTTCCTAAATTATTTCGTACTTTACAAGAGAGGGAAACTACTTCTCAGATCTAGTTCACCTTTGATCGTTGGAAATTGTTCCGCGAGAATCGCGGGGAAAATTAAAAATTCAATTATTCATGAACTATCATTTTCACGACAGAGTTCACATAAGCTGAGAACAGCGATCACGATTTCATTAGCTTTAAATCGCTTACAACCTTTAAGCTTTTAAAATATACTGTTTATCTTACCTCGGGCTCTTTTGGGGGCGCCAAACGCTGTGGTCTCAAGTCTTTCACGTCATATCTAAAAGAAATAATAACCAAACAAACGCTCATAAGCGAAGCAAAGTTTACATTTTGATCAAACAGGGCACTCCGCGAACAAACGATTGATGGCGCGTTGGCAAACAGTCCGTGAGCTCTCCTACCCGACTTTCTTAAACGGCTCTCTTCCCACAACGACATAAGTGCAGTCTCTTTGAAGATCGTCAAGGTTTCTGATGCGATGTCTACCAGCTGGAGTCCTTATTTCTCGAGCTGGTATGCGAAAACTTGTTGCAGCAGCATTGAGAAAAGAATCAAAACTTCGCATTTCCCTCTGGTTGACCACAATTCGCTTTCTCTTGAAATTGTCCCCGTTCAGATGGAGATAAACGGGTTTTCCCATCATATTTATCCCTCTCTCCTGAGCAGCCATGCTCCCACAACGTTGTTTCACTTTACTTAGAACTTCTAATTTCGTTTACGGTGAAAAAACGATCACATTTTGCAAAGAGATGGTAGAGATTTCTCTTCTCTCTAATATGCTCTGTGTGACTTCATTAATTACTGACGCGTGCATTATGGGATGTTACGCGTGGATTTATTTACCCTGGAGACGTACATAGTTACCAAATGATCACTAGGAGTTCATTATCGCGCACGAGATCAAACAAAGAAAGGAATGTCAGGTTTTTGCGAGGCCGTTTTACGTAGCCGTTGAAAAAAGGCCAGCAAAGTAAATGAATACGTCTTTATGCTGACTCGTCCACGAAGAAGCAAAAGAAAGCTGTAATTCTTTGCCTCCTCTCTTAGTTGTTCTTGGCATAACTCGCGAGAACTAGTCGAAACCCGACACTACGGGGAAGAAAATTTACGCAAATAATACAGTTTTAAGCAAAGTTTTTTTATAAAATTTGAATTCCCTTTTATAAATGGACCTTTTCTCCGATGTCACGCAATATCCTTAAACCACCTCCACAGATCAATTATCATCTCCAATTTAATTAGCAAACATGCGAAGTTTCATAAGATCCGTTGCAAGCTCGTGAAAATACGGGACCTCAAAGTTGCCAATTTTTACAAAGAAATGTTTGCCTGGGTAGCAGTTTCTTTGTAAAAATTGCCAACTTTGGGGTCCCATATTTTCATGGGCTAGCAACGGATTCTTATGACGGAAACTTCGATTTTCATATTAACTAACTTTGGCATGATAAATCCAGTGGTGGGGCTTACTTTTTTTTTGAAATGAAAAAACTCGGAAAAGTGTGACATCGGTAAAAACGGACCATTGCAAACGTACTAGAAAATGTGCTTTCAGCAGTAAAATGCATCTCTCCGTTCATGCCTGCCCGCTGCTTGTATCTTGTTTCGGCAACTGAAGTCTTTAAAATTTGTTTCCAACCCTGACTTTCTTGTGGAACGGGTATCAATTTGCCCTTGACCCCGGCGGGGGAACGCAGGACAAAAGGAATTAGCCTTTTTTCTTCTTGAATCAGCAGACCTTTTATTTTTCAGCTCTGAACAGTACACCTACAGACAACTAGCTATGTAAGCACTAACATATATCTTTACGAAAACAATCGACAGAGCCCTATTGAGACATCCCTCTAGGCCACGCAGTGAGACTCGTTACACACTGACACTTCACAAGATCCATCGGCACACTTTATCTTCTCTTGCTCAAAAATAGCCTCGTCACCACAGTTTCGCACAACATGGCTCAAAACGCCGCCTCTGAAGTATCGTGTCTTCAAGCAGCGGTTAAATCCTTCTGGGCAGACATTCATGTATACCCGTTTGTTGCACTCATCTTCAGACTTGGCAGCACAAGCAGGGCATTTAAATGGACCCCCTGTTAAGAGAAATGTAAGAAACGTCACAACACGCGCGGCGAGCTTGTTGGATGACTAGGGACTAGTTTGTCGGTTATCTTGACTTTTTTGTGGGTCGTGTTCAGAATTAATTACCTTGAATTAAACGAAATCTGAAAATAGTAGTTTACTAAGATGGAAAAACATCAAAGAGATAGTAATAAACCGTAAAGGAACAAGGATGGTTAAGGATGGAGAAGATTGAAAAGGGTTACCAACAACGGACTCCAAAAATTTAAGCTAAGCTTTTCAAGTCAAGATGCACAAACCCTGACGCAGCTCAGCTCCTTTAAATTGAAAAAACATCAATTGAATAAAAAGACAAGCTAACTTAGGAACATTCTCCCTTATTACTAATTTATTACAATTTTATGGCATACAAACAAAACAAAACAAAAGAGAAAATAGGCAAGCCATGAGGATAATCTGTAAAAGAGTCTAAGACTCCATACACGACAGATCACCTAAAATAAATACAATATAAATATTAAAAACATACTGAAAGACTGGAAAAAGTTAACTGTAAAAAGAAGGGAAATCACATGTCGTTTTTAATGATTACGATAGCCAACTTGAACGTTTTTCTCGGAGAGGTGTACGCCCCATGTTTAATAATAGATTAACTAAAGCATAAATATCGTTTACATCGTCCTGTTTATACTTTAGGTAGAATTGACTACATAGATCTTCGCTCACCAAGAGATCACGCTCTTTGAAGGTGGGGACCTGTGTGGGTGTGTGACGTGGGGGTGGGGGGAGAGGTTGGGGATGAACTAAGTTGTAAATAATACAGAACGCGACCAGTGTGGTTTGTTGCTTACCCTTGTCTACTGTTGCAATGCAGTCTCCTGGGCAGGATGCAACTTCACAAAACAAGCCTTTGCTATGGCCATATTCGCCTCTTTCACATTGCTCCTTTAAATTCCATTCATAGTCGTATTTCCAGATACAAAATCGCTCAAAGTGCAATTGGTTGAGTCCCTTGAGTGCTACACAAATGGCCTCACCGTGTGTGTCACACTGTAGGTAGTGTAATTCTTTATCGCAGTCATCTTGGTTATGAACAGGACCACAATACCAACAGTGAGTAGCTACAAAGAGATTGAAAGCTGAATGAGAAGAGTAAGGTTTCTTCTCTAGCTTCTACAAAGTAGGATTCGAGAATGGTGCTGCGTCGGTGGGAGTATTACAAGATAATTTGGTTTTATCAACTGGGTTGATAATGTGAATTGTCCACCGTAAAGAGATTCGGAAGCTGACGTTTATTCCGACGAAGGGCTAACGCTCGAAACGTCAGCATTCGAATCTCTTTACGGTGGACAATTAAGAAATAGAAAACATGGACCGTGTTTCTATCGAGTTTTAGTATAATTTCAGAGCTGAACAAAGAGTTTCCAGCAATCTGATTGGTCGAGCGGTTCCTTATATGACGCTTTAGAAACCGCTCCAGGCGGTTTATATAACATTTGCGAGGCCTGGCTACTAAGCGCGCCACCTTTGCTATCTCGGCAAGTGAACATGGCGGGCAGTTGGTAAATGAATTTTTCATCTATTCGCAAGTTATCACTCTAAGTCCAGGATATTTGAAAGGATGAAGAATTTTCACAATGACTGCTGTCATCTTTGGACCGAAAATCCTTTCAAGAACTCGTGTTCAAGGCAATTAAGAATCGTAAACGCAGTGGTTACGTTGATTGCCAGCGGGTCAGATCGATTGACCGAAATCCGTTTTTCTCCAAACTAAAGCTACTCATTTTGAAACAATGATAACAACTGCAGATGAAGTCAACAGTGATAAAACAAAGGTACCGGGAGAATATTTCTCGTAGTGTTTTGCTTGATTGTTTTACTGCCAAACTCGATGAGTAAACTGATTCACAATCGATGTAAGCTTACATGTAAGCTTCTTGTACTGTTAAGACGAAATAGATGCATACGTGTATGCAAACGAACAATTGGGTCCCTCTTTTTATGTTTTAGTCCGTTATTCTCTGTTGTTCAGCTCTTAAATTATACTAAAACAATTATTCGCCTCAGGCTCGGTGAATATTTAACAATTATCCTGCGAAATCGCGCGGAATATCGTCTGATACTTAGCCGACGAGGCCGTAGGCCGAGTCGGCTAAAATCAGACGATATTCCGCGAGATTGAGCAGGATAATTGTTTTATTATTCAACAAATTGATAACAAAACAGCCTAAATCCTTGTAAATCTCTCTGTCGACATTTTCTCACTTCACTTTTTCTTCCCACGTACGAAGCTACGTATACCGCCGGATATCTGTTACGGATATCGAGAGCATCATGACCATATTTGGATAGTGTTACAATTTGTTGAATAATAACGCCGGATATCTGTTAAGGCGGGGGTCCACCTGAAAGCCGTATTTTGGCTTGGTATTATGTTCTTAATGCAAATATCTCGTTTACGTTTCAAGCAATCAAGAATCTGTTCACTCATTACACACATCTATGTTTTGCGCCGTTTTGTAAATTTTTTGGTGATTTTTAGGTTTATTTGGAGACAGATAGTTTTTCTCAAAGGATTAGTAAAATTTATGGAAATAGGAAATTTTGAAGCTTTGGTGTTGTTTTAAAATTAGAGTTTGAAGTTAAAAATTGATAGATACACACCAAACAGTTGCCTAACAACCCGAGTGCCATTGTGGGGTCGGGCAACTGTCTGGTGGTGTTCCATAACCTTTTCTCCCCCTTTCAATCTCTCTTTAAACTTCCTCAAATTTCACTTTAATTCAGGTAAACCCCCACCTTAACTTAATTCATCTGTACAAAGAAATAGCCCCCCCCCCGCCCTACCCGAAAAATAGCAGCAAAAGGTAGTCTTGGAGAATTACTCCCTGCCCACCCCATCCCCCTACTCCTTTCAGCCCCCACTCCTTCCCAAAATATACCGGCAGAATTTTACGATCCTGCAAAATACTAAAAACATTTGTGATATTGCATCCATCTGCTCTCCCTGCCGCTGTGAATTTTCGTGTAAAATATCGACACGAGAGACAGTGTTTCATCGGGATATTCAAACACCGAGAAGAGAGTTGAAAATACGACAGCGGAGTATTTTTGACGAAATTCGAGGTGTTTGGATAGTCGATGAAACAATGTCCCGTGTGTTTGATATATCTTCTCAATCGAAACAACAATTAAGAATAGGAGAACTAAAATCATCAAAAACCCATGCTAGTTAAGACCGGGTATCACGGTTGTGATTTTCTTTGTGTTAAGGGGGGAGAAACTTAACTACAAGTCTGTTTCTATGGGCGCGTAAAGGCTCATCATTCGTCAGCGGTTGCACGCTGGATTTTTAGCCGGCCACGGCCGCGCGTCAAACATGGCGGGAAAAATGGAAATGTTGCTAGTGCCAGTCTCCAACCGGGAAAACTCGCGGGGGCTTCAAAATCCAGAACTCCTCAGAGGAAATCTTTTCAAGAAAGTACCGTAACGATGTCAAATGGAAACGAGCAACTGGCAGTTACTGATCTGTTCACGGACCATCTAAACAACGGTCTCTCCCTTTCTTCTCTTTCCCGCGGCCACGAGCGACCTCAATGGATAATCTGAGAATCAAGTTACACTAATTTTGTGCTATTATTCTTTTCTCCTTTTCTATGAAATATAAAATGTACGGGGAAAAGTCAGTGGTCTGCTGTGGCCTTATGTGGGTAGCCTAGTTCCTGTACGGCATTCTCCCAGGCCTTCAGAGAAAATTGATTTCGGTGACGTACCCGGGACCGCACTTTTCGCCTTGGATCACGTGACCCGAAACGATTGACCGAGGATAAAATAACAAGGCCTAGGAACTAAGCAATAGTAAGAGTACATTTTTTAGATAATTCATTGGGAAGTCTAGAGAGGTTTTTGTTCACTTCTTAATTTATTTATTTCCGTTATTTATATTACATTGGAATCAGAGACAGGATAATAAAGTTCATCTAAAAATACATTATGTATCTGCAGTGAATGTACAAAATAAAAAAGTGCGCATAGCCAACTTGGAAGTACTTTATAAAAATTAAAAACAACTCTCATACTGTCCAAGGAATCCTTTTAAAATGGTGACATATTTAAAGCTGTCAAACTTTGAAAAAAGTTACAAGTATCCAATTTTTTTTTAACCCTTGTCAAACCCTGGCTTGCTAGCATTTCTTTTCATTCAGCCACCTAATAATATTTCAGACTATTATTTCAAGGTTAGGTTCGATTTCAAGGTTAGCATTTTACTTTAAAAAAGAAATCAAAATTTCAGTAAATTCTTAAATCAATAAAATTAAAAAATTTCGATTTTTTTTTCAGACCAGTAATTCTTGATGCATTTTTCCATAACAGCCTAGAAAATCAGTCCTGGCCGCACTCTCAAGTTAAATATTAAAAATTCATTATAAGACAGGACATTTTATGAATTGTGTGCTATCTCTCATATTTATTCCTGTGCAGTTGACAGTTTTTTAGAAGCTGGATCATGGTTGTTTTTGCCACATTTATCAAATTTGACTGCGTGATATGAATTCACAGCACTTCTTTTTAACGCAACGCAAGATCTGTTAAAAAAAACTGTCAGCTTGCGTTTTCCAGATTTATTTAAAATAATTAAGCCTGCCAGATAACAAAAAATGGTTTGGAAACATAAAAGGTCATTCCCTGTACAAAGTTCCACCTCAGGAGATATTCTACACTCCATAATATAAAAAGCGGGACAGCTTTAGCGAGAACTATTACTAGTAAATAACTTAATATTATACCAGAGTGTAACGGGTGATTCATTGAGGTAGATTTTCACTGTCGCGGTATCTTACACAAGGCCCGGAGGGTCACGACCCCCATATAGAAACGACGGCGGTGCTCGTCGAAAATTTTGAAAAGAACCCCTAGGAGATACCAATATCCTGTTCTGTGGGCGTCGCTTGAAAGTTTTCTCACAACTAAGAGGTACCAGTTCTAAACTGACGACACATCTCCTACCATATTGTTTCGGCTCAATGCCTTAAAAAGTACCGCAATAGCTGCCGTTGTATACCTTTTGAGGCTGAACACTCTAAGAAGTACCAAAACCGCGTCTTTAATTCCTAAAAGGTAGGACGATCACCCCTGTCATTTTTATATGGGAGCTCCCCCCCCCCCCCCGGGTCCCCCGAGCACAAGGTAACTGCCGGGAATTATTCATTGACTTTCACTAGAGTAAAATTAAATAGAGAAAATGTATTTAACGTGGTTCAACACTTTCCACGGGCGCAGGTTGTCCATATGTACTCAGCTTTTGGCAAACATTTTACCAGCCCGGCCAATCTGCACTGCAAACGTGTGAGGAAAATTTCGATGTTGAACTTGGATTTGGCGGAAGTCGCCCATCGTCTGCCGGACGTTGGCCCATCTCCCGCCGGAGGTAAACGGACAGTCGTTCCCATGGTGACAGCCAAGCTGTTTTAGTTTGTTATCTGGTGATTCTGCTGAATCGCAGCGAGCTGAGTTCCTTCACAATTGCGGCTTTCTCTGCTTCTAAGCTTCCAACGTGATGGCGAAGTTCCTCTAGCTGAGAAAGAAAGAACGCACCAGTTAAAAAAATAAAGTGGAGGCGCGGTGGCCTCATGGGTAGTTCGAGCCCTGGCCAGGGACATTGTGTTGTGTTCTTGGGTAAGACACTTAACTCTCACGGTGCCTCTCTACACCCAGGTGTATAAATGGGTACCGGCAAATTTAACGCTGGGGGTAACCCTGGGATGGACTAGCATCATCCCACCCAGGGGAGTAGAAATACTCCTAGTTGCTTCATGCTACAGAAACCGGGATAAGCTCTGGCCCGATGGGCCACTTGGCTAGTATGCAGACTTTACCTAGAAAATAAAGTGGTTAATGAGAAACCGTTGTGTTATACAAGGTGCAAGTTCCTTGAACAAACCCAGCGGCTAAAAGTGCACCTACGAAAGCGCGCAAACGTTTCAAGTGGGATACCTCGCGGATTGGAGAAGGAACGACTGAACCACAAAACGCAGCCCATGTGTTGTGTGGTTGACGACGTCGGGCGCTAGTCTTAGAATCATTCCCAGCCCCAGAGCGGGATAAAGAGGGAGACTGGGAACCTTAGCTTTTCCTTTCTTACCTCGTTGCAAAATCCGTTTTCTTCCCTCCTTGGGCTTCCCAAACTTGCTTCCGACTTGCTTAATAACCTGTTAACGGGAGACCTGAAAAGCAGAAACAAGAAACAAAGCATTACCAAGTGTTTCATTGAGCTGTCCTACAGCTTAATATAAAGCAAGTGGAAATTAAGAATTTTAACTCGTGGCTACCAGGTTCACCACATTTTGACATACATACGAGAGTAGATGCATGTTGATTAACTAACATTTTGCAATTACCCTTGAGTTGGACAAACATCTTTCACTTAAAAGTTCATTGTTACGGAGGAAAACTTTACGACTGTCTTTTTCAGTTCAACACAATCTGAGATTTCATGGCTTTCCAAAGACATGAAATCACAGATTTGTATTTCCAAAGACAAAATTGTACTACCTTTCAGGGAGAACTGGTGTCTTCTCTTTTGAGTTCATGTCAGTTTGACCTTCATTCTTTATAACGCCATTCGTTGAGTCAAGACCTTCCAACCAGCTTTTCACTTTACGAGGTGGAGACGAAAAACTCTCATCGTCACCAAGGGCAGCTTTGCTGTTTTCCAATTCAGTTGAACTATGCCACGATTTGCTCTTAAGTTCGCGTTCACCAGCATCCTTAACTTGTTCCTTCTCTGGTGAATTCTCGGCTGATGAACAACTATGCAAAGACAGTGAACCCGTCAGCTGATCATTTTCTTGCTTAAAATTGACATATTTCTTTTCCAAGTTCCTTTTCTCACGGTGGACATCTTTCAGAATCTTCTCAAGCTCACGAATCTCTCGCCAGATCATTCTTTTGTTGCTCTTCCACGGTTCGTTTTTCTCGCCTCGTTTCTCGACGTGATACTCCAACTCGTTCTGCGCAATCTCCAAACTGGATTTCAACAAATTGTTCTCTCGTCTCAACGCATCGGTCTCCTCTTGGTAACTAGACAGCTTCACTCTGTCCGACGAAATCTGTCGCTGTGCTTCGTGCAGCTCTAGCAGCACATTGCTATGATCGTCGTGGGCCTTAACATTGGCCTTCTCGAGTTCCTCCTTCTTGTCTTCCATGCATTGAATCATGGCTTGATCCGCTTGAGCTGCAGCTCTAAGCGCTTTGTTCTGTCTCTCGGATTCCTCGAGGCGTAACTGCAGCATTTCAAACTCCTGGTTGGCGACAAATCTGTCCCGTTCGTGTTCCCTCTCTTCCGCCCGGCTCTCACCCGATTCGCTACCACCAGCTGCAAGATGGTCTTCTAAAATCTTGTTTCTGTTCTCCAGTTCAAAACACGCTCTCTGCAACTCAAGATTCTCTTCTTGTAAATCCTTGATTTCGTTGTTGTACTCGACTCGTAAGTTCACGATGCTTTTCTCAAGGGACTCCACTCTTTCCGAGAGAAATTCACTCTCACCGTTCTTTCTTTCATACTCGTTTCTGATTGTCGACATTCCGTCGTCGAGATTATCAAACTTTTCTTTCAGGTCATAATATTTCTTCTCGTAATCTTTCAACAATTCAAGCTGTTGATGAAGCTCAAAGTTTTCGCACGCCACCGAGTCGAGTTCATTCCGCATGCACTCCAGAATCTGATTTTCCTCTTCGCTCATTTCTTCATCTTGGGACACGAGTGCCTCGTATTTCTTCAACACTTCATCAGAAGCGATTTGAGCGATCGTTTCCTGGAGTTTTTCCTGAAATTTCAGCGGGATTTCTTCTAGTGGGGTACCCTCATAGGCGCGCTCCAATTTCACTTTGAGCGTTTCCAAGGTATCCACTTTTGCCTGCTCCACCTGCAGTTTGAACTTCAAAGCTGTTTGCTCTATTGAGTTCAAGTACATCATAAAAGGATCTTCCAAATCCCCCTCGGATTTCTCGTCACCTTCCGTACCATAAAGTGCAGTTTCAAACCTGTAAAGTCCATCTGCAGAACTAGGGAGACTCTTCGCAAAAGAATGCTCATTTCCAGACACTCTCGCCGGTCTAGATGGCGAATCTAGTGTCGCCCAAGTTACCGTTGTTTTAGGCGAGGATTCAATACTCTGTTGTCCGGTTCCATTTAATATAGTTCCGGGTTCTTTGTGTGAAACATGGCCGGGTGAGATTGAAATATCCAAGGGATGGTCTGGAGCGCTTGACTTGTCGCCAAAAACAGTATCAAGGCCAAGAAATTGAACTTTCTTGTTGGGTGTTGAGGCTGCCGGCTCTATCCCAAAAGAAACAGGCTCGTTACCATCTTTAGCAAGCATTGGTTCATCGCTTGGCAATGTTGGTCCAACGTTTGCCAAAAATGGCCCATGTGCAACATGTATTGGTGTAACCTTTGCCAATGGTTCCTCCGCGACCTGCATTGTTTGACTGTTCGTCACAGCTGGTTCGTGTGCAACATGCATTGTTTCATCGCTTGCCAACGTTGGTTTAGCATTTTTCACTGAAGTTTCTTCAGGCACATGGTTTGGCGGACCGTTTGCCAAAATTAGTTCCTCTGTAACGTGCATAGGCTCGGCAACGGTTGCCAGCGATGTTATCTCTTGATCTTCCATATCGGCTTCTTCTTCCATTTTTCTCAATTTAGCACTGTCATCATTTTTCGACGACTCTTCTGCGTCATTAGCCTCATCTGTAACCACAACAGGCACACCAACATCTACAACTCCTACTGAATCGTTCAAGTCTACGTCCGTTCCATTCGTGTTTAGCCACGTTTTTGCCGTGGCTAACTCAGGAGGCATGAATCCTTTTTGCACGGCATCCAGCATTAACTCCAAAAATTGTTTGTCGACACTTGTGTAAAGTTCTTCAGAAATAGAGCCACCAGACTCGGGGGGTTGAAGAAAAAGCTCATCGCCATTCACCGCAAGGAAATTGTCGTTGTGATCCGTTGGAATAACCTCGATTGGAAAGCTTTCTTTTGTTTTGCTGGAAACCGCGTCCGGCCTTGTGGGCGAGGAAATTCCCTCTGCGAGGGTGGGCGCCATGTTCTTAGATAACAGGCCTTCCGGAAGTTTCTAAAATAGAAACACGAAATTTCTGTTAAAAAAAGGACATCAACATAGAAGAAAATATTTTCTGTAAGGTTCTTGAAATTCGTTAGGGAAAAAAAATGAATTTTGGAATTGTTATTGCTTTCTCTTCGTTACTTTTTTGTCGCATTATTTTTTGCTTCGACGCAGGGCTGATACTCAAAACGTAAGCTCAGTAGCTACGGCGGTTATTTCACTTTTATCAACTTCACGTTGAAGCACATAACTACCATTACGAAGCACAATAATTTCATTAGAAATTTCTTTGCTTTGTTTCGCGAATTTTCTTGTCTTTAATGCTCTTTGGTAAGTTTAATATAGCTTGCACGAAGATATGTCGTATTTCCTTCCGGTTAAAAATCGTCTTACAACCGATTTAAATCACTTAAATATGCAGTAAATCACAATCACAAGAGACCGGAATTTCTACGTAGGTCGAGAGCGGTTAAACAATTCTGAGAGAGTTCAACGGGAGTACAAAATCAAATAATTCAGATCAACGGAGAGATTTTAGAACAAAACGAGTGTTTTGAAAGTAAATGGTCTTAAGGTCGTTTCAAGGAAAACCTGAAGAAAAATATCAAGAATATAAAAAATACGTTATTAAATAAGCCCATGTTAAATCTAAACGGATGTTTAATTAACTATTTCGGAGCACAATACCGCTCTCAGTAATGCGTCCACTAATTCCTTAATCCTTATAGCTTGTTTACTGTCACAATTTTTGCAAATTACAGTTACGTTTTACATTTAAGTTCATTCAGAAACTAATTTGACATGAAAAATGTACTTCATACAAGGTTATCTGTACAGCGTTAATTATGCCAAGTAAACTTATAGCTCGCTTAAAAAAACGTACTAAATTTAAAGAAAAGTTTTACTCAAAGGTAATTGCGAAACTAAAGCTGCAACATTTCCACAAATTGTTTTCGAGCAAGGGCTTCTTTCAACTTAGCACGAACTTTTTTTTTGCCCACTTTGTACTTGGAATTTAAATAAACCGCATTTTTAACCCAAATCCTTTATAGGCAAGCACTTCCAATGCGGCTTCATTATCTTAATACCGGGTCAACCATTCATTGCCGACCGTTCTTGACGTGCATTCGAACACGTATCTGGTCTGGTAGAAACTTCTGCCTTAAATGATCGAAGTATACAAAAGAACATTTGAAACAATGGTTGCAATGAAGAAAGTTATAAATGCTAAAAGATTGGAGACACTGAATATTCGATTTACAATTTATACATGGCAAAAAGAATTAAACTTAACATAATTATCCTAATTTTCAGTATCTCAGTAACGTTGAAATCAGTGTAAGAAAGTATTTAAATAGAAAGAATTTACAAATATTACAAGTTCGTAGATGCATACCTTCTGTAGCTTTGGAGTTGACGCCAGTTGCTTCACAGATTGAATGCGTTCTTGTAAAGCCTTCGTGAAGGAAAGAGAAATATATTTAGAAATCCCATTGCATGGGGGCTAACTTAAATACTGGAAACCCTTCACACTTATATTAGGTTATATTGATAGCCTAAAGAACACTCGTTAAAAACACAAATCAAGTTGATATGGGGTTACAACTGTTCAAAGTCATGATATAATTCGTGCTAGTAGTTTAAGCTAAACGAATGCGTGTTTAATTCATGGAGTCACAAAGTGAGTGTTGAGCAAGAGACTCTTTTTCAAAAGGCGTTTCATTTTACGACGAACTCAGGAAGGAAAATACATCTCAATTCGACAGCTCGATTTTTTACTGTCGCGTGAAAAGCTAAGCGGTATTAATTGCAAAGGCAAATATAATCTTTTTGTAGCTCTGAATGTCAATATTCCGGCGTCAGAGGAAGTCAAGTGAATGAAATCCTACACTTGAAGAGCAAATACGCAATTATAATAAAACACGTGAACTAATCCACAGTCTGTAACGTACATGTGTTTTTAACCATCGCGCATTTTCAAGACTGACTGAAACCATTTCAGAGCTAAATCATAAATTCTACATTAACCTTTTTCGAAAGATCTGAGTAGAACTCTTTGTTATTAATGATGCATAAAATAAATGCAGCTAACTTATCAAAAAGTTATAAATTTAGCAAACTTTATTCTTCGCCTACCTGGGATTTGCAAAATTCACAGCAAGAGGAAAAAGGAAATCATGAGTCGGATAATTCTGACGGAACACAGCACAAAATAATAAGTTTACGTGCAACGTGACGCGCAAACAGTGAAGAATGGCTGGAATACAAATGTATTGAAATCGGAACGGGTTTACCAGTCAAGCGATTCAAAGACAGAACAAAGGGCAGCTTTACCAAATTCAAATGCCATGGCACGATAAGAATTTTGAAAACTGGCAGCAAAAACGTGACTTAAAACGCAGACAGAAAGGTTATCACTTAATGTTCAAACTGGGAGAAACGTATAAATATTTTGTCTAGGAATGAAATGAAACAGCAAGAAGTATGCGTAAACAAAGGTTCTAGGATTTCTAGAAATAACTGTAGCTTGCGAGAATGAATCCCTCTTATCAGTGGTAGTTATTACGCTAAGCGCGTGACAACAGAATAACTCGTGCGTGGCAAGAGTAGCACGGGTTCACCAAGAGTCACAACCAAGAACTGGAAGACAACGAAGTCCGTCGATAAAATATGGACGTTGCCAGCTGTCTAGAAATGACAAACTCGATTCGCTCCGACGAAGGGCTAACGCTCGAAACGTCAGCTTTCGATTCTCTTTATGGTGGCCAATTCGCATTATCAACCCAGCTGATAAAACCAAATTATCTTGTAATACTCCCCACCGACGCAACACCACAGTTTCTTTAGAAACTTACCCCCTTTATTTATTTGAAATTAACAGTTAACAAGTTCCCCTGAAACGGACGTTACACAAGATTCACTTGGTAAAGCGCCAAATTCTCGTTGCAAAACTGAAATCTTCGGAGATGTTTCAAGCAAAAACGGTTTTAAAGGTGAAAATGCAAAAGTACAAAAAACAGAACAAAAAACTTTATTTTTTTAGTACGTGAACAAAATGACCTTGCCTGCTTGTTCAGTAAAAATGACCATGAAATTGATCTTTATATGTGATCGTGTACATACCCTCTGGCCATGTTTTCAGTTGTGAAACAAAACCTCATTCTTGCATGCTCAGCAGCGCGCCATACATAAATTGCAAAATCCTTAAGCAGGTGGCCTTTGGTTTACGAACACGCCTGTTAATACTTAAGCAATAGAGCACTTTTTCCGTGTTTACATAGCCTCATCTAAACACTCGGAGGGTTGGGAGAATTCGAGACAGTTATGCAAACCCGAGACGTAGTTCCGAGGATTCTCCCAACCCTCCGAGTGTTTAGATGAGGCTATGTAAACACGGAAAAGTGCTCTATTGCTTTTACAAAATAATTCTTAAAAATACGCGCGAATCTCAAACGTCACAACAGTGTTTAGATACCCTCATCTAAACACACGACCAATGAGAGCGCGCGTAGTGGCTCAGTTAATTTTATAAAGTCACATAGCAATATCACAATCAGGCCCCCCTCTCAGAACATCACCGCCCTTTCAAGAGGCCCACTTCTAAAAAGCGGTCATATTGGAATAAGGGTACCTGTTGCAAAACGCGCCACTATTCCAATAGACCCTTTCATAAATGGCGTCCATTTATAACCTCTAATGTTAGAAATCATATAAGCCTGACTACCCACGTTTTTGAGTTGATAATTCAAAAGAATTGTTACACAAAATGGGTTTAGTGAGACTAATTCTAAGAAGCACTGGGATAAAAATTATACCAGAATGCAGTGCAACATTGCTTGATCCAGGTCCTCTCAGGCGTCCTATTTAATCTTTGGCGATTAAGTGGTCATTTGAAAAGTGATACTGGTAAGGTTCGCTGAACGTTTTCTGTAGATATCGGAACGAACGCAGCGAACGTAAGCCAGCCTTAAAGGAAATGGGCCTGTTGTATAGCCACAGGCACACCCAGAGGCATTTTTGACAAGGTCACGTGATAGGGTTGTAATAAATCGCATGTCGTATTAAGATACCCACAACTCACTTGGATAGCTGCATGAGACTTTGTGTGTTGATCAACAAGATTCCTCAATGACGTAGGAGATACTATATACGTTCAAGACAAGAGAAGACAAGATAGTTAGTCACGATACAGCCTAGGTCGTGTTCTATTGGGATCAACCGTTTCAACCGCAACCAGTTTGGTTTGATGCGGTTGGCGTTTCTCAATAAAACACTTTTCCAACCGTTTTCGGTTGAAACGTGGTAACTCGTGGGAATAGCGCATACGTGAGCTACAATCACGCGGTATAATCACGCAAATCATGCTTTTTCAACCGTTTCAACCTGGTTGGAGCGCTGGTTGAAAAAGTTGATCAACCGAACCAACCGAAACAAGTTTTTCTCCAATAGAACACGAAATAACCCAACCAACCCATCGAACCAGAAACGGTTGATCCCAATAGAACACGACCCTAGTGTTGCCCCACAGGCACCTCAAGCTCATTACGTGAGAATCATTGTACGATATTAGAGACCAAATATAAGAGTTTGTCTGGGAATGTAACGAGAGGAAAGCGGTGAAGCTAAAAGTCACTGGAATCGCTTAAACACGGCCTAAACCTACACAGCAATATACGAAACACTCAAAGGAAGAGAAGGAAGACGTTTTGCTACTTCTTTTTCCGTATGTCTAGCTGATGAAACACGTTACGTTCCCACACAAACTCTTCAATTTTTACGTCGTTTGGCAATGTCTTACAACAACGCTCACGCCTGCGCAGTGAGGCTTGAAATACCAAAGGTTGTCCCTTATTGATTTATTGGCATTTTTATACCTAAAGACGCTATTCTAATTGGAACAAAATACCTTAAAGATTCGATTTAGCTATCCGATCGTTAATTAGGGACGGGTGCGTTTTTCATTTTGAATATGTACATCTGAATGTGAGACAATATTTTCGCGAAAAACAACAGAAACTTAACACAAGAGCTGTTACAATTGGGGCTCAATATCACGATCAGACGAGAAAGCAAACCGTATAATTCATTCGTCCAATCAGACTAACTCTATTTTATGTCAATTTCATGAATATTAATTTCGCCATGGAGTTGGTCACGTGACCTTGTCAAGGAGCCGCTTCTTGGAATTCACTGACTCATTTTTATAAGAATATTATTTTCCGGCCAAGACTGAATATTCGTATTTTTCTGCCGATTTTTAGGCTAAAAATATTGTTGAAGTGTATGGCACTTCTGATGTATTTGGTGTCTGGTGGTATTTAAGTCATTTTGGAGCCGGTCTGAAAGCTTGATATGACGCACATAACCTCTTGCAGAAATGTTATTTAATAGCATCGAACCTACGGCTAATGCTGTTTTTGTCGCTTTCTGGCTAGTTTTGCCGTTTAGAGAAATAAAGAATTTCACACGGTTTAGTTGAAAGCATATAATTGTTTTGTATTTGCAAATTTCAAACACACAAAATTATATTCTTTTCAAAATCTCAGCCTCGGGTTTATGAAAACATTCTTAAAATTTCACAAATTTCAGCCTCGACATTCTTATAAAATATATTCTTATAAAAAGAAAAGACTGTAGGGGCGCTTTTCAAACAACTCAACTCAATGGAGAGCGCTTGTTAGGAAAGGGCGCCTATTGGCGGGAAGGAGGGCGTTCAATCGAATCGTTACGATAAGTGAAGGGCTGCAGATATTCGTTAAGGAAATCTGTACATACAAGACAGTTCTGAGTACTTACAAGATGCGTCACCCAGCGAAGTCTTGTTGTGTGGAAATTTGCTTGGAGAGTAATTTTGTAAAATTTCTGGCTGGGTTCTCAGCTTTGACGGGGAAGGTTCTGTTTTTACTCCTCCTTTGATAGGTTCCTCGCCTTTCACTGTACATATCTAAGGAATTGTAAAATACAAGAGTTAGACAAGGTCGCACTATAAAAGCTACAAACAACCAGGGCCGATTTGTTAATCAACCAATAAGACTGACTCGTAAAGAACAAAACCTAGAAGTTAATTCAGTAAATATTTAGCATTAGAAAACAAAAGAATTAAAAATTATTACTGTAAACAAAAGTTAGAAAGTTATATATGTTCGGAATTAAACCACAATATCCTGACCAATGTGTGATCGCCAGCCGGATTTACCATTGGTCAGTCTAGTATCTCAACGATCAAATAAAAGAACTCTTTTCGTTACAGAAAAGGGTGGAATTCTAAGTGACGCAACGAGAATCAGCAAGAGTGCAATAAAATCTTAATTGAAGAATATAAACATTCTTTACAACACGCAACATGTACTCATTGTCAAGAGTACACAGTATCCGTAGTAAAAAAAATAGCCGCCAAAACCAGACTCACGTTTGGCCACAACAGAAACTACTTGGCATAAAATACAACTTCTTTTTTCAGTAAAAAGAAAATCCTGATGAAATCCTTAGTGCTCTGCGATGGTGTGAATCCCAAACCAAGGGTTACAACAACTGAAGCGGATTAAAAATGACCATAAGGCATAACTTTCCTTGGGTTATCAAGAATGCAAATACACCTACTGGAATAGATCACGTTTCATTTTAATACAGTTGTGTAATTCACTTACCATTTTTCTCAATACCGCCAAGTAAATGATCACCGCATACTCGTCAAATGTGTTGCCGTCCAGAATTCCCGACGAACTATCGATTAGAAATTAGAACTACATGTATGAGTGCATCCAGCTTGCATCCAGCGACATGCAATCTCTAAGGAGTTTCATGGCTAAACGGACGGACCTGGGTCGAGATATCTGCTTGAATGCGAGGCTTAACAGGGCAGTTACTCTCACAGTCCAAATATTTTTCTACGCAAAACAAGATCGAGCTTAAATCCGTAGTGCTCGATAATTCGAATTCGAGGCAGCCTTGGACGACAAAAGGCAGCAAACATAACAGAGGAAAGGTATTGCTTATACCAACAAGTGTATTAGCTCAAGCGAAAGGAATTTTTCCTGCAAAAGTACCCCTAAATTCTCCTGTTGTTACGGGTCCACTCTCGAAAGCGTTCTTTCCCTGCTTTGTATTCTTTCTTGTTATTCTTTGTTTTCGTTCTTATTTACTCAACATACATGTACGCTAACTTCAACTTGCACTTCTAATTTCAGGAAGGAAATTGGAAAAACATAGATTTGAGTATATACTATGGTCTACTATACCTTAGAATTTTGCTTGGAATTCCAAGTCGTTCTTCAGCAGCCTTTAAAACCTTGAGAAACGAGTCTTTGTCTACCACCTTTACAAGGGAAATATTTATTTACATGAATACATGTTGTAGAGGGCACATAAAATATGTTACTTTGTAAAATTCTAATTGACTCTTCAGCTTTTTCCCAGACAGTGCATTAAATAGAAGGTGATGGAAGAGGGGGATGTGGGCACATAGGAGGTGTGAGTGGGTGGGGTGGGTGCAGAATGCTCACAGTTAAGGTGACAGGAATTGCATGGGAGGCCAGATGTCATTAATTTATCCCAAGCCCCCTATCTGACCAGATATGTAAACAAAGATTTATTTTGACCTTGAAACAGAAAGATTTTCATAACCTGTAAATCTTTTGGGCTGATGCCATCAACTGGACAGTATTTAGTAATGAGCTTGGTCAGTAACACACCATCCTGCAGACTGAGAATATGAAAAATGTATTTTGTACATGTACATTGTAGGTGTTAGCAAGTTCATACACATAATTTTACTACTGTTTATTTTGAGTTCCATTGTAGTGAATGGAATAAAAAGTAAATACACTGGATTTTAGGAGTTGGTGCATCCCACACATAATATTTTGTCCTTTTTCCCTTCAATGCTGTCCACTACCTGGCATAACTGCCATGCTTTCCACTACTCATAACTGAATGCCTGAACACATAATGGATCATGGAACTGTATTTTAACTTTCATGTATTCATATGTTTTCCCCTTGTTACACTGTTAATCTAACTCAAGTTAATTTGCATTTTTGGAAGAAAAATAACACATCAAGTGTGATGAAGCTACTTAATATTCCTGATCTCAACTCACAAATCAAGAAATGGTCCCCTTGGATCAATTGCTGTGTTTGGTATTTCAGTACAGCACCATTCCAGAAGAAATCTCTTGCCTAGATTCACGGTCCTCTGATAGGCAGCACGGTCTAACAATTAACAAAAACAAAAGAACCAGACTAAAACAATCATCAGTTCTGCAGTATGATTCCTTTACAATGCATAGCACATAAAACCCACCCTACCCCTTGTACCATTCATACACATGTAACCTGTGTTGCAGTTTATATCCTATCGCTTGCATAAAAGAAAATTGGCACAAAAAATAACTCTTTAAATCTGTGCAGATCAAAATTATATGATAACTGAAGAGGGGGCTCCTGTGTTAACTTTGTTTTTTTCCAGAGCCTACAGTGTAACACAAGTGTTGTTTTAAATGTCTGTCACAATCATACTTCATAACAGACATAGTGAGAATTTTGACATTAAATTTGCAAATGTTTGGTCATCATTCAGTTTTGAGTTTTAGTAATCTCAAACTACTCAAACATAAGCAGTGAAAAACATTTTTAAGCAAGAAAAATTAATTCTTCAGTTAACTTTTAATCCTGGGTTAGCGTTAACCAGCTTTCAAACAAATCACCCCTGCTGGTGTGTTTTCCCTTCATGCATTACATGTATATATTCTAAATAAATTTGACAATAATTTATTTTAATGAATATGCAAAAATAACTCACTTGAACTGTGAATTTCAAAATGCAAGATGATCAGCCACAAGATATCCAAGATGAATTTGAGTTTGCCACTGGTAATGTCTGAAAAATAGTTTTACCAAATGAATGTAACAGCTCCTACATTTAATTTCCAAACCCTTCTTCCAAACCCTCTAGCTGTGTGCAATAGGCTACACACAGACCCCTGTAATACACCTTAACAATGTGCATCATATGATTGATTTCACTAACACTTTCCAATACCCCAGTATGTTGATAATCGTATGTGAAAAGATAATGCCAGAGAAAAAAACATGACAAAAAGAATCGTTTCTGATATTTGAAAGGGGAGAAGGGTTGTCAACAAGTCGGTAACCCATAACACCTGCTACAGCTTAGTATGTTTGATAAGCCCTTATTTGTCTGTTGTTGATACAATTCGCCCATAAAGTACATGTAACCAGTTTGTTGGTGTGGGCATCCAAGGCTGCAGGTGAATTGAAACTTAATCACAGCTTTAGGGAGGGGTATAACAGGGTTGCCATGGTCAGCAGGGAAAACTACATGTAGATTTTATTTAAGGTGAGGGGAAAGTCAGGGAGTTTTGTGTCGGGTCTGGGAATTTCTAAATCCCTGTTCAACGTCAGTGAAAAGTCAAGAAATTTTAACCTAAGGTTGCCGCAAATTATTTTATTAGATATTTTTGTATAGACAAGGCAATTTTGTTTTAAAAATTATCCGAGTCATCCTTATTTTTGTTGATTCACGGCCAGAATAACCATCCTGCACTGTCAGTGAAAATTGCTTTACAGTATCAGTGAAAAGTCAGGGATTTGTTTTGTTGTGGTTGGTGGCAACCCTGTATTAAGGAATTTACATGTCTACTCTCATATTTCTACTTGCTGAAGATAACTGAAGCCTCTTACATGACTGTAGTCTTGCATTTACTTAACCGTTATCATAGATAATTATTACAGTAATGACTACCTTCCATATGACAGCAGACATCAATTCCTTTTCCCTCCATGTAATCAATAACATATTGTACTGTCTGGAGTGCCTGTGGGACATCTTGGACCTGTAATAGACAGGAGGAAGCCCGGTTTCTCTTTATTGCTTTTCATTTGCATTTGATTTATTTTTAATATTAGTTTAGAAAGATTTAGGGGAGAAGAAATACTCCTAGTCGCTACAGAAACCGACATAAGCTCCAGCCTGATGAGCCACTTGGCTTGTATGCTGTATCTTTTTTATCATAAAATTATGTAAAATAAAACTTATTTATTAATTTAATAATAAAATTATCAGTATGTGTGTCATGTACTTCCTCATTTACCGGTTGATACTGAGTTATATTATGTCCCGTGGTTGACTTGATCAATTGACACAGTACAATGCCATCCTTTAAATCCTCAGCCAGATCATTAACTGTTCTTTTTTCACCAATTTGAGCTAAACAGCAATTGACCCATGCTTTATACACCTGTTGACAAGAAACAAATTTCTTGTTGTCAGGCTGCAAATCAATAAACTAAGGCTACCAGTGACTCTTCAACATGACTTTAGCAAACATTATCTTGGGAGACATAGAGTATATTGGAGCTGTCGAGGCGGGCAGCCTCATTGTTAGTGTATTTGCATCCGCATCAAGAGGTCTAAATTCGAGCCCTGGCGTGGGGACATTGTGTTGTGTTCTTGCGCAAGACTCTTACAATGCCTCTCTCCACCCAGATGTGCAAATGGGTGCCAGCGAATTTAATGCTGGGGGTAACCCTGTGATGGACAAGCATCCCATCCGGGGGAGAGTATTTACTCCTAGTCACTTCGTGCTACAGAAACAAAAGATACACTGATGGAACACTTGGCTCATTTGCAGAATTGACCTTTCACCATATTTGAGCTGGATGCCGACTAGTTTCTCCAGCGCACAGAGACCTTATTGTTCACCGTACATATTCTGATGTAGTTTTAGCTGTCTTCAGAGAGTTATAAAATGTTATTAAAACACGAAAACTTATCAAAACAAATGAAAGTTCTAGAAATCAGGCTTTAATCCCAAAAGGTTTCGGGAAAATTCAACACAGATGTGAAGCGATGCAAATGATTGCAAAAATAGCCCAGTGGTAATCTTAAATGTAAACACACGGACGTTCTTAATACTTTAATGCTTTAGTAATTAAACATAAAAGTAGTCATATTTCTATTTAATTTAAAGCTTAATCCTTTTTGTGGCACGTTTATAACTTAATAAACTGCCAGCGTTATTAAAATTTTTGGAGTACAATATTTATTATGGTCGCAATGTATTGATGTGCTTAATCAAATGATTATGTTGAATCTAGTGTCTATTCTAGAAGATACTGTGAATTAAAATTGAGACAACACGACGGAAAGACGATTCGAAACGAAAATTCACTTATTAACAAAACATCGCACTAAATAATTAATTTCGTTTAGAGCTATTTTGATCAGCTAAAAGCTAGGCTCTGAATTTTCCCGTGCTACTTTGACACATGTTTAGAAGTTGTCGGTCATTCAGTCGTCACAACAAACATTTTAAGCATTGAGATGAAATCGAAATTTCGTATAAACTTCCAAGCGGCACAGAGAAAGCTTGGCAGTAGCGCGTAATTGAGTTAGAAATTGATCGAGCTACTCTAGCTTAACAACACAATGAATTCTTAACGAAAGAACGATCTTACCTCAACTGGTGATCCAGATAATTTACGACGTAAAGCCATTGCATTTCTTCACTCAAAAGGCGCGACTGTCAACGGTTGTTTTTTCAAATATCGTCGATGAAAAATTCAAAATGTATGCTGAAAACATCATCGGGCGATTGAAATAGAATCTAAAACACGAAACCAACCCGCGAAGGTCATCATAAAAATGCCGGGGTGAACGATACGTTTTCTGTGCAGTGGAGTGGAGAGAATTCAAGCTCAACTTTTCATCACAAAGTTTGAAAAATTCAAATGAGTGAACAAACTCGCTTCGGTTCGCCGGCCGTTTCACACGTCCGTCACGCTTCGTTAAGTAAACCTGCCAATAAACAGACAGCAACAACAAAGGGGTACGGAACAAATAGAAATAGCAGGAAATTAATTTATAACCGGAGTGAAAAATAAAAACAGCTGCAGGTAGCTGGTCACTACAAATGTGGGTCAGACTAAGATATATATGCGGACTTCTTTCAGGCTGGATGTAAAATTGTATAAATATGAGAGCAACCATAACTGTTGCGTGACAATATGTCACGCAATTGTCGACCAAAAAATTTCGGCCAAATGAGAGAGAGTGTGGTGATGACCGGGTCGGGTAAGAGGTCTCTCTGGAAATGCCTTGGTGGGGGCGTACGTTCCCTTATTTTTTTCCACAGGCTGTTTTGTCGGGGTTTTCGGATCCAGCTTTTTTTGTCAACATCTGTTGACATTGAATAAATGGCACTGTGGCTTGGCAAAATATTCGTGGATCTAGACTTGTTTTATTGTTTGTTGATTGAACATTTGCACTAGATAAAATTATGGAAAATAACATTTTCAATATATATATATGTCTCTATCAGTATCCCTTTACTTTGAGATAGACCTTAAAATTAACAAAAACAATAGTTTTACCAAGGTGTGTTTTCTTCCTGCTAGTCCGAGATTATTTACCCTTGATAAGTCAACTGATAATAGAAGAACTGTAATTGACTGAAAATACAGTAAAACCCCGCGTGTCAGACCTATTGTTAAAAGAATTTGCCATTTTAAAACCCCAGAATAAAGAACCTGTATAGCCAAGCAAGATCAAACACGAGAGACAGTGTTTCATCGGGATATCCAAACACCGAGAAGAGAGTTGAAAATGGGGAAGATTTTTGACGAATTTGAGTTGTTTGGATACTGATAGCCGATAAAACGCTGTCTCGCGTGTTTGATGTATCTTCTCAATCGCGAACAAAAACTAAGGGTTAAACGGAGAAGTAAAACCGTCAAATCTTTGCTAATTAAGACCGGGTATATAAACATCCTTCACGATTAGGATTTTCTGTCTTCCAAGTTGATTAATTTTTAGTTTGAGAATAATGAATACTGTATATTTAACCAAAGATAATTTTATTTATTTTTCTGGTTATCAACAGCCACATCTCTTTCATAGAAATTAAGAACGTATAATAGCCTAAATTTCAAATAAGTAGCCCCAAAATACAAGAACCCATTTTGCCATACAGTAGGAAATGTAGGTTCTTATATGCGGGTTTTTACTGTATGATACAGCTATTGATACAGTTGATATCTGCCGTTATGGCTTCGTTGACAATACTTGGTATATAACATAACATGTGTAACATGTAGCAAGAACTGCATATAAAGGCATAAATAAAAAGCCCATTCGAAGAACGTGCAGAGAGCTGCGAACTCGTCTGTGATAAACTTGGTATTGAATTGTTTGAAAACAAGCTATCAAATGAAAGACTGACTCGAAAAACGGTCAACATTGCCATTCAATTGAATGAAAAGAAAGATTAATGTAGACACCGACGAAAGTAAAATTCCAAAACAAGAATGCATTTTGAACTGTGAGGTATATCACAGGGTTCCCCTTAGTTCCCCCCCCCCCCCACCCCCTCGGAATTGAAATTCGCAGCCTAGCAAATGAGACCATTTTACAGGTGTCTGCTCAGTAACCTGGCCTTAAATGGCAGCGAGGCTGCAGATAATCTTGAAATTTATCAAACACGAGAGACAGTGTTCGGGATATCCAAACACCGAGAAGAGAGTTGAAAATACGATGCGCAGCGGAGTATTTTGACGCAATTCGAGGTGATTGGATAGCCAATGAAACACTGACTCGAGTGTTTGAAATATCTTCTCAATTTAAACAAAAACTAAGGAGTAAACGGAGAAGTAAAATCGTCAAAATCAATGCTAATTAAGATCAGGTATCCAAACCTCCTTCACGGTCGTGATTCGCTTTGTTCTAACTTGATGAATTATCAATGAGTTTGAGAAGTTTTGATATAAAAGACCTCACTGCGTTTGTTGTATAAATCAAGTTGTTATCATGCGAACATGTTGGTATTTGAATGAGAAAAGCAGAGAGCCTGTATCAAAGCAAGGTCGCCTTCAGCCTCGCTTGTATTTATAGGCCAGGTAGCTAAGCACTGAACTGTAAAATGGCCTATTAGTCCACAGTGCTGAAGATATTCAAAATTATTAGTTTCTTACAAAACCTGTTGTGCAACATTGCCGGGCAAGTGAGAAACTTAGTCAATTATCAGTTGAAAGTTTCAAAAAAGGTAATTTAGCTCCTGATCAGAAATGACAGTAGTCACCCTCTGTGATGGACATTCTGAAAAAGAACATCCTCTAGTTCTGGCTCTCATAACCTTAAAAGTTATAAGACTTATGATTCGTTTTGTTGTAATCATTGACTGTTTCATTTCTATATTCGTTTCTTCCCTGAGTGATCTATGATCATCTATGCTCTTCTTTCCTGGGAGTTTAGACGTAGGACTTCTCGACTAGCCTCTAATTCGCAGCTATTATTTGACTCATTCCGTTTCGTGACACTTCATGACGTTACAGGACAATCCACATTGCGTGACTATTCAAACTTGGATTACGTGGTGCAAGTTGTCGCAAAATACTTCGTCGTGCACGTATCGCATTCCACACTACAACACCACACAAACCTACACCGGCACTTAACCTGTTTAACCTGCTCGACCGTGTGATGTTTCAGTCCACAGGAGTTACAAAGCATCCGGCATCTGGTTGTGGTGACGTCATCGCTACTACAT
>OZ026604.1:1107500-1282500 GCA_964020085.1 Micromussa lordhowensis
GAAAGGAGCGCCGTTATCGTAATCATTAAAGGCAGATGATAACAGGCTAAGAGAATTTAGTGCTTGAAAGAAAACCGGCGTTATCCAAGATTAGCTATTAGAAGGCTTAAGATGCTTTCACCCTCTTTGCGGCTTCTATATTTAACTGCTCCCTACGTAGATGGTCAAATATCATCTACAACCAAATCTAAAAAGTAAAAAGGAACCTGGATCCGCGATTCAAATCAACCTAACCACTTCTCCGCAATAATGAGTTATGTTCCCTTGTTTTGTTGGTCCTAAACTTGGTTTTCAGTCTGATATGTCTTCATACATATTGTAGCTCAAATTTAGGAGTACATACAACAGGACAATTAAATCGTTTGATAATCCTGCAATTTTTTCCCGTATATAGTGTTGATCGGCTCAGTTCAGACAACATGCCCGCCTAAAGTGATATGAAGACAATGCCGCCAAACATATCAGTGTTGAGCAAAAAATTCTTTTTGCAGAAGATTGAAAAGGAGATATTCCTGTGTATTGTTCAGTCAATATCGTTCTTGTAAAGCATAATGAATGAATCACGCACTAGGGTTTCATCCACAGACTTAAAAGTTAGAACCATCTTGTACAGCATAATAAACAGTACCATATGAAAGTACTGCTCAATAGTTTTCATTTGAATGGTCACACACTAGAGTTTCATCCACAGATTTAAACGTTAGACCAACCTTGAACAGCATAATAAACATTGCCACATGAAAGTACTGCTCAATAGCTTTCAACTGAATAGTCACACACTAGGTTTTCATCCACAGACTTAAAAAGTAGAACCACCTTGTACAACATATATTTATAAGACTAACATACAAAGCTATGTGAAAGTACTGCACAGTAACTCTCATTTGAATGGTCACACGCTTGGATTCTACCTTCAGCCTGAGGAAAAAGTTAAACCACGCTGTGCAGCATGATAAAACGTACCACACACTGATAGACTGCCACAAGGTCGTAGCTTCTGCGAACGCGCGCGGTTCTTCGAACGGGAGGTCTGGGGCAAGTGTCAGAAAAGAGGCGTTGATAATCCTCTCTTTTGGTGTTTCGCGGCGTCTTGAAAATCGGAAACTACCGCTTTGCAGTTTACACATAACTGAGTTCAAACATTGTGACTTTCAAATGAATGTTGCATCATTTTGTCTCATCCGCAGCTTAAAAACAGAGTTAGAACCGCATTACAATACTCTACCAGAATGTTACATGAATTTAATTATACTTTGACGAGGAACGAATTCACCGGATCATCCGAATATAGGATTAAGGCAAGATAATCGTCCTAGATCAGAAATGCTCTTTATTTCAAGGCAATAAATTATTAGAGTGGCTTAAATTTTTCCAGTCAGGTTTTAAATCTGTAACACGTCATACCTTATGTCGAAGGATGCTTTCTGGACTGGTCGACTTGGTTCTGTGAAAAAAATGTGTTTGTTGAGGACCACACAACTGACTTCCAGAAACTAAGCTCTTGATTTAATTATCCAAAGGTCTTTTCTATGATGTCTTTTGACGGGTAGAGGGTGGAGGGGTAGGGTAGAGGGGTAGGGAGAAAAACGTATGTTCCTTGAAAAAAATTGCGTCTGGCTGAATTAGCGCAAAACAATGGCGCGCTAAGTCGAAAAATATAAATGCTCCCAAATTAAAAGCAGTCCCAAATTAAAAGCAGTCCTTGTGAAAACCAAAAAAAAATTCAATGCTATACGAGTAACTACAGTAAAGATTTGAAATGTATTGGCAGCACAATGATAAGTGATGAAATTATGGTTCATATTTCGTGTTTGTGTGGCTTATCAACAGTCGGCAGGATTTTTCTGTCCATCTATGAGATTAGCAGATTATTTGAGGGGAGTTTAGTCAAGCGGGAGGGGAGGGACGGGGTAAATATTAATAGGCAGTGTATTTTAGCAAACAATGATGCAAGGCTGATGCTACGTAGAAAGCTTAACGGGGCAACGACATGATAGAGTCCAAACTGAAAACCAAATTGCAACCGTGGACAGCTGTTTCGACCTTGTTGGGTCTCGTCAGCACGGTGTAGCAAGCTATGAAGTGATCAGCTGGTTGACTGACATCCATATACTCACTGTATGCTTTCGAACTTTTCAAAATAAACGGGAAATTCACTAACACTGGCACAATTCTAAATATTTTAACAAAAGTCAATATGTAAATGAGTATAACGATTGTTCCATACGAAATTTGAATCATTCCGACAAAAATTCCTAACTCCAGATCTAACTAGACCTAAAAATGGCATTACAATGATTATACTTTGTCCAGTGCATGTATCCACAACAAACATTGGATCGATCTAACATAGTAAACTGTTCGCTCGAAAGCACGGTCTTTATATCTTTAATATCCACCTGGGTGATACTCGCAAAGGGGTAACCACTATTAGCGACTACTTGAAAAACATGACCGCAAGCTTGCCATAAAAGGGGAAGAATGTGAAGAAGGCTGCCTTTCACCCAGTAGCGATGAGGAGCGATTGTATTCACAGGATATTGAAGTAGCGGGGAACTTAGAAGTTAGTTGTTCCAACGTTTTTATACTTACTCCGTTAAACTCTGTCCCAGCCGCGCGCTCATCACGGAGACGACAAGAATCCGTAAACATGCTATGACCAGCTTCATGATCAACTGCTACTTTCAAGAGTTTTGCAATGTTTGAGAATTTCAGGTCATTGATAAATAACTCTGTTGTATCCTTGTACACCCAAATCCTATTAAATTTAAAACAATTAGTTTAAGTCCAAAACAAAATATAATTTCCGGCGTAAAAATGGCACACATTAGCTGACACTGAGAACGAAGTTCAGATTTAAGGTAGAGATTATATCCCCCATAGGGGGGGGGAGGGGGGGTGAGGGAATACTCCATCAGATAAGCAAGACAGGCATACGCTTTGCCAAAGAGTATGGTTTTGAGCCATTTTGGTTGGAAACTGTAACTGCATGTAAGGAAACAAAGTATGATTTCAAACACTGGCCCAAAACAGGGAATAGTTCGTGCACTCTGGTCAAGAACTGGCCGTTTGATTCTTAGAAGAAACACATTCTTAGATTAATTATTTTATTATGCATTATTCCTTTTCTGTTTAGAAGTAGAGTTCCACTATTAAAGGTCGAGAATTTAAGCTCTTCTTAAATGTTTACGCACACCTAAGCAGTTCATGGTTTGGTGTCTGACTTTTAGGACCAATTTGTCTGAAATAAGTTAATGGTTTCAAGTGCTACACTCACCCCCACCCATATTTTCAGGAGATATGACGCCCCCCCCCCCCCTCCCACCACCCCCTCCTCTCGGGTTATATAAAACAGGACGGAATGATGATAAACACGAAAAGATTTTCATAAACAGATCATTATTCACTGTAATGCATAGAGTGTAATGTTAATATCTCAAGTGGTTTATTTCGCCTTAAACCCCTTTTGAAATATGAGGATTATTGCCCGCATGGGAAGGATGTAAACAAGATAACCCAGTATTATACTATAGTCCATGGACTTGCCAACTGAGCAAACAAGTTAATCGAGTTTGAAAAACTGTTATTCCGAACGTTTGATGAGGATTTTATTAGGGAGCTTTCAGTAGGGTGATCAACAGATGGCAAATGCTCACATTTTAAAGTTGGGATTTATAAATTATGAGATGATTAATGTGGAACTCAGTAATCCGTGAACATCAGCGTGTTACTGCGTAGCAAGAGAAAAAAACTCATTTAGGCGTAACAAAGGTAAATCGTAAACGGTGATTTGGTTTGTGGTTTGGAGGTTTGCTCGCCGGTGTGTCCTGAACTTTATTGTGATTGGCCAGTACACAATTGACCTGCAGAATAAATCAGTGTCAATTTAGGCATTCTCGTCCTTGCTGCTCTCATAAACAAGCAAAACTAATACCTAGCTGCAGCCTCGAAGACAAAGCGATATCCTGTTTCCGACCAAACCAAGACCCATTTTCAGACTAAAACACAGCTCAAAAAACTATACCATTGAGGGTATGTACCTATAGTGCGTACAATTAGAATTATAAACTACTGATCTGAGATGTGTAGGATCTGTGAGAGGGCTGATCAGCCAATATCATCAAGCGAAGAATCCCCAGAAGCAGAAAGGGGATTTTATCTGAAATGCACTGTATGGGTAGACACCCGAGGGGGTGGGGGGGGGCGTACTCCTTTATACTGGCTCTGTAGCAGTATCCCATGGGGAGCTATAGGTACGTATGTGCGGCCCCAAAGAGTGTTGTTTTGAGCGGATTTGGTTTGAAAATGGATGTGGATTTTTCGCCCATGTCTGCAATAGCGTATGGAAAATCACAGGTTTTGGTCTGAAATAGGGTCCAAAACCATTGGCGACTTTCCCTTCGGGATGTATACTTGATATGAGGTTTCTATGACATCAGGAATGAAATTAAAGTGCCCGCTTCCAAGACATGCAATGGTGCGATGTGATGAAAAATTATCCCTTACGTACGATAATGTTCCAACTCCGTCGATGTTCAAAACTAGCCGAACATAGCCGTTGCTGGTCCGTTTTTGGAAATTGAAGTTCACAAACTCGTCCGCCGAAGTGTAGAAATGCACAGATAACTTGGGATTATACCCACAGTTGATATGCCTTTTATTACATTGTACTCTGTAACAGTCAAGTGTGACTGGAATATTTCACTTCATCAGGATATAATCCGACAAAGTATTTCCGGGGGATACCCGAAAAACTGACCGGGTTAATTCCTACAGAAATGTATTGGTGCTTAACACCGTTAGCACGAAAGTATTTGCTGTAAAGTCTGTACGTAAAGCCCTTGCACAAAAACATCATTAATCATTGGAAATTATCTCTCGCATGCATGTCGAAGTTTGACCAATCAGCGATCAGTTTGCTGAAAGCGTTACAGTCTTTCCGACGACAAGAGGCGCCTGGAAGCTTGCCTCCTTTCTAGTTTATGCTTAATTTGTTTCCTTAATTTTGCTGTTGTTGTTTTTGTCTCATCTCACAAAACCCCTTCGTCGTTCTTGCTCTCGCGGAAAGAAATATAGTACCACTCTGAAAGAATGTGTTAGGCCTAGTTTCACATTTGCAACATAACGTTATGCCGTTATGTTTGCAGTGCGATCATCCTGACATAATACTACTGATAACAGCATGAGCATAATGACACGAGGAAAGAACTGATCTTTTCCTTATGTTGTTATCCACACGTAACACTGGCACTAGAGGGTTCTCAAACTCATTAATAATTCATCAAGTTAAAACAAAGAAAATCACAACCGTGAAGGAGGATAGGATACACGGTCTTGATTTACATAGATTTTGACGATTTTACTTCTCCGCATACTCCTTAGTTTTTGTTTCAATTGAGAAGACAGATCAAACACTCGAGACAGTGTTTCATCGGCCATCCAAACACCTCGAATTTCGTCAAAAATACTCCCCTGCGCGTCGTATTTTCAACTCTCTTCTCGGTGTTTGGATATCTCCATGAGACACTGTCACTCGTGTTTGATATATTACTTCAAATGTCTCCATAAGATTCTGGACAGTATATTAGGCCTTTTCACAAATATCCCGATATTTTTGGTAATATTTAGAAATTTCCGAGATATTGAGAAAATGTAGGGATATTTAGAAATATTCATAGCTTTTTTGGCTGAGCTCATGTGTTTTCCTCGCTATTTTATTGAACACAATACTCAGTTCTTTGCCAAAACCAATCCACTTCAGCGGTTTCCGAAAAAATATATTCCGCATCACTATAAGCACTATGGCAACCACTCCAAAGTAAGCCAGGTACGAGGCTTCGATGCCCAACCTCGTTCCCAGAGCCGTTTCCCTGGCTAGAGAAACGGCTCTGGGAACGAGGTTGTTCGATGCCCCTAAATCTTCTTCCTCGACTCCTTCTAGTAGTGCAAGAATATTTTCTGATTATTATCAGGTTTTCCTGATTATTTTCGATGAAAACTATGAGCGATTTCAATTGAATCATTTCTGGACTATAAACGAAAAAAGCATTGACTCGAGAACATCGACGACACCTCATTATGGTGTGAACGAGACTGAGGGACGACCATGGACTGGGTCCCAGAGGAGGCCGAAAACCAGGGAGAAAAACAACACACTGTGTAATGTTCTAGAGAAGTGTCATACGTCAGTTGAAAACAGGTGACATAGTTCATGTAATCCTTTGCTAAACGGTTTAATGTTTATGTTTTCTTTTTGTAATCCACTTACGCAAGTTAGGACCAACAATAACGTGATTAAACAAAATAACCACTCAAACCCCTTTTGCCTAAAGACACTCGAAATCTGCACTGAGACATCCGAGGAATTTGAGATTTTCCTTGTTTAGCACACCCCGGCCTTCCAAAGTGCAATGTTCTACAAAATTAATGAGCGGGTAAGCCCATTGGGACTCAGTCTGCCAATGTAGACGTGAATTGACCCAAACAGTAGTCTGACAGTTGCAGAAAGACTTCATCAAATGGCTTAACGCTGTACCTACGCATATTAGTCGAGATTTATGTAAGCTTAGAGCAGACAGATTCCAGTTCTGTCACGCATTTTTCAAGTTTCCCGCGAAGGCTCCAACAACAGCTTGCGTTGATGCAAAGTGGATTGATTTAGGTAAAAGAAAACCTAGGTTCTTACTTCTTCTCTTGATTCAAGCTCCATCACTCAGAATACGAAATAGGAAATAAACCATCACGATCTGATTGCTGACTTAAGCTTAAGGATTATGTTCACGTGCTTCTACAGATCACGAAATGTTCAAGCATTCCGAGGGGGGTACTTTCTGCAATTGTGGGGGGGGGGGGACGGGAAAAATGTCTTTGCAGAACTGAACCAGAAAATCTGCAACGCGCGTTCACCTGAATATGATCTTTATAAACATTAATTAAGCAGTTTAGGAAAGTGTGGCCGAGTGGTTTTGAGCAAGACATTATGATCTGATCAGAGTCTCTTGCTATGAGTGATTTCAAACCTAGCGGTTGCTTATTCAAATCCTCAATCCTACCACCAACTGGATTTGATCTCAGTTTAACCAAACCTCGGCCTCACCAGCTGAGATTTCTAACAAGTTTCCCTTCCACATACAATAGTCATTTTTTTCTGACTTATTTCAAGTTCTCAATAGGCACAGCAATGCTAAATATCCTAAATCATTTCAAGTACAATTTTAATATTTAAAGTGTGTGTCATAGTAGGTACTTGTATGGCTCCAAAACGGCACCAAACTTCACAGGAAACATTTGATAATTCCCAATTTGGGGGAAAATGCTTTTTTAGGGTGTCCTTTGGGTTTTTAGTGTGAATTTCCCAGATAAGGGAAATGCAACAAAACTCATATGTGGGACAAGAATATCCCAGTTATATCCCATACATGAGGTTTTATATCGTAATAATTACACTGTCGTGGGTTTTCTACGTCCCATATCATACCCTTTGGCGCTACACGTAACATTATAGCTTATATAACTGAGTACCTGAGCCCCTCCGGGTGATGTGGTTATCTTGTCTGGGCTAGATATGTACTGCGCCACGTCTGTGAAAAGAGGTTCCCCCCTACCCCCAACCCCAAGAACGGTGAACTTTATGTGACACTACACAGAAGGACTCATCATTGACGGAATTAACTAGGATTGAAATTATCAAAATAGCTTAAAGAGAAACACCATTCAATTGCAATAACAATCATTAAAAACAGTGATAGACTGAAGAAAGGAGTAACAATAATAAACAAGACAACATCCGTAAGAGCCCGGCTCCCGAAATATATATATCACGTTTTTACTATATTGGAAAATTCCCAGTTATAACTTCATGATAGAGGGGCTAAAAAACGCTGCTGAATTTTCGATTTAGGTAAACTTTTTGGCCATGTCTAAGCTTCCACATCCAATTTGAAATTTGCGATCCCGGCTTACAGTTAATCATGATGGTCTCTCACGGTTACTTGTTAGAAAGTTTTGTCTTTCTGTTAACAGTGAAATCGTTAGCTCCTTGTCGAGCGTCATTAAAGCCTCATTCCGATAGTCGTTTGTCATGCACCCCAGTCCCCCGCTCTTGAAATCCCTTAGGAATATTTTTAACCTCGTATCAGCAATACGTCTTTTTCACACCCAGTAGTGCAAGTTACCCTTCAGTGAGGGCAATGGGGTGGGGGGGGGGGGGGGGGGCTAAAATTTTTCTTTGTCGGCACTTTGAGACCAGACAGTACAGTTCCGTCTCATTCATTGATTTTCGTCTGAAGATGGAAAATAAAAATAACTGAGAAAGGGAAAACGTGCTCTTTAGCATGCCTTCGCGTACAGGTGTACCTTACTCGTGTATATTAATGTCCCTGTACTCAGAGGTTAGAGTTTATGTCCAATGGCTGAGTGACTTGTGAAATAAATACAAAGTTTGCGTGTTGGGCAGGATTAGATTATATACAAAAGAATGTCGACAACTGTTGCGGAAAGAGCCTATGTTCTCTGCTAGAAAGTTCATCCTGTTCTCCTTTGCGTCCGAATTGAGGCAAAATAAAGTTTAGTGGCTCACTGATCGGTCAGAGCGAATCGTGAAATGGTCGGGACACTTAACCGAAGCATGTTAACATGTTGTCGCTTTCATGGAAATAAAGCATGCATTCGTATTTAGAAAGCATTAAGTAACACCTTCTGTGGTCAGAAAATCCGAAATAACTTGATTACAATGACTTAATGTTCCAGTTTTTTTCACTGGCGGAGATCAGCTCCCTCTACCTATGACCTCAAGATAACTCCTCGCACACGTTTGTTCAAATTACTATCTGTGCCTTCTCTTGTGCCTGCAAGTCGCGATTTCTCACTAACTGACTTCTTACTTTCTCGATGCTCGTACTAACGCTAAATACTGCTCGAGTTAAAGCTCTCTAGAGTATTCTTCTTCGTTGCGTTCTCACGATACGTTCTCTTTATAATCCTTCATACGATTATCTCGCATGTAAGGGACTCTTAAAAAGCGTAAAGAAAAAAATGAACTCATGAGACTTCCCAGTCACTATACCTTCTTCAGCTTACTTTTAACTATACCTCCGATATACAGCACCCTCGTAACAAATTCTTAGCTCACGACAACTGGCTACTTTAATCGTTAGGCCGTGCATTTTCAAAAACTAATCATGCGATGACGCGCTCGATACTATAATTTGGTCAATGAAGGCTGCTAAATATATTAAATTTATCTACCAGTTTGAATAAAATAGAATTCTTACCTCTATTAGATGAAAGCAGGTCTAAATCTTATCGTGCGCAGGAGATTATCAATAGGTTGTGAGCTTTGTCGATGCGCGTTCGTGATTGTGTTTTGCTCCAAGGATTGTTTTGTTGTGAAGAGCCCGCTTAGAATGAACTAGAGTACGTAATACGACTTATCCAATGTCTGAACAAGCACACGAACCAGTACAACGAAAAGCGCGCCAGATCTGACGCGTCGCGGCAAAGGTAACCAGACCAGTGCAGTTAGTTGTAGTTCGCAAATTCATTGAGGTCTTTATATAGTTGTCACTAAAATCTGTAACATAACTCTCCAATCGTATTGGTTCATAATGCGATTGTGATAACTAAACAGTGTTTTGTTTCTCCAGTGCTGTCCTAACCTGGTCAAACTCAGAACAACTGCCATTAGTGTTTGAATCGCTTAGGTCCTTCCAATATCATTGATAAGCTTTGCTTTCCCGACTGCTGTTGTTTATACCTTGTTTATTTACTTATTTATCTGTTTGTTTGTTGTTCACTTGGCAGCTCGTGATGGACAATCTTCATACATAAATGACAAGCTTCTATGCATAACACTCCAATAAATATTGTCTTTGTAAATTTCCTAGCGCTTGGGCTTATGTTGTCACTAAATTCATCTCCGGGATCTTCTCTTTAGCGCTCCCTACAAATTTAGAACGGATTAACTCGTCCTAATACGTCAAGTGCTCAAGCATGCGCAAGAAGATTACATTTCTGGCACGAAGCCACTAGTTCATGACGATAGCGAAGTTATGAGCATTTCAGCTTTAATCCAAGATACCAAGCCGGAAGGAATTTGTCGTTTAAGAGCAAGTTGCAGGTTGCAATAGCTACAATATACGATACTGTGACGTTTAAGCGAGACTTGCAGGCCAGTAAGGCTCGAAAGTCATGGTTTGCAACAGCATACAATAAGTATTAGCGAAAGGACGCTATAGAGAGGCAAAGTAACCTATTGCTGAGTGTGTTTGGCACCAGTTTGCGCGGTTAAGGCTCACTTCTTGGCCGGGTTCAGCCTTCTTGCATTGCTGGGCAAAACACCAAGTATTTCTCACGCCGTATCTCTACTCTAGTGTACAAATGGTTACTGACCTTTCAGTTGATCCCTTCCAGGGGTGGGTAAAAATCTTAGTTTCTTGTATCATATAAAGTCTTGTTCTTAGGCCATCCTAGGTGGATTAAAAATATAACACAAACTGCGGTGATAAAGTTTCACTCCAAAGCATTTCATGAACGTGGATACACACACGTAAAAATGAATTGACGTACTTATATGTTTAGATCATAATAAGGGCACGTGTGACCAAGAATCTCATGACTCTTTCCTATGCATGTAGTTTGAAAAAACTTTTGATCTGTCAGTGCCATCTTTCCGCTCAAGTGTACGAGCAGACTTCTGCTCTGTTTGTAAATCAGCGTCGATATTACAGTAATACTGACAGCAGCTTTTTGATTGCATGACAAGTATATGCTAATTTAAGGTTTAATTAGAACGTTTTCTAGTAAGTGATGCCGGATGTTTTCAAATCAGATTACGAAGAATTGTTGTTTTTAGTCTTCAGTGGGAGTAGAACCCACGACTTTCAGATGCCGGAGTTGAGCTACGCGAAACTAGTCATGAGCAAGGCTGTCAACTTGATTTTTAGACTGCTGGCCGCCGGTTTTTCTTTAAGGGTCACTTAGACTAGTGTTTAGCAATTGCGAACGAAAAAGGGCGGTATGGTCGAGTAGAGAATGAGGCGAGATGCGCCCAAGTTTCGTCCCATTCCCCTTTCGGCTAAACCTGCTGAATTTCGAGAGAAAGAAAACAGACTGCCAGCAGCCTACTTGGTTTACTATGTGCATCGTTGCATCAGAAGGCAACTGATCTTCGTCGTGTAAGGCAACATAAGCGAATTTGTATCTTAAACTGAGGATCTCTTCACCAGCCTGCGGTGCTGCTGGACTTGTCAAAAACTTCCTTGATATCATCTATTTACCGGCGGTCCATACATACATAACTTATTCTAACGTGTTCACCTACGCCCCACCTGGAAACCAGCTTTTGTTGTGTGTGGCTAGCGTGGTTAAATAAAGTTGTATCGTATCGTATCGGTGTATACTGTCTGTAACCTAGGCTAAGGATCACGGTCACGTGACAGATTTCTCTACCCCGCATGTGCCATCCTGCTGCGCGACAAACAACCCGATCGGCTTCAAACGGCTTCAGAGAAATTCTGCTCTGTTAGTCAATGTGTGACTTACCCGAGGCAGCAGTTTTCAGCTTAGAGACAAAGCGAGCTTCATTTTCCCGCTTTTAAGACTTGTTGTATATGGTTAGCGATGCCCGCCATCTCACACCCATCGAATTTTTCAACTACCCGGTGCAATATTTTTAAATATTGTCATTATTATTGTCATTATCATCATTAACATCCGAAGAATAACTTAAAAAGTCATGACCTCTCATGACGTTAACGTTAGGTTTAAGGCGGGGGTAAAGGTGAATTTAAGTGAAATTTTGGTATAAGTTTAAAGAGAGGTTGAAAGGGGAAAAAAGGGTTATGGAACACCACCAGACAGTTGCCCGACCGCACAATGGCACCCCAGGTTGTTGGGCAATTGTTTGGAGTGCATGTACCAATTTTTAATTTCAAACTCTAATTTTAAAACAACAACAAATCTTCAAAATTTCCTATTTCCATCAATTTTACTAATCCTTTGAGAAAAACTATTTCTCTCCAAATATACCTAAAAATCACCAAAAAATTTACAAAACAACCCAAAACATAGATATGTAAGATGAGCATAGAGATTCTTGATTGCTTGAAACGTAAACGAGATATTTGCATTAAAAACATAATACCCAGCCAAAATACGGCTTTCGGGTTTACCCCCGCCTTAATTATGAGAAACCGTTCTTTCCTTTCAAAGAGTTTCGTGTCCAGTGTTCGACCGTGTTCCTACTACAGCAATTTTCCATTTCGTACCGATATTTCTAGCAAAACAGTCCTCACAAATTACAACCCGCACATTTTTTGCGTTGCATCGCATTCTTCAGTCCGTCCTCTCCACTTACAGTAGACTTACCCGCAAGTTGACTGTCTGTGCCGCCCTGGCACCAAGCGGCTCTCTACCCCAACCCCTGCGCGGTAAGCCATTTCCCACAATCCAATAGGGTAGCTAGTTTCCAGGTTATGCCGCGGATTTTAAAAAAAGTCTCGTGACTTTCACATTTGAACGTAGATTCCTCAAATTTAGTATTAAATTCCGTTTTCTAATGGAGGAAGGCGCACCTTTGCTCGAAAGGCGCCATTCTAAGTCTCGTCAGGGGTCAGGATGTTATTTACCTTGTCGATATGCGCTGGCAATCTTGTCTTCTGCGGGTTTTTGTGTTGTGTACCTGTTGAGAGTGAATTTGAGTGTTGCGTTAGTTGCAATGGTTAACTCGACTTATGCCAATGCAAAAGCTTCTGCACATGATCCGGAATGCCAAAGAAATGTATCAAAACAAACTAAGGAAAAGGTAAGAATACCGGTTCTTGTGTTTCCTTGAAAAATGGCTCTTTTAGGTTTCATTTTGTCATTACCATGATAAAAATAGATCGTTTTCACGTGACGTCATCACTTTCTAAAATCTAAAACTAAAGATCCACCAAAGTTTTCATCCTCATCAGGTATAAGAGGTGACATATTTATATCTGCTTACAACTTTACAGCTCAATAGCGTGCTTCGTTTGGAAACCAGAGTATTTTGAATTTCCGGGTTATGGAGGTGCGTGACACAAGGCTTCTATCAAATTTGTTGAAAAATATGTACTTATCTCATGATTTTGAGCCCTGTTAGAAGCTAGAGCATTAGGAAAAGTGCTTATGTAAATAGCTGTTTTCTCAGTACTGATAATCAGTCGCCTAGAAAGCCAAAGTAAGTTCCAGATATGTTTACACTATTTTCCGGCCGCCATATTGGTGTACCATGGAGGTACACCAACATGGCGTTTTCATACTGGGCTCTGTAAATTTCTGCGAAACATTTCGACGAATATCTGAAGTTTGGAGAAACGCACAGGGCTAAAACTTGGAGAAGTGTCTTATTTTTTATCTTTTATTACATCACAATTTCTTACCTTTTTCCACTGGATAGTTTTTGATTTATTTTTTTATTGCGTGACAGTGAAAGCGATCTATACCTTTTACCCGGAAAGAAGGCTGGCAAGGCTCATAAGATTACATCCAAGGCCTCTGCAAAATGCCAAAATTAGTGCAGAGATGCTCATTTGAAGGAATATCATGAGCATTTTAAAGGTCAAAAGCTTATAAAAAAAACATTTGCATGGAAACCTGTAAAGAATGGTGTGGTTTTGTCTATGTATTATACCAATGCACTGGAGCTTTTACAGGGCAATCTAATGTCCCCACAGACCGCACATTTTCAATCAGTGGTAGCCAAACACACTATGCTCTGGACAAAATCCAACAAACAGGACCAACAAATCCTGCTTCAACTTAAGGGTTTGATTGTACACTTTTTCTGAGTTTGACAGTAATACATTTCTGATCATGCACAAAGCTACATGTAGTCTCCTTCACAACCATTATTAAGGTGGTCATGCAAGGCTTCTCTCCATTAGAAGTGTTTCGTGAGAGGACAGTCGCTAAGATTAATGAAGGTCGTACATGGTTATTCTTGTGATGCGGGATTAGCTGATTTATTTTCCATGAAACGTGAATTTAATTTCCTCATGATCTGTGACCTGAAGGTTTACGTGACCCGTGAAGAACTTGAATTATTTACCAATATTCATGATCCTACCACTCTATTTTGCAAAGGAAAGGATCATGGACTCTGGGAACGAGATTGGTTTGTGGGATGTTATATATGGCAGCCTTACAGTCTACTGAAGTCTATAACATGAATTGATTTCCTTTACTGAGGTTAACAAGTTCTTTACAATTTTTGTGTATAACATAACATGTCAACCCAGAAAATCTCCTAGAATTTGAAACATAGTCTAGCTGAAAGCCTTCACGACAAATTATTGTAGCATCAGGTGATGTCATTTGCACTATACACTATAAGAGTCACATTGAACAAAGTGGTGTGACGTAAGTCAGCCTAGTTTCCACGTACATGTATTTATATTTAGAATGACTTTACTTTATATACCCTCTGGTACATGTAAGTTGCTGCTGTAATTAAAACTGTCTGTTTTGCAGGATGGAGAGTTCAACTGGGATCAAGAGACTCAAGGTATTAAATAATTAATGTACAGTGTAGACTTAACACTAGTCAGTAGTATATTTAGAAGCTGTGAATTTATCAAGTGACGTATCAAATCAGAGACGTGTGTCGAAAGCCAACTCTAATTTGTTTACATCTTATTAATGTATCAAATCTCAAATGAAAAATCAACATGGTACATAAATGTAAGCTATGTACCTGATCTGCTGAATCAGTAGGAAATATAAAGACACAATCATAGTTAGCAAGCTTATAAACATGTTTTAAAAAGTTATCTTACAGGTGTATGTATCCACAAGATATCGACTGCATGTGAAAAAAAAGTGAAGCCTTGGAGCCAAGGCTGGCTTATAGCTGCCGGAGCTTATCCCGGTTTCTGTAGCATTAAGTGGCTAGAAGTATTTCTACTTCCCCTGGACAAGATGCTAGTCCATCACAGGTCACTTCCCCGCAATTTGGTTAGGTTTCCCCAACAAATAGCAGGTACCCATTTATACACCTGGGTGGAGAGAGGCACTGTGAGAGTAAAGTGTCTTGCCCAAGAACACAACACACTGTCCCCGGCCAGGGCTCGAACCCGGACCGCTCGCTCCGGAGTCGAGCGCGCTAACCATGAGGCCACCGCACCTTCCGTATATATCGACTGCATTCTGAACTGTTATTTCCCTCCGTAGGCCTGATTCTAGGTTCATTTTTCTATGGTTATGTCATCACACAAGTACCAGGAGGATGGTTAGCGGCACGGGTTGGAGCGAAGTATTTATTTGGGTTTGGAGTTCTTTGTACATCAGTACTGACGATGTTTACACCTGCCGCAGCCCATCACAGTGTTGGTATGTTAATCCTGGTCAGAATACTGGAGGGGCTTGGTGAGGTGAGTTTTCCAAGTGAATTTGATCCTTCATACATCTGGGCTCGAAAAAACTGCCTTCCAGTCATCCAAGACAAATAGATTTTCCCTCCAGGAGACTTGTCATTCTCACTTGCTCAGTAGGCAAGGGAACAAGCAAGCCATCTGCCAACTAAATCATAAAAAGAGCACACTAACACTTGCTCAGAGCAAGCAACATCTACCTATCACAAATGGAATTTGTTTTCTCTAAAACAACAAAACCCTTGTCTCCAAGATTTTCCTGACTGGTTTTCCTGATGTTTAGCAGCCTGTAATGCAACCTTTCACCCCCAAAGTACATGTACAACACAATTTTATTTCTTTTCTTGTAAGCCCCTACACTGTACACTGTACATGTAGATCATGTTTTCTTGTGACATGATCTTGTTTACATGTAGATCCAACCAATGATATCAGGAAAATGTTTGAGACCAGGGTTTTTTTTTTTCAAGCCTTTTAGTGCACAATATCTGGAAATCTGTGGCAATATACTTTCAGGTAATTGTGCAATATCATTGATACCATCCATGTTTTTTTACTGTAGGGTGTCACGTTTCCTGCCATGCATGCCATGTGGAGTAGTTGGGCTCCACCTTTAGAGAGAAGCAAGCTTTGTACATTGTCATATGCAGGTAACTTATGTACTGCACAGGGTTGTCATTAAGTTTTTGTTCAGGCCAGTCCACCCATAACATCAAGGGCCCATCAAACCTACTCAGCTGTAACAGGTGTTACGGGGTATGGCCTTTGTTGACAGCCCTGCTGCAAGTTTACTTGTCAGTTCATTCACATTTTGGATACGGCTGGCATTCACTAGAGCCTAGCTTTTGAGTGGAAGTGCAGTGGCTCCATGGTTAGTTCACTTGACTCTAATTCGAGTGGTTCAGGTTTGAGCCGTGGCTGAGGTCATCGCGTTGTGTTTCAAGACCGTTTACTCTCACAGTACCTCTCTCCACTTAGGTATAAAATGGTACTGGTGAATTCAGTGCTAGGGGGTAACACTGCAATGGACTAGCATTCTTCCAGGAGAGAGTAGAAATACTCCTAGTTGCTTTGTGTTACAGAAACCGGGATAGGTTTTGCATGTCCTGATGGGCTATTTGGCTGGTATGCAGAATTTCCCTAACCTTTAAGCTAGAGCCAAACCTTTTCAAAGACAAGTACATGTAATATGTAATAATTAACAATTATTCCACGAGCACGCTATGGCTATAATCATCTCATATCCAACAAGCGCGAGTGGAATAATTGTTTTACATGTATTAAAAACAACCACCAAATTTTGCTAAAATCTTGCCACATTTTATTTCGCAAAATCCTCTCTTGGACAGGAAAAGGAGGTATAATGTAAGCAACGAAACGATTTTCTTCGGCCGCCATTGTTTCCCTCTGCAGAAAAAAGTTTCAGAATTTCAGCTGTTGTGCTGACGCGTACACTTGCCATATTTGTAGGGCATGGTATAATGGCTCGTGTACCATGGCCACTAAGCCAATTATCAAATTCCTTGAATTGCATTATACAATGACCAGTTTTTAATAATTATGTATATCTTTTGCTGGCTCCTTCAAAGGACTTCAAATTGGTACAGTTCTTGGCTTGCCAATAGCTGGTGAACTGTGTGCATCGGACCTCTGGGGAGGATGGCCTTCGGTATTTTACATTTTTGGTAAGTCCATTGACAAAGCGTTTTTTTCACTGCAACTATGACTTAGTTTATTTCAAACTGTTCACTGGATTTGTTAAAGTTATTGTACATAGAGAACATTGATTTAATTTTGTTTTTGATTGACAGGTGCGGTGGGTGTTGTATGGTTTATAGTTTGGATGATGTTTACTTATAATAAACCAGCAAACCATCCAAGAATATCTCTCAAGGAAAAAGAGTACATTTTGTCAAGTATAGGATCAGCACAGGACAAAAAGACAAGAGTATGACAACTTCTTACAGTTCTTTTAAGTTTCAGGTCAAAAACGTAGTTGATAAACTATTTTATAATCTGTGTTTCACTTACAGTCAAACCTCCCCATAATGGACACCTCTCTCACATGGACAGTTTCCTATGTGCCGACAAAATTCTCATACATTTCCTCTAAAAAAACCTCTATAATGTAACAGACAATGGACACTAAATCTTGGCACCAGGAAGCAAATGGCATACAAATTTAACCTCTTTATTACAGACAGTCTAGGGAGCAGGCGTCGCTAATTTGCTGTATGTACCATTTCCTATCAGCAGTTACACAAACATTGACACTAATCAATTTAATTTCAGAAATTCACAAGTCACTCACTTTTGGGCCTGATTTTACAACAAATTTAGTTACTAAACACTCTACATAGGTTTTATACATACATAAACTTTATTTCTATTCGGATTTATAAATAGCACTGTTGTGCTAGTATCTTTGAAAACACTTAATTATAAAATAGAAAAACTAAGTACATTTTAAACTATCAGTTGAGTCAACTTAAAAGCAACGTCGTCATAGTGACCTCTCCAATACAGACACCTCTCTGTTCCTTTGATGTTCATATTGCAAAGGTTCGACTGTACTTACTTCACTTTTAGCCATTACCCCCTGGGGGAATTGGGCCAGATAATCTTTGTGAACCAAGTGATATTGGATGTGGCTGGATTTATCCGCATTTAATTTAGTTTAAATATTTAATATTTAACGCTTGTCATTGGTAAAGTTCTGATGTCATTTTCTGGAATTTGTTCTGCAAGGCTTGAATACTCACTGATCTTTATGATTTGATTTCAGAAATACGCCACACCATGGTTTGACATCTGGACGTCACCTGCTGTGTGGGCAATTATCATAGCTCACTTCTGTAACAACTGGGGTTTCTACACATTTCTCACTTGCTTACCATCTTATTTTAAAGAAGTTCTCAATTTCCCAATCTCCGAGGTAACTACATTTAAGGGTTTTGTTACACATACATTTGTTACAAGCGCACAGAAAAGCACAACATGAGGTGCTTAAAAGGTCCCGAGTGCAACTTTGCAATGCACAAGGAGCAAATTTCCCTTTTCCTTTATGAAGTGTCCAAGAAATTTCACGTTCAAACTCAGGATGTAGGCCAAACACTAAAAATCACTCAATAATTTTAAAAAGAACACTTGTAATGTAGCAGTAGGCTACATGTATGTTCTTTATAGATTTAGTAATTGAAGGGCCCACCATTATTAAATTTGCCAGAACGCAGTTTACACCTGGGCAGGTAGAGGCAGCGTGAGAATAAAGTGTGTTGCCCAAGAACACAACACAATGATGCAAATCAGGGCTTTGACTCAATCCATAGTCCCCTTCACTAACCACTACACCGGTCACTGCTCTCACCGAGCTAATTGCATGTACATGTAACTTGGGAAGATCCTTTTTCGAGTATGGGTCTTCTAAACCCCAATCCCAGGCTCTCTCTTTTTTGCCTCCATTATGACAGGGGAGGCAGAGCAAAGGAGAGGGAGCCTGGGTTCAAGGTTTGGGTCTTAAATACAACATACAGCTGTACTGTATGACTGCCAGCTCCTGTGTGTCAAGCAAAATATTTTGCCTTTGCATTTCAGAATGGTTTTGTATCCGCCATTCCATTTTTACTAATGTACATAATTGGTGTTGGCGGCGGCCAGCTGGCAGACAAGCTGCGGTACAGTAACATATTAACAACAGGAGAAGTTAGGAAAGTCTTTGCTACAGGGGGTGAGTTCAAATGTCCTTTCTTTAAAATTAAGTTATGCTCCTATAATCTAAGGGGGTCTGGAACAATTTTGGAGATGCCTAGATGTAATTTGAAATGGCGTCACAAGTCTTTTTCTTTCATTGCCGCCAGGATTTGGAACTCATTACCTTCATTTATAAGGGAAGCAGAGGATCTTTCAACTTTTAAACGTTTATTAAATGATTATTATAAATGAAATAATGTTTTTATACATCTTTTATCTTTTTTTTTTTTTTTTTTTTTTTTTACACAGATTATTAATTGTATATATTTTTTATAAATTGTATATATTGTACTGTATTAATTGTATACATTGTTTTTAGCACGCACATGTTTTAACGAGCGCTTTTCGCTCCTAAATGTAGCGTGGTTAAATAAAGTATTGTATTGTATTGTATTGTATTGTATTCATCTCCGTGCATAAAATCACATGGGGTGGGGGGGGGGAGACTCTTAGGGGTGGACCATAGTAGGCGAGCAGGGATGGGGCAGTGGTGAGAGTGCTCACCTCACACCATTGTGGCCTGGGATTGACTCTGGCCCGATGCTATTTCATGTATGTGTGTTGAGTTTGCTTTGCTCTGAGATTTTTTCTCTCCACGTTCCCTGGCTTTCCTTCCTCCTGCAAAACCAACATTTAAAAATTCAATTTCAATCAGGATAGAGGACCCACATAATACCAGCTGAGGCTGATGTGGCTTCCTCTCTAAATATCGTAATTTGTATATTGAAAAGAAGACAGTTCTGAGAACTAAGGTTTGAGGCAACAATCATACATTTGTGTGAAAATCTAATATAAAAAGTCCTGTTATTTTCCATGCTATAACATACCTATGTCATTTTTTGTAGGATACCTTATCCCTGCCTGTCTCATGGTGGCGACAAGCTATGTTGGCTGCGACAACACAACTCTAGCGGTTGTTTTGTTTTCACTGGCCCTGGGGATGTCAGCTCTCAATATGTCTTCGTATAATGTCAATCATTTGGATATCGCCCCTAGATATGCTGGGGTTCTTATGGGGATCACAAACACCGCTGGAACTATCCCAGGGATGGTTGGCCCTTACGTAGTGGGATATCTAACTGACAATGAGGTAATATATACGTCAATTTTATTCTGTTCAATGTTTTTTTGTTGTTGTTTCTTTGTTTCTTTGTTTGTTTGTTGTTGTTTGTTTGTTTCTTTGTTTCTTTGTTTGTTTGTTGTTGTTTTTTCGATTAATAATTCCTTCTGAATCTAAAGCTTAATATTATCTAACCTTATCAAAAGTATCCAGGAAACGTTTAACCAAGGAGGTTATGTCTTAACGGCGAGGCTACCAGTTTTTAGTATCACCCAACTAGTGGACTAATGCAAATCATGCATTTTAATTGGGTACGCTACTCGAGGACTATTACCAATAGTCCTCGAGCGCCATCGAGCGTGACGCTTTCTTTCGTTTTAGTCCCAAATAAATATTTCTTCATCTTACATTTGCTAACTTTTTTATTGCCATTTCTGTCCAACTAGTTGGCTGATACTAAGCAATTAGACCCTTCGCCCTCAAGGGCCACGGGTCAATAGCCCATTCGGCTTCGCCTCATTGGCTATTGTTAATTGTTAAATATAATTTAGAGGGACTCGAAAGAAGGATACATTTAGATCAAATTTTGAAGAATGCTATCAGCAGAAACTACTTCTTGTACTCGGGATTTAAAAAAGCCCTTGTTGATAACGCTTCGCTTTACTAGACGTTTACCATGAATGTAACAATTTTTACCAAAAAAAATTTACTGCTACAACAACAAACAGACGTGACATGAGCGTCATTCCGGAAACAAAATTGGACTCTATTTTTAAAACCCCACGCAAGCATTTGTAAATTAATATCATACACAAGAGTCAAAAGACAAATGTATACAAATATTTAAAAACATAGTTGTAAAGAAGTTGATATTATCCAGCAAGAGTTGGTCGGTTTGTAATCTTCTGTCCCGCCGCCATCTTGAGTTTGGGAAAGGAAAATAGTCTTAATCCCATTCAGCAGAAAACTATCTAACAGCAGATTACATGAGATAAACGCAGCAATATTTGAAGTGTTTTTATCAAGTATATGTACGCCTTTATACAAAAAAGCCATTGATCGATGATGATGAATGAGTTTGCCTGGCAGAGTTCACCAGTGTTTCCTTTTGCAAATGAATACATAAAATATCATATGTTTGAACTGCTGATTAAGATATGATTGACATCGCAGTTATGTACACAACTTAAGCAGCCTGAAAAAAATTCAGGCTTGAACGGGATTTGAACGCATGACCTGTGCGATACCGGTACAGTGCTCTACCAACTGAGCTAGATCAATCCAGCTGGGAGCTGGTCACATTGTGAGCTTGTAATATACCCGTAGATGGTGAAGAAAGCAAATGAATATATGGAAAATCATATATTTGAACTGCGGAGAAAGATATGAAGACGTCATTGATCATCGCAGTTTAAGGTATCAGTGTACCCCAAATTGGATCATTTTCAAAAAATTGTTTGTCTTTTTCAGATAGGTATTATTGCAGTCTTTAATTTAAAAAAAAATTATGAAAAAAGATTGATTCAAGCAAAGTTACATGTATTAACAAAAAACGTTTCTTCCCATTAACTGTCTCTAATTGATAGCTGTCAACACGTTGTCACGAGAAGTAAATGTGAAGAGAATGCATGTTTTATCAACTCTCAAAAGTTGAACTGCGTGTCAAAAACAAACCAGATTTCCCAACACTGTTGTTTAGAGAAAGGTGTCAAAAAGACATAGCAATGTTGATCGCGTTCTCCCGCTCAAATCCGACCGGAAATTGATTAGTGAACCTCTGTACTTTCAGAAATAGCGCGCTATATGAATATACCTTCGTAACCTACAATTATTAAGCTTTCAGAAAATATATTCTTTACTGGGGTTTGCGTCAAACGTCCAACCGTAAAACGGCGCCAAAGAATGATGGTCATTTGGGGTACACTGATACCTTAAAATCGAAGCATTGACCTCTGCAATACCGGTGCAGTGCTCTACCAACTGGGCTATCGAGACACTTTCTGTTGTGTACATGAATTGGGTCCTAGAAGAGAGATGGATAGAAAAGAGATACTACTGACTTGAGAATGTCGGAACTCTAATGTGGTTTTGTCGCTATAACGTTATTTTTGCCTTTGACTCAATGCTGCAGCGGTTCTTAATACTTTAAACTTCAGATAATAAGCCGTGTTTTTCATGAACCTCAAAGAGGTTTAAGGGAAAACTTATCGACTAATCTTTTCTGCGTGATTTCCTTATTAGTGCGGTGAGGTAAATTTATCCTGATAAAGGCAGAAATGGAAATGTGATGGTGAGATGGTCATTGCGGTAGCTGAAAGCACACAAAGTTAAATATCAGAGTTTTTAGGCCTTCAAAGCAGTTTCCATGTGTTTTGCGTCAAATTTGGCGCCATAGCTAAAATGGCGGAGACACTGATTTTCTATGCGAAATAGCTTGCGTGTACTCTTCCTCAAAAGCAGTTATTAACCAGGAAAAGGAAACAAAAAAATTAAAAATTAATCTTCAATCGTATACGCCCCTGTTCTTTGGAGTTCATATTTGTTTGTAAAAGGGGCTAACAAGTTGATGAGTTGGAAAGTCTAGATGAGTAAGTGATACTGGCAGCTGATAACTCGGTAAACAAACAAGCCCTTTCTATTTGCAGTTGGTCGTCTTTTGTGTATCCCATCACCATACAAATGTGTCGCGGAGATTGAACAAATATTCACACGTAGAGAGCTTAATTTATGTGGATTATAGTCAAGAAGACAGTAACTTTATAATCAGGAGGAAATGTGGACATAATCTTGATCAGGCCCCAGTTTTTCGAAGACTGGACGACGCTATCCACCAGATAAATGCCTATTACAGTGGATAAAAGTTCTCAAAACAAACCACGTTATCCACCGTCAACCGGGGCTAGATGGATTTCGTGAAAAAAAGATATTTCTTTGAAGAAAAAAACGTGAATCGATTACACAACCAATTCGCCGGAAATTCTCGCGTCTGTTTGTCCTAATTCAAGGTGGCGGTATGAACAAAGGAACATCATAGAAGATGATCCAGGAATTGGAAAATTTGAATTGGCTGAGTTCTTTCATTTTACCATTGTTAATAGAGGGAAATGATTAAGAAGAAAGAAAGCAAAGAAGCAAACAAACAGGTTGAGATTTATGTTGGAAAGCCCTTGACCTTGCACATTTTTTATGCTCATAGACTCTGCATGAACTAGTAATAATCAAAGATTAGTTAAGTGCGTGCGACCCTAGTGAAAGTGTTTTTCTATTGTATTGACTGCGTAGAAGTGTTCAGGCAAAGTGGATTGTGGGCTGCTTTCAGTCAGTGTGTTCATAAACCAGTTAAATTTGAACACAACAACATCTTAGTAATGTGCTTGATACAATGTCAGTGGCCAAAACAAATAGTAGAACAAAATTGAGCAAAACCTGGATATATTATGTTTTACAGTAGTTTACTAAGTTGCAATTCAAAAAGAAACTTGCATAACTCAACATGTCACGTATTTTGTGGTAAACTTGTAAAAATTACTTTTTAACGAGATGAGTATGGTTCCTTTTGTTTGAGACGTAAAAATCGTTTATATAACCCCGACAAACAATTCTTTGCTTCTGGTGTGAATTTAAAGGAGTAGTACTGGTGGCATCAAAGGCGTTCGGATTAGAATCAGTTGTATGAAGTGTACAGCTAAGTACATGTGCTACTGCTTGTATGATGACGTTATCACACCGTGGTCCTTGTTTGGACATTTCTTGAATGTAATGGTCCCAGGACTCATTAGCGTCTCTTTTAATATATAATTCAGGTTAATTTATCTTATGAGTGATTCCAGAAGAAAATGAATCGGTAAATGCAACTCAGCATTACTACAAAGGCAATGCCCCACAGATGCAAAAAAGAAATCGCCCCGCGATGAACTTCCAAAGTCAAATGGCACTCGACCTATTAAAGCGGATTTATTTACCAAAATATTCCAAGTTAAGTTATAATCAGTAGTGCCTGAATTCATACCACCACTTCAATTGTAGTTAGCAATCAAGTATTCAGTTTGGGATAGAACATGTTTTCTGTGAAATGTGGAGTTCTTCTTTTCTCTTTTCACATTAATTAAGAAACAAACATACTTGCTATAATAGTTATCAGATACATATCTCGTATGATAGTTTTTTACAGTTCATTATTATCTTTCTTATGAAAGAGCTGTTCGGGAAATTTCTGTTTATGGCACATCTAAATCTTTTACTTGAACATTTAGCAAAAGGACTGGAACCAAACAGAGAAGAAACTAGTCCCAGTTTCCGCTGTTTTTGATTCGGCCACTCAGCAAGGTTTTCGCATTCTTATCCGATATTCATTTTTCTTTTTTTTTTCTTCGTTTTCAGCCAACCAGGGCCCAGTGGCAAAAAGTATTTTACATATCTGCTGGTCTGTACATAGTTGGTTGGATTACTTATCTACTCCTGGGAAGTGGAAAACAACAGTCGTGGAATACGCCTTTTGAAGACACGCTGGTGCCGGTTGATATTCCGAGAGAACCAAGGATACCAGTTATGGCAGAGATTTTGTCGATTAACAATCAAGACCCAGATTTATCACAGTCTGGCGCCGAATGTTAAGGACAAAAACGTCATAGGTGTATGGGCTCCTTCGGACTGGGGTGGGGGGGGGGGGGACGGTGATCCTCTTGCCGGAACAAAATTACACAATGCGTGAGTGTTAAATTCGGGATGCAAACGCACTCAGATTGCATAAAAAAACAAAAACGTTCACAATTCTCACATCTATTGAAACTGCTATAATACCAAAAAATAGTTATATTGAAAGCTTGTATGACCCCTATCAGCAGTCTCAATTGTTGACAATTTGTGCCCAAAGTTTTGCGCGAAAAATTACATAATTTCTTGTATTTGGGGGTCGAGGCAGCTAACCCTAAAGTTACAGTAAAACCATCTAAGCCTTGAAACACAGGAATGTTTATTGAGTACTAGAGTCAGTGTGTGGTTCTTCACAATTTAGTTGGTAGAATATAACAAGTTCAACCGTAACGCGAAAATCTTGACTTCAAGTGATACAAACACGATAGACATTTTATCGCATTTTCAATGCCTCGAATTTCATCAAATTTGAATACTCTGCTGTGGGTCATGTTTTCAACTTTCTTTTTTGGTGTCTGGCAATGTGCTGAAACTCTCTCTCGTGTTTCAAAAAAAACATCAAGTTTTTTTTTATCTATCTTGGAGTTTCTTTTTTGGGGGGGGGGGCTTTTGTTTCTTTAGTTTCTTTATTTGTTTTCTTTTTTTTCTGCAATTCAGCTCACTTCTAATTAGAAGCTACTCGTCATTCCGGATCTGTTTCGTGGTTATGACGTCACTGAAATCACTGTAAAATTCACTGACCGGGAGATTGGGGGAAACAACAATTTGTAGCGATGTTACTTTTAATATTTATAAAAGGAAATACGCAAAAAATACAGAGTACAGAGGAACTTTTAAAAAAATTATGATATTAATATGTTTTATATCAAAGTACCTTAGACCTTTTTTATGACTTTTGGAGAAAAATGCATTTATATGACAACTAATTAGCAAATTGACGAAGTTAAGTTAATTTAGTTAAACTGCATTGAATTTGCAGACAAATTTTAAGTAAATACTTAACTTATATTTTGAAAGGTAAAACGTTAAGTAATTAATAAAAAATGGTCCGAGGTACAGCATTTAAATTCTTTCGTTATATGTTTTTTAATGAATACTGTATGAAAAACTATCATACTGTGGGATCTTATCCAAGAAAGATTTGAAGAAATAAAATTCAATTTGACATGGAGAAGTCACAAGCCTTCAATTCGTCCGTGTGTTGAGAATTCTTAAGCATCTCGCAAATGAAAGTCGCTCAAAAAGCCCAGAAACACTGGAAACAAAAGTGAAATAAGCCAGGAAATGTGCCCGTGGCTTACAAACTCTTGCCTTGATCCTCCGTAGGAAAAAAAGATGGCGGCTGTACATTTTACCACAATACCATGCGAACCTAACACAGCCCATAAAGTACAAAGAAAGCCCTATTTTTGTACTAATTGTCCCTGTGCTAAAGACATGGTGTTTGTAAGGTTTGAAGATGTTAGAACATCTCTGCGTTTTCTATGAACGTGGTTAAAGTTTTCGTGCGCTAAGAATTATGGGTAAACGTACCAGTGGCCATCTTTATTCTTAGGAGATTGGGCCATTTCGAGGGTGATGTAGCAGCTCTCCTAAGGTCTCACATGATTGGCTTGCTACCCTTTGAGAGTACAATAGAACAAACAACAGAAACAATGCCCCTATCCCTAACACAATAGCAGCTGCTACAATGATAAAACAAACGCAGCTTTGGACAGCTGCTACACTACTGCATTTCGAGTTGCCTGTGTTAAAACCAGTCTTCGTGCGCATCCATTCTTATGAAAAGAGGTTCATTTTCGTGTAAACAAACTCGTTTTCATATGAAAGGTTTTGCACGAGGACACGTTTTGAAACAGAGACACAAGGTATCTCTGAAATGGCCCATTGTCACAACGTGATGCTGGTTGGTCCAATTCCTCCGTCTCTGTGGTTCAACGCTACGTGACAGAGAGAGGACTGGAACTGAACTTGAAACTTCTCTAATTTGAGCTCATCTCAGACCGAAAATGTCCTTTGGCATTAAATTTTTCAAGGTCCTTCTCGAGGATGATTAAACACATACCCAGTTTAATTGAATTTGGACACTCTGAAAGCGATATTTTTAGCTTAACACGATTAAAATCAGTTTCTAGAACAATAACAAGGAACTAAATGTATATGTCCGGTTTTCGTTAAGTCTCTACTTCCTCGTCGAAATCAAATCTTACTCCGGCATAATAAAACAACGTACAAAGCTCCTCGGAGGTTACCTTTTGGTGAGATGCTTTAATTTGTTTATATGAAGCGTTAATCCCCCTCACTAGTCCTCCGGGGTTAACAATCTCTTAAAAATAAAAGGAGGGTTCGTGTAATTGGCTTTCTGCAACTCAGCGGTTAAAGTTGACTGGCTTGATCGTTATGAGTAGTTTAGCCAACCGAGTCCCATTGTATGCATGCTGAGTACTGGATGTGTACGTGAGGGTATGGCATTTAGAGATGGTTTATTCTGAAATTGTCTTGAGTGGACTATGATCAAACAGCAGCCCGGCCAGCCGTGAAAAACGAGGAGTAGTGTTGAGAATGTCAAGTGTCCCGGCCGTGGTGTTTACTTGCCAGGATGCTGTAATTCACTAGACTCGAAACAGTATGCTCTCCATTTCTTTATTTTTCTCTATTTGGTTCAACACCGATTAATTTTGTTTGATGGTCCAAAATTATTCCACGTATACGTTGTTATTTCAGAGAATATACTCGCCAAAAATTGCCTGATACCTCTTGATACTTACATCGATTCTTACCTCTTGTTTGTTTGAAACTTTAGATTTTATTTGAAAGATTTGCGTGTAAATATGTGCCGAATTAATAACCGTAGAGGGTAATTCCTGTTCTACGATACAAGCACAAGGTTTCTTACAAAGACCCAGTGTCTTAAAATGCATTTGGTCAACATCGTACTTATGGTAAACTTCTGGATTATACCTGTTTCAACGTATGTTTTAACTAGCCATGACAGCGGAGAGGGAGAGACTCGATACTGACACCCGCTTGTACCCGCTAATGTACAAGGGCGACGCGAGTGAAGGCACAAAAAAAACGAAGATTAAAGATTTCCTGGTTTTGATTTTCACGCTTATATTTGCGCCGTATGCGTAAACGGGCTTTACAAGGCGATATTTACAGCGCGAGGTAAAATTACCTTACAAATATTAATTTGCTTCTCCTTGCCAACCCCTCCCCTCTCGATCATTGTGTTCCGCGCGTGCTTTTTGCCTTCTTACTCCTGTTGATATTTACGTCACTGTCGGAAACCCATACATTTCTGTTTGTATTTTTCAATCCGAAACGTAATATGAGGGTCTGACAACAAGATTATGGACTTACTCATACGCCCACGTTTGTCGAACAAACGGAAAACAATTTTAATGACTTTTTATGTTTGCCAAAATAGAGTTAAAGAACTCGCATGGACTCAATCAGTATCAGACCAAAATCCTAGACAAGCGCGAGCAATTAATTAACATTACTTCTTAATTCTGCGATTCTAAATTTGGCTACGTGCAGGTTTGTTCGATAGTTCTATGTGTAATTCAATTAACAGGTATTAAATTCGAGTGCAATCCAGCCAATTTGGAAATAGCCGAATTCAAGAAATTCCTCCCGCTGTTTCATTCAGTGTTTTTTTTCCGAGTTGCACAGCTTGCATGCGTAGCTCTCTCACATAAACTATCAACTTCGCTTACACCAACCAATGTATATTCTAGCATGTTCAAAACTCACTAAGCCAGTGAGAAAAACGTTTTTCTTCTACACTTGGTCTCTCGTTGAGGTCTGTGTCTTAAAGGTACAAAAAAGATTGATTTGCATGAGTTGATTCCAGCATGTTTTGTCCAGTCCCAGGGAAATATCATTCAATCTTGGTTCACTTACTAGCTCGCTTGATTTGTCGACTCCTGCAGTTTATTGGAGCCCCAGCGCAGTTTATTATTTGAAAGAAAATAATTTAATTTGTTCATTATTTTTGGCAGCCTTATGTTTTGTTATCAGATACCTTGCATAAATGCTTTGGGACTTACTTACAACCCCGCCTTGCGTAGAGCACGTGGTTTTTCGGAGTCCGGCGTTTAACTGAGAAGAGTGACGACATGTCGAATCTAGAATCGTGTAGAATCGGACAAACTTAACTGGAAGAGATTGTTCTCCATTTGAAGGCGTATTATCCACTAACTGTGGATGTCTTCCCTGTACTAGTCGACTATGGTTTGACCATGAGAAAGAACTTGAACAGACAAATATCTCGGCTGATGCCATGCAATCTTCCTCTTCAACAAACTAGGTTGGGATAAGCAAAAGAACGAATCAAAGTCACAAAGTGGCATAGAGAAAGCACGTTTATAAACCGAATTAAGTCGTCTTAGTTATAATGTTTAAACTTCAGTGGAAAAGAGCTCGCTGGAACTATTTTTTCTACTTAAACAGGCCTTTAAATTGACGTAAACAGGGCGGCAAATGGGTCAATGCTGTCGTGAAACTTAAATCTTCCTTTGGCTTTGTGACAACTTCTTAAGCTGCTCAGACCTACTTAGACCCTTATCTGACAAACGAGTTTCAAAATAAAATCATGTTTGTTGAAGATTTCCAGAAACAAATGCTTCGGCTACTTTTCTAGAAAATAACTGCTACTTAAAACTATTACTGAAACATCAACCGATTTTATCAATGTTCTGTACACTAAAGACTAATTCGAGTGCTTTTGAGAGCCGACAACTATTTAGGAATAAGACGATAAATTTAGAAAGTTGTTCATCTCCAACAAAGATGACCTTCGTTCGCCCGTTTTCGCTGAACTTCTTGAGGCGGACAATAAAGAGGAAGAAACTAAATCTGTGCTTAAGTGGTATTTGTAGGATATATCCAATGTCCAACAACGAAAACGAACCACAATTGAGAGTGTTTTTAGTTCGGCCTGCTTCTAATCACGTAGTCGCATAAACGTCTGACAGGGCTGACAGTCTGTTATGTTTTGGCGTTTCTGATCTCATACGTCAGTTATCAACCAGACTGCCAGGCGATAAAGACTAGGATTTTCCTCTGTGTTATTAGATGCCTGTGACTGGTTACATATACAAAAAACAAACAATAGATATTACGGAGATATATTCCACTGTGATTTCAATTCTGATCAACTCGCACTAACAGGACCAAGGAGTTTCCTAGCACTGAGGTAAGTCCTTCTCTTATCTAATGCCCCCAAAGGACTGATACAATCAGCTATTACCTTCTCGGTGTTATTGCCCGGAAAAGTGTTGCCCTTAAGTCCAGTTTAGGTCAGATAACTATTTTTCGCGAGTAATAGTGATAAAAATTGCGTTTTCCTGTACATTTCTTCACTCTGTACCGACCTATCAGATTAGACCGTGAAGTCCTCGACTCGATGATATATTTTATACGTGAGAACTCCCCTTTTCAGTTGAGCTCCGTTTTATAAGCGGCAAAAACCGATTGCGTAGGTGTTCGAAATAAGTAGAATCGGCGCTGGTAAATATGTCAACTTGTCTCTGGAGTGTGCACGTAATAGTAGAGAATTATCCTTATAAGTGTTGTACGGTCAAAATGGAATAGTTTACTGATTTGGTTGTAATTCTCTCTAAAACCAAGTGACGTAGAAGCACTACAGTGTATCGACAGATTTTCGCCTCTTTGGAATCTCATCGTTATTTGATACGGAGAGGCCAAAATGTCTACAAGTTCTACCTAGCTTCGCCATAACATAGCTCTCAATTGTTGACCAGGAGGAGTAAATATCAATATCAGCTGGCCTCTTCGAATTTCAACTAAACTGTTTATTTCCACAATTGACTTGAGGTTAGGGATTCACTTCTTTCCTTACATAAAGTGGTCTTTTCCACTTTGCTGTTCTGAATTGTTATCTGTTGTTTTTGTTGGTTTTGTTTCAGTTACAAATTGTTTGTGTTTAATTAATGATGAATCATTTGAAAACTCAACGTTTGAGCAGTTTAACAGCACTTTTTCAAATTCAGTTTAAAACTAAAAACCTGCAATCAGAATTTTCTTATTTCAAAGAATCCCATGCAAAGAGAGAAATGACTCGTTATTTGAGAGTTCCAACTTTCAGTTACCATTTATTTGTAGAACTTTCTCTGACGTCAAACCGGCACATGCAGACACTGTACTTATTTTCCAAAGTGTACGATTAATTTTAATCGCATTAATTTGCGCAAAGCTTTTAGAGAAATCTGACTGATTCGGCCGCCTAGAAATCAATAGCAAAGACGTGCTTTCTCAATTAAAGACAACATCAGGATCTATACTTAACTACCTGGATGCAAGATTTGACACAGCATGACTTGATGGAAAAAATCCTTTAATCGATTAATCAACCCGGCCAACCTCACGCGCGTAAAGAGCCGAAAAGAGCAAAATCATTTTAATGCAAATTGGATTGGTAGCTTGATATAGGACGTTTGTATGGCAACTTGAATGACGCCCTTAGTACAAGTGTTTTGGCAAATGTTTCTATTTTGTTTTAATTTAAGCTCCCTGTTGATGATTAAAGACAACTCGAAGGTTTTAAACGTACATGTATTTCCTGAACTTCTCGACTTGTTAGTCAACTCTCTATCACATAGACTGTAATCACTTTTTAACACGGCTCGAACCAATAGACGCACAAGAAGTCACAAAAAAACAAAATTGTTTGGATCGCACTTTTAAAAGTCCGATCTCCATATGAAACACTTCTATGTTATAATTACATAAGTACTTCATATAATATTATCTGAAATTCAAGGGTCACGTGACTCGCCCAGCTAAGAGAAAGATGGACTGAGTTAATTCATGTAGTTTAGACGTGCGCTATTTGTAATAAGGAAAATTTCATAAAGACACCGGCATGAATTTGCGCTAACAGTATAGCGCAAGCGTGGAGAAATTCGCGAAGAACGGAATGTTGTCATTTGTTAGGATTTCAGCAAGTTGCACTGCAAGTCGCAACTGTTTGTGGTTGAATCCAATTTTCAATTCTCTGACAAAACCAGAGTCGAGGAATAATCTGTCAGTGAAAAGTCGAAAGTTTCCGGCTTTCTAGATTTTATCATCGAAACTATCGATCACCGGCTACCGTTCCTAATAGATTTTTAACGAACGCATTTGACTGGTCGATTACAGTCACGTGTACCTTTTTCAGTGACCAGACACACTGGTGGTAAAATAAACAAAATGGAAACCACTAAGGATTAGAAACTCCGGGGGGTACTTGACCCATGTTTGGGTGTATGGGTGCCGCCGAGGGTTTGAAATCCTGACCCTGTTTAGGACGTCACGTATCGGATAGGCCAAATAAGGAAGTACCTCTCTCCCCCGGGAATTGAACTGTTGACATCTTTAGCGCGATTCTCAGTCTATAATCTAAAGTTATTAGTGCTAGCTTAAAATTGTCAATGAAATACTAATTTACTGATAAATCCTGTGATGCAAATGTAGATACTTTTGTAAAATGACAACGCGACACAAAATCAACTCAGCTCTATCAAGTGTTCAGTGTTCCCACAGTCTGTATTCTACACAGAAGTTTTTGGCTGATATTATTTTTTTTTAACTTTTATAAAATCACTAAGCCAGTATTAAATCGTCACTGGACTTTGATACCAAGCAGCTTCTGTGTAACAGAATCGCACCTTCCGGCTTTAACACAATTCTGCTCACATGCAACTCTCGTGCGGACCACCAAGGGTTCTGCCTTGTCACTCCAGATGCACCTAATCTTAAAATAAATGTCACTTATTTTTAGAAGAGTTTCAAGAAGGAGTCTGAAACAAAGCTGGCCTTAATCACAGGAAAAATTAACTGTAATCAAGAAATTTCATTCCGGATTTAGCTTAGTTTATACCTGACCTGATCATTCCCTCAGGGGGAATTAAGGTGGCACCGATAATTAAGTACAGTAAAGTTCACAAAACTAATGTTTTTATTTAAATACGTTTGGTACCTTTGCCACGCAATGTTCGTATTTAATCGCATTATTTAAACTGAGAAGCCCAAAGAAAGATGGGCGTTTGGTGAAAGACTTTTCAAAGACTAACTTTTAATTATTGGAAACTCCGGAGTTAAGCATGATTAAATAGACTATTGCACAACCTAAGAATGAGTTTTTCATCAAGCTGCAAACACCTTCAAAGGCCTGGTGACCAGTTTTGTGACAAGGCCGCTAAAAACATGCAAGATAGCGCTTATTTTCTGCATCCTGCTTTCGTTGTTCATAGCTTTATTTTGTACCTAATCACGTATATAGTTTTAATCTCAGCTTTGCTTAATCCTAGGTGCATGTCCTTCAGCTGTATTGAAGTTCAACAGAAAAGTCATTCATGAACTTTTCCTTGATCTGTAAAGCTGCCTGTAATTACAGCAAACACTTGAATCAATGAACTCAACCGCAACTCTGTTATAAGAGATTAATGAAATTCGTTGACAAGTTTGTTGACCAGCCGGTAAAGCAGCATTTTTGAAATAGTTTTATACACCCTTTGTCCTTTGTTCCCCAGTAAACTGGACCTCGCGTGCGCTCATTGAGTGCGTACAACTGGAACAAGGGAATCCGCAGCAGTCAAAAGTGAGCGAATCAAAAGTGACAGAGGTTCTCCAACAACATCTTTCTTAAGGTATGACATAGCAGAACTCACTTATAGCTATCAATGATAAATACAATTAATCAGAAGTGTTTGTTCATTTACCGATTGACGCATGATCAGGACGGAATAAGGTTTCAGTAAACGAGAGCTACAATATCCTGAACACAGCTTAAAACGCCTTATATTGAATAAATTGGCTTAAATTAACTTGATTATCACAAGATGTAGACAGAAGAGTGATGTAAAAATGTCTTACTTGACAAGAACTTACAAAGTGGCATCCAAATGGACTGGAGAAGAAAATTAGTCGTCCACATACGACTAATTAACGCTTGCTGGGTAAATTAACTTCCTCCAGCTAATTTAAAAGCACTAGCGAAAAGTCCAATCTTCATGTGAAAAGCTGACTGTCAATTGTCTATGTCAATTGTCAACTGTCTATGTGATCAAGAATGGAAAATTCTTTGGTGAAGCTTGTATTTTCTTTAAAAGAGTGTGAGAGTAAATGCTAAAAAAGCCCCTGAGGGGATTTTGCCCAATATTGGCCTGTTGGAACATATCATCCATTAAAATAACTTTTTAAGATGGGCATGACTTTATGAAAGTCTCTGTTAGCGCCTGTCAAACCGTAAGAATTGCTCAAGGGGTCAGTTTTAATCCTGCTTTTAACTTATGGTAAGTTAATAACGTAAGATGCACGTTTTAATCTCTTTTTAATACATTTTCATTGATATCTGCAAAGTAAATGACTATGCAAAATTGATTTAAAATCACTAGAGCATCCACAATGGTGTGAAGTGCTTTATTTTGTTCAACTTTTCCCAAAATACGGTTCAGAACATCCGAAAGGAATGAAAGAAAGAAAGAAAGAAAGAACTCTGCTGCCAAACTCTCTAGCTAGCTCAAATAATATAATCAATATATGTTATCGTTCACTTTAAGAGAAGAGCTGGCTAACGTTGCATTTCGCCGTCAAGTACTCAAAGATCACATGACAAATATGTTCACGCATATCCACTAATCAGGCATGCTATTTTTAGCACCAGTTTATTATTGCTCATCCAGTTATTCAAGATCTTTCGATTCCGCGATATGCGACCTCGCCTAGCATTATGCCTTGCTACCAACTTGCAAATCTTTTTTGGATGTTGTTGTTTAACTGACTGAATAGCGAAGTCAACGCCCATGTGTCCAATCGCTTGTGCAATTTGTTGAAACTTGCTTGACATTAATTTAGTATTCGGTCATTACACTCTTTGTAAATACGGTGTTTGTCTTTTCTAAAGCAATTCTTTTCAACTGAACTGGGGAAACTAATACTGAGCGCGCATTAGTGGAAAGAAATAAGAATATCGCTAACTAGAACTGACAAAGACATTCGCAGATAGCAAAATGACAAACTCAGTCCACAATTTGCATTTCCAATCTGAGAGTAGTTGTCACTTTTGTTCGCTTTTGCGTTGGTTTTGCAAGACTTGCCTTTTAGGTAGTGATTGGTTAAAAAAAGTTCCCGCCACTTTCTTAACCAATCAGAAGTTAAACCAAACCCAATCGCGCAAACGTTTTCCCGCGCTTTGCGTCAACGACATGTGTTGGCTTCGAGTTTTGATTAGTTCATTGGATCCTTTTGATTGGTCAAAGTGATAACGTAACTTTGGTTTTGGTTTGACGACCAACCTAGCCTGTTCCAGGCTCTCGGTTGTTGGGGACGAGCGGAAACGAGCGAGAAAAAAACGAGGGAGGACTAAGGCGAGATGCGGCAGGAGAGCCTGTAAGACTTTCTTTAACGACCCTCTTCTGGTATAACAGGAGCTGCTATACCCTCTGATTGGTCAATTTTGAGTCCAGAGACCTGATCATCAAGCTCTTGGAGAATGGAATTGCGAGATGGCAAACTTGGATTGACAAGATATGAGGTAACCGCCGGAGTGTTGACAGTACTGTCAAATTGACCAATCAGAGGGTATAGCAGCTCCTGCTATACCAGAAGAGGGTCGTTAAAGAAAGTCTTACAGGCTCTCCCGCCGCTCCTCGCCTTAGTCCTCCCTCGTTTTTTTCTCGCTCGTTTTCTCTCGTCCCCAGCAACCGAGAGCCTGGAACAGGCTACGACCAACCTTGAAACGAAGTTGTTATCGTCATTGTCATCATCGTCATTATTATTAATTCAGTTGGGGCCGATATTCTTCCAGACCAGTCCTCGCTCTTGGTCATGAAATTTTTATGTAACAGAATTGCCTAGCGTTATCTACTAAGAGGATTTGCTGAAGGTCGCGTGATTGGTTCCTTTCTTGCTCAAAGCTAAGTAAAAAGGGGCTCTTTTTGTTCCAGTAGGGGTGATAGCGCCCCACCCTTGATGTGCTTGAGGTCCATTAGTGTCCTTAAGAAGTTTTTTCTGTAACACAACACTGAATTGCAATGACCTGTCCCCTCCAAACTAAAATGACTTAAAGCTTAAAAACCGCAAAAGAAAACTATTAAGAGGCATAATCCCACAAAAGTTGAAACGTAATTTAATTAAGAAAACAGGGGTTGGGATTTTACTGAGGAGCGAGCAAAGAGGCAAGAGACTACACTGGCGAAGGAGTGTGAAGATCTGAGGAAACAACGCTGTGGTAAGATTTTGGTGTTAATTCGATGTTAAATGATCTTAAGTAACGTAGTGGGTGAAAACAGGCTTTAAATGTGTGCTATAATGGAGTGTGGTCCGTAAATATCTGTTAAGAGCCTGGCAGGTGTGCGTTTTAGTTTTAGCTTCGTAACTTTCGAAGATTTCTTTCGCGTTTTTTGCAGTGTTCACTGGGTTTAGCTTTTTGCGAGAGAAACTTCGGACAAAAAGACTCACTTGAAGCTGGTGTTATCAAGTTAGTTGCAAGAGCTTTAGAACAGAAACAAACACACAGATCTCAGTTTTGCGAAATCCTTTAGTATTCGAACCGATCATGATTCATTGCACGATCATGATTCGTTGCAGTGCGCCTCAAATGCAAGCCAATATCGATATCTGACCACTATACCATTTGATAACATATCGTGCGAACATCAGGTGGATAGAATTGTGTGAAATTGTGCGGGATTCTACCTGCATGAGCCTGTGCCCACACCGAAGCTGTCATTTCTAAAGAGAGCAGGAGGAAGATTCGAGACCTTCGACCTCCGGCGGTCCAGGCTTAGCAAATTAATCGCATACCTTATAGAAAACTTACAAGGAGAATTGCAAAAACAAGAAAGCGTCCTCGAGACATATCTATCAAGTCAAGTGCCTTTACTGAGGTATGGCTCTCTTCTATTGTATCTCAGGTTACGGTTAATCCTAAAATTAGGCTTAATCGTTGAAAAACCTTCCAGTCGAAATATGCCTGAATGTTTGACCAGTAAAAAATACTAATAGGGTCAACAAGATAAACGTCAATATTGACCGATTCACAATTTATGGTATTTTAAGAATCACTGATAGTTTAATGGTAAAATATGAGACTTTCAGTAAACTAACGATTTAAATGCCCCCAATTTAAAGTCGATTACCCCAATGCTTAAAAAAATTACTTATTATTAATTATTATGAAAGAACTGGGTCATGTTTCTGAAAAAAAAACTTGAACTGAGTTAGAGGGAATGTCTTTATAACAAGGGGTGGTGAATAAGAAATACGAGACTTGCGGTTTTTCTTCTTGCGAGCCCGAGACATTTTGACTTTTAAAATTGCAAGACCGAGACTTCAGTCAGTTTCAAATGCAAGCGCGAGACGTTCAGACGACATTAGTAGGAGCAAACCGAAAGAAATCTGGAATTCGAGAATTTCTTAACCTTTCAAACAATCAAAACCCCGAGAGAGATTTGTGATAAATTCTAGACGTAAAAAAAAAATACTAAAAAGACGACACCGGAAAACCCGTGAACTCAATGAGGCAGAATGTTCAAGGTGATAGGTCCGGGTCCAGTCCCCGAGCGTCATTTCCCCGGGGAGATGAGCGCGGGCTCGTTTACCGTTTAACGGCCTGGTAATCCAGCCAAACAAAATGGGAGAATTCTGGATCAATTTCGCGCCGGAATTTCATGCTCTCAGAAAATCCTAGAATGAAAACTAAGTGACATATGTAGGGCGGACATTTATCCACAGCTCTTGACATTAATCCCGCATAAAACATGAAAAATCACTAAGTCTACACCTGCAGGAATATAAGACACTATACTTCATCAAATAAACCAGAGCTCAGCTATATTCAGGAGTTTCTAGAATAAGAACTAAGTTATATAAGACAAGTTTCTCAAAAGTCGAAGACACGAACATAAACTATACTATTGCTATATATAAATCGAATTTTGTGGTGTAATTGAGATTAGGATATTTTTAAACTCTCTTCCGTTGCGAGAAAAAACCCTCTGATATTTCAAAGGCTGCCCGATCACGTCGTTTGAAATCACTACACCGCGTTGACGAAAGTTACTGAATGACTCGCCTGTGGTGGGCGTATTGTATAAAAGAATTTTACACAGGTCAGATTACTTAAATTTAATCCGTGAAAATCGGGCTCTAATGCTAGCTATAAAGTAAGCCTTGTCCATATAGAATAGCTTAAAGCATCAATGCTTCACACAGAACAGTTGGGGACAAACTTGCGTACAACAGTTCATTGAGCCATTGAAGGAAACGCTGTTTCATATAGCTTTCAATTTCATCGAAATTCAGGTATGTTTTACTCAAGAATTATGTAAATTGAATTTTGCAACGTGTGTAATTCTCCGGCGAAACCTGTGAATTCAGAAAACATGGTTAAAGTAGAAAAGATGCATTTCTGAGAATTGAGCGAAATGTTTTAAAAAATATGCCTCAAATACAGCTGGTTGATTTGACTAATTAGGGCAAATTTCAAACAACTACAAAAAGGAAAATAAAGTCGAGGAGAGCGTTGATGAAAGAATTCTAGTTTTGCGCTGTTTGTGAACCTTGTGAAACTTTCGTTCTGATCTGTTCGTCTGTCCGTGCCATGCACAGCTATTCGTGGATAAATATGAAGCGAAAATAAAGCTCAATTAAAACATGAATGCACTGGAAATTTGGTATCGGGGTCCGTCACTATCTCTGAGAAAACACTGAATTTGTGAATTCTGCCAGTGTCTGTGGCGTCGTTTCTATTGCGTCATTGTGGTTGCTCTTTTTAGCTCGATAATTGGGCCCACTTTTGCTGCAGTACATTGTCAGTTCGGATTCTTCATTGATTAGTATTATTTATTTGTAGCCGGCATAGTTCGGTAAACTGAAGCTCTGCTCACAACCTCGAACCAACTGCGTTTAGTAACAAAGTTAAATGTTTATTTGTCAAATAGATAACAAAAGTCAGCATTGATCCGTATCTGATACCACAACACTTGAAAGCAGGCGACCTTTTGAAAAAGAAGAAATCTTCTGAAAACATCTTTACGCCAAATTTAAAAGAAACATAATTAAGCACTCATCCTAGCTATCAGTCAGTTCCGATCTTCCGTCTCAAATAGGGCGTTACCAGGAAATCCACAGAAAAAACAACATTAAAGATGATATCACGGCCATGCGGGTGAATTTTGAGTTACTGTAGTTCCATCAGACCCATGCACGTATTGTTTTCGCAGTTAGCTAATCTTTCTTTCGCCAGACGTGAGATTTACATAAAGCTCATTATAAACATTCAATTGGATAAAATACACCCTGGTGAGGAAAGAGCTAGTATAACCAATTACTTTGCAATTTTTAGCCATATGTTAGAGTACGTGCGTCGAAATCTTCCAGAGTTTAAAGAGCTTTGTTTCATTTTCTCTTCCTAGTTCGTTACTTGCTAGATACCTCGAAGGCAAAACTATAGCACCTTTTATGGGGAAAATAACAACAAGTATGAAAAATGTCGCATTCATTGGTTTTAATTCTATGGTCAATCCACAATTTTGTAAAATTGTGATTTGCAGTCGAAGGAGTGTGTGGTTTCAGCGATACGCACCCTGTACTATTTTCAAAACTTTAAAAGACCCCCTAACATTATCTGAAAGCTAACTTAGTTTAGAAGTCCGGGGTAAATGATAATTTTAACACTCTTAACCCAGTGAAAGCCCAAACGTCCCAGAGAGCATTGAATTGAAACCACTAATCTGCTAATTCAGTCGTTCAAGCCAACTACGACGGTCGAGTACTGCACTTTGTCGACTATTGAATCTTTGTTCCTTTTTAGTCCACGAGTTGTTTCACCTGTCAGGATACGTTAACATTTTCTGAGGTATGTCACGGAAAAGAGGGATACTTTAAATGTCAGAAATTCCCTGGAAAGGCGTCAATACAAGTAAACAGTGAACAACAAGGTCAATTGCTTAACTTTTATCGGGGTTTCACAGAGATTCACCAAAATGTTTGTGCCCTTCGATATAGCACATCTTGGTAAACTTATGTTCTTCATCAAAACTGAGACTAATCCTATTTAATGATACTGTTATATAATTCTGCAAATAAAGGATTACAGCCACACAGAAGTTTATTACTGTATAGGGAATTCATTGCAAATATATTCAGGGATATCCTACCAACTGTATGAAGCAGAGGACATTTTCCCGCCTTTGTGCCTGCACCGCGATCACTGGAAGCAGCCTTCAGGTCTTTTCCCGCCAAAAACTGAACTTAGCTCAATTTTTTAAGCTTGTGTTTACATGGTTTATGTGACACCGTCGGAAGACAGTGAGGCACGGTATATAAAAAAGAATGGTGGCAAACATAAATGTTTTTTACAACAAAACGCATGTGTTTTTTCCCACCATGACTCATTTTTGGACTACAAATTTTGAACACCTGGCATTTTCTTAACAGCAATTGCGACTAAATTCTTTGTTAATAAGATTTAATCTCAGACATGGTGTCTGTAGAAAATCTCCGCTCATGGATAACTCTTAAATTTCGAGTTCATTGCATTTTTCTAGCCTATTCATGGCTCTTTTCAAGAGCTTATTTGAGGGTCTCAATTGTGTATTAGTTTTGCATTTGAGCCTAGGGTGGTTCAACCCACAAACAATAGTACGTTGTTGTGTAACGGTTAAAGTTCTACCTCACAGATCCTTTGAAACTCTTAAACGTCAGATGAAGACGAATCATTGAGACCCTCTCAGCAGTTTACAGCAATTAAAAAACCATTAGGAAGGAATCCACCACCAGTTCGAGTAACAAGTAGACAACAACTTTGTACCAAGATTATTTACATTGTATTAGAAACTTCTGTGCCACTGTTTTAAACGTCTTCTTGAAAGAAACAATTTCTAACAACACCACGGTCGAAAACTACTCAGTACTCAGTTCAACACAACTAAGTCTATTAAGTAAATGTTTGCAGCTGATGTCGTTATTCGCTTTGCCCGTGCACATTCGAACGAAACTTCGGTTACACGAGAGCAGATCAGAAAAGGCGAAATATTTTTAACCTCTGACGTACATATTTTTCTGTTTTTTGTTCAAATGGAGAAAATTAATAAAGGAAGTGATCTGAAAAAAAAGAGGGGGTCAGCGACCATTTAAGAGAGTAGATTGCAGGCGAAGTTAGCTCACCGGGTTCCAAGCTGTATACTTGCTTAAATTTCTTCCTTAGTGCGCGCTTGTTGTATGACGTGGCGTGACGTTCGTTGCGACATGAATTACGTGCGCAGCAAGGGTGCGCAGTAGCAATGGGCGCCGGGAACCCTTCGGTTTGATAGTAGTGTTGTCAAGGCGACTAAGACCCTGGCACCCACTGTCTCAAAAGACTGTCGGCTTCTACACAAATAAACGTAGTTCACTCGTATACTCATTTTGGCCCTTCCTGCTCAGTTTCACTGGAGTATTGGCCTGATGTATCGATATACCTTGAAGAATTAAACCACCTGAGGGCCGGGTTGTTCAAAGCCCGGTTAGGCAAACCCGGGGTTAGCGCGAATTTTGATTGCGAATTTGCAACTTTTTGGTGAGTTTTTCTGTTTGTATTGTTTGTCCTTCAGTTTTGAGTTTGAATAATCTAAAACTACACAAAACATAGGCAGTGAAAGACATTTTTATACAAGAAAAATTGATACCTCGGTTAACTTTTAATCCTGGATTAGAGATAATCGGCTTTCGAACAAGGCCCGGCCCAGACAACAATTCAGCTGTGCTCTAGTCGTCTTCCAAGACAATTTACATGTAAAAGTTTACTGACATAATAACCCTCTCCACTGATAACGTTAAATATTGTAACTTTAGGACAACGGTTATTAGAAATTTCCAAGCAAAGCATAAGGAAACAAAAGAGATTTTCAATGCTGTTGAGTACATAGCGCTTGTATCTTACTTTACCCTGTATAACTTAAAACTGTTTAATCATCACATGACAATAATTTATGCTTCAGCCAGTTGTTTTTAAAGAACTGCACTTGTACTTCAATATATCTAGCGACGATTTCAAGGGTCATAAATCAAAGCTGAAAGCCTATGGTTTGTTAAGCTTGTCTCCGTATAACAAAAACAGGAAGTTAAAGCATTTATCAGACGTCAGCAGTTAAACAAAGCACTTCGTATTGGTTCAGCCTCGTGAGATTTCTTTAATCAGTTTCTGACCGTTTCTCGTGAATTTTTTTCAAATCCTCACTGTTCAAGGGTACCTCGGATCTGTAAAGGTGCTCAGATCACTGATACTAAGGCGGTAAAATGATTACTGCAAACACTTAGTTTCCAAGTTGCAAGTAGACATTGATATCTGTAGGATAATTACGGAATAAATTACATGTAGCCAGTTTATCCTGTCCTTAATCTACCTGTCTTGTTTTCGTTAGCTAAACCATAGCCAATTGGAGGAGAATGGCTATGAAACCCGACGAAGTTCCATATTTCTTGTACGTGAGTTGTTTTGGACATGAATTTGTACAAAACACAATAGTTGTTTATAACTGACTGAAGAATTAACCAATGGAAGCGTTCAATTACTTAATTCTTGCATAGCGTATGAGCGCGAAACAAAAGATTGTTTTTCTGCTACCAAGTAGAAATTCTATAAGCTCACTGATGTTTAAACTACATACGTGTGTGATGATTAATGAGTTTGTTATTATTTTTAGCCCAAAGGCCATAAAAAGAATAGAACATACCAACCAACACAGTCAAAGTATCCCAGACTGTTGACTACTAAACTTCTAAGCTTTGACGATGAAGCTTTCAACAATATTTTCGGTGATCCTTCTTATCTTGGCCTACACGCGGAAAGGAAGTGGCCTAAGACGGTAAGAATTTCTCACGTTGAGTTTCTAGGAATTTTTCTTTATATTCAATGAAAGCAGGTGCCGAATAGGAAACATTAATAATGGTGTATATAAACCCGCTACCCTGCAAGGGCTTTTGAACGGCTGGCTCCAAAAAAGTTTGATTGTTACGTTTTCGAAACTCTTGAGAAAGATAGAGCGACTTAATTACTTGTCACAACATCGGATTTTCGCCGAAACTGTTTGTGAAATTTAAGATATTTTACGCTAGTTATTGCTCATTGCGTCAGATACACAACAACTGAAAATTGCGAGTAAAGTTTAATAAATCATTGCTTGGTGTTTTCGGCAATGCCTGCCTTCATCCGTCGTTTACAGTCCTAACTGAAGCCTTACTCAGTGGAGAATAAGGTGGAATGCAAACAAAGTTTCATTCCAAATGACACTTACACTAATTTTAGACCCGGTTAATCTGTAAGAGAATAATCGCCTTTTGCTAGTTACAACTGAATGACGTAACAAGCTACTGCAATAGCTTAACTTTCTTAGAATTTGGCTCGGTTGCCCATGAGGTGAGATATATTTTTAGATTCTGCGATGATGACAACATGAGATAATCAAGTGTATATATGTTTAGAGTATTTTTGATCGATTCACTTGAATTTTTCAACAGATCCAGTTTAGTCGGGCCGAGTACAGCGGAGCAACGCAAGGTTTGTGAATTTCAATTTGTGCAAGTTGACAATTTGAAGTTGTTCCATATCTCTTTATTTTCCCCCCTGCCCGCCCATTTTTGATTTGACTCAATCAATTTTTAATAACGAGGGAATTCCAAGAGAGTGTGCAATAAGAGAATGTTTATGGTGTCAATGAAGACCCCGATTACATAACCTAGTTTCAAAGCTAAGGAGTAAAGTTACATAAGATTGGACATTTAGTTAATTGTCGACAACTGTCAGTCGACAAGGTTTGTGAGTTTCAGTTTGTGCTGAAATTGACACTAAAGTTGTTCCATATTTCTTTACCTTTACCCCTCCCCACCTATTTTTAATTTGACGCAGTCAATTTTCAATAACGAGGAATTCGAAGAGAGTAAACACACGAGAAGTTCATCGTGTCAATGAAGACCCGATTACGTAACTGAGTTTCAAAGCTAACTAGTAGTAAAGTTACATAACGACCTCGACAGACCATTTAGTTGTCGACAACTATTTGTTTTTAATGTTATCGACAACCAAGCAGTTTCCCTTTCGAAAAGGGAGACTACTTTAGCCGTCGACAAGTACGTTGTAACGGTTTTTCCTGTGTATGATCATTGGTTCAGTTGTCAACAACTAATGAAACTATAAGATTTATACCATTGCGTTCATGACACTTTTCGGCATTGTACCTGTAGCAGTTTAGCTTGGCCAGCCGAAATATACCGCTCAAAACTTTGAAAATTCGCCTTGCATCGATCCCTTCCCTTACAGTAATTGTTGTGCTGTCATTATGTCACACGGTTTCAACCTCGTAAGGTGTTAGGGTTCGGCGTTTTTAGTTGGATGGCTCGTCAGTTTTGAGCCGTTAATTTGGTTAGAACTGTACTTGAGTTAAACTATTCTTATTCTGTTATGATTTGCAGGCGTATCCTTTATTATCGAGCATCGTGAAAGCAGGAGGCCATCGTGGACTTGCGGAATGTCAAAGACTATTTAAAAACGAGGTCTGGAACTGTACGCTGGATAGGAAACACGTCCACAAAGAGTTGCCTATCTTTTTTAAAAAAACCTTGCCTTACGGTAAGAACTTTGTTTTGCATTTATTTTATGTCTGTAAAATTCCCTATCATAGGAGCACCCTCTGCGGGGCAAATTTGACTTTCCATCGTCTGAAGTGACAATCGTGCCGCCCTTAGTCCAGAAACCGGGGCTAGGGAATTTGAGCGAATTTAGTCTGAAGGCAGGCGGGCCGCCTGGTCTGAGAGCGAGGTGTTCTGAAATTTGAGGCTCGCGGGCGAATGTAATTTTCTCAAATATCACGCAAGTCGTTGATAAAGTTCGAAATGACTTTGGTAAGCAGTTCCCTCTTTAATCCATTTTATTCGAATTTGATTTCTTCGGTGACAGAACTTAGCCCCGTTCTCTTTCTCCTTAGTGAAGGTTTCTAATAGTTATTCCTTAATTGAATGTAAATTTTAAAACAAACTTCTAAAACACGACCCATCCCCAAAAATACCCAAAAAAAAAGTGTGTTTACTTGCTTTTGGTGAAACTATTGATGCCTTACAGCAGGTCTTGATGTTGTATCAAAATCGTAAATTTCAAAGCTAAAAAGGTCATTCCCACTTAGAATTCCCCATTAGCCCTCGCCCCCTTCCCAAGGACATTTCAGTCTAACTGAAAAAATACTCTATCGTTGCAGCCACTCGAGAAACAGCGCTTCTACACGCCATCAGCACTGCCGCCATTACACACGAGATCACGCAACAGTGCCGAGAGAACAAAATCCCCGGATGTCGGTGCGTAGAATTGAAAAACAGACAACCAAACAGCGGCAATGGCGACTGGCAGTGGGGCGGCTGCAGTGATAACATCTGGTTCGGCGAGAACGTGACGAGAAACTTTATAGATAGTCTGGAGCAAGAAGGTGATGCGCGGCAAGTCGTCAACCTCCATAATAACGACTTAGGAAGGAAGGTTAGTGTCGGTTCCAGTCCAGTCCTCTCTCCTCCGCAAAGGCTCGAAACGTTCGTTTTAGAAAGCCGCTGTGCGGGTTGAGTGCAGGCGAGAATTTGAATTCCTGCGCCTGCACTCATATCGTTCAGCGGATTCTCCCTACCCCACAAAATGCCAAAATTTCGACAATTTCCAGGATGCTCGATTCAATTTTCGCTGACAATGGAAAGGTCACGTGTCAAAAATGACGTAATATCATCGTTGAATGACGTCATCCATTCTAATGTTCGTCATGATGATCGCAGATGCGATTTAAAGGTCAGAAAAATCACTGAGAAAATCAAGAAATACTTTGCAATTAGAAAATCCTTTCTAACCGCCCTCGTTTTAAATAGACAATTTCAAACGTTAATTTTTGTAAGGACCACCGTGACAAAACAGAAGTACCGGATCCTCTCGCTGTAGAGAATCTAATCAGCTATAAGTTGAATAATACACGAGAATAAGCAAGGCTGATTACACAGTATAGGGATATATTTTCCAATATTTCGGAAGGCACGGCCTTCCTTCCTCAGGGTGTAACAGAGAATGACTCTAGTTTAAACGTTACAAATTTAAAATATGGGAAATAAGATATAACTAGTGAAAAGATAAATGTAACAAAAGCTTGATAGACAGGGCTAGACAGCAGTTCATTTAAGAGACAAACAGTATGAAAAGTAAACCATCCACTAACTAGTCGTTTGTATCCAAAAACAGGTTCTCAAGTTCAAGGTTAAAAGAGAATGTAAATGTCATGGAGTGACTGGGAGCTGTAATTTTAAAACTTGCTGGAAATCACTGGCGCCATTCAGCGCGGTTGGAGTAGAACTAAAAAAGAAATATCGCCAAGCAGTGAAAGTTACGCTCGTCGATGACGTGCTGCAAGGTGAAGACAACAAACAAGTCGCAAGGAAAGATAGAAAGCTGGTTTTTCTCGATTCTTCTCCTGATTACTGCGTGCAAAATAAGACTGCTGGCTCGCTAGGCTTACTGGGAAGGGCATGCAGAGGCGATGACCTCACCACCAGCAAATGCAGGTCGCTTTGCAACTCGTGCAATCTGAAACACAAGACTGTAGAGCATACGAAGGAGGTCAAGTGTCGCTGTAAGTTCGTGTGGTGCTGCAGTGTTGAATGTGAAACATGCACTAGAAAGTATTCTCTGACAACTTGTACACGTCGGTAAAACATCCTCAGTCGCAGATCAAGAATATCAACATGGTTCACTGCTGTGCTGGGTGTCAAAGGTTTCTCTCGTCTCTTGGACAAGCGCTGAAGCCAGGAGCCTGAGGTCGAGAAAAACCTCTGTCACCCACACTGAGAATAGTTAGGCGCGCGCACCAAAAATGTAGAGAGGCGCTGGTGGTTTTGTTTAGAAACTCAACTCGGGGATTCTTTCTATACGGGCGTACGTCTGGCCCGCGGGGGAAATCCCATATAAAATGGACGGAGGCACTCGTCGGAAATTTTGAAAAGAACCCTTTATAGGTACCAGGATCCTGTTTTGTGGGCGTGGCATTCATCCCCTAGGGGTACCAATTCTAAAACAACAAATTTCTCCTGTCATATTTGTTTTCGGTTCAATACCCTCAAAGGTACCGCAAAAGCTCCCGCTGTAGATCTTTTGAGAAGGAACTCCCTGAGAGGAACCAAAACCGCTTAATTGTTTTAACCCCTAAAAGGTACGGCGAGCACTTTCGTCCTTTTTATTTGGGAGTTCCCCCTCCCCCACCCCCACGAGGGACTTCTAGTCATGAAATAACACCGGTAATTTTCGTAAGGTTCAGTTTATCCTAGGAGGCCGGAAAGTGTTAAACATTCTCTTTTCTCGATCGAGCAAACACTCGAAGATTTAAGGTAACAAAGTGTTTATTTCAAAACTTCGGCCTAGTTAAATCCTGTATTACGGAGTAGCTCAGGTAAACCAAGTTAAATTTAGGGCAAGGTGCGTGGAGGCGTGTGAAGATTTAGTCTCGTTCAAACTCAGCTTTTTAGCTCGATTTAAAGATGTGATGAAAATAATATAGTCTGAGACAGTGCATGAAGTACAGTGGAATCTCGTTTTTTTTTTAACCTCCAGAGGAAAGAAAAATAAGTTTTGAAAAATCCGATAGTTTTTGGGGTAAAATTACGGTATTCGACTTAAAGAAAGGAAATGACTTTTGGTTCGAGTTATCGAGAGGTTGAAAAATGGAGGGTTCTAAAACTCGGGATTCCGTTTTAGCTACATATTCTAAAAAGAGAAATGTAAAATATAAATAATTGGTTAAGTATGGGGAAGTAGTTAGAATACCATTATCAACTGCGTTGTACATCATTATCCCCTACCACAGTTTATTTTATAACTTAATGTAACAATCCAAGAACGCTTCAAGAACATGAAAGGTTTTTTTTTCAAAAATGTTAAAAAGCCGAAAATACAAAATATTATTCGATGTTTGTGGTAAACATTACAGGCGGTAGGGGAGCCATTCTTTAACCCGACGTATATCAGTTAAGGTAACCATTATTTAACTTTTCAATTCTTAATATCACGAACTTATATTAAGTTCTTGTATATTTGTTTGTAGCTAAGGAACAGCGATCGTCGAAAGATCGCCTAATTTAATCACGTTACCTGCTAGTCCCTCAGAGCCTGGCACGTTGCTTTAAATAAATAACTCAGTGAGTGAATTTTTGAATATTTCTAGTGTAAGGTAAAGTCTACATACGAGCCAAGTGCCTCATCAGGCGGAGCTTATCCCGCTCTCCAGTAGCATGAAGCAATTAGGAGTATTTCTACTCCACCCTGGACGGGATGCTAGCCCATCGCAGGGTTACCCCCAGTATTAAGCTTGCCGGTACCCATTTATACACCAGGGTGGAGAGAGGCACTGTGAGGGTAAAGTGTCTTGCCCAAGAACACAACATAATGTCCCAGGCCAGGGCTGGAACCCAGACCGTTCGATCCGGAGATGAGATCACTAAACATGACGCCACCGCGAGTCTAGTGTTTTGTCCTAATTTTGAGACTTGGCTACTGTTTTATTGGAAGCCATTAACACACGCGATACCTTCAGCGGAAACAGGCGTCACTGTTCTGGCGCCCAGTCCTACTCCTCTCAAGAAAAATCTGCATAAGATCCCCTGTTGATGACGGAAACCTCTATATCTGATTGGTTCAATGTTGCTCACTTGTGAAATCTCGCGCGCAAATAGCAACCAATCAGAGACCTTACATGGAGCTCTATAGAATTACGTCATTTTAAAGGAACAGTTCTAGTTCAATCTTAGACTTGTTTCGACAGAGGAGCGGACTTCGACTTTGGCATAATTAACAATTAACATTTTTGATTGAGCATGATTCCTTTGTATCAATGGGTGGGGCTCCCACAAATTTTAGGAGTGACGCGATATTCGATGGGAGAGAAGGAATGTATAGTTTTTCGTTATAGACAACTTAAGACACTTCCGTTTTGATTGTTTTTTTTAAATTGGCACTTTCCTTTTGACCAAACACAAGTGAATCTTCTAGGAGCTAAGGGCGGGCAAATGAAATTGAATTTATTTCGTATATAATAAGTTTCTTTTACAATCTAAAAACAAAGGAAACAATGCAAGGTTTAATTTATCTTAAGTTAAAATTGTAATTCCTTCGGGGAACTTTTAGTACTAGTAGATAACAGTGTAGTCGTCCAAACCTCAGTTTTAGAATCCGGAAAGATGTTTTTCCCGACTAGCCTGTTATGTAATGGTGTATATTCAGGCCCGGGCGATGGTTTTCTTCAATGAGAGACTTTCATACATCAAGCATTGAAAATTCTCTTCATTTCAAACTGGGGGTTTTGGCATCAAAGAAACAAGCAACGCGGATATTCCGATATTCTTTTTGTCTGATCTACAATGAAAAGACCGCTACTTGCTTTGTTTAAGTTATCCTTTTTATCTTAACCGAAAACCAACAAAAAAAAAGAAAAGCGTCGGAGGTATTGCGTTTACTACATTCTATAAACAAATTTTATTTCTGGATTCGAAGTTTTCTCTCTGTTCGATTTTTTCCTCCGTGTAACTGCTTCTTAGAGTCGCTATATGCCGCTGTTAGATCTCAGAGCTTCGTCTAACTACCAGCTACAGGTTAACAATAGATTTTAAAAGCGTTTTTCATTTCTTAATAGCATGCAGTTTAAGGCCGCCATAATGATTAACGTAACATTTCTGTGTTGGTTTTATGTCAGCAAGCAAGCTCGGCGGAATGTTATTGATCGCCTTAATTGAATTTTAAAACACGTGTAAAATTTTCTTTAATGCTGAAGCGTCACACGTCTTTAAACGCACCAAGCAATGGAAAACGACCTATGAATTGTCGGAAGATTATCATAGATTTAATGAATTGTAATGAGATAAAACCCTATTGTTTCATTGAGTTGTGTGAAAAAAGGTTTCACCTCATATGTCCATGCCGACTAAGTCTCACCTCCACCCACTTGAGATATTTTGCATAATAGAGTTCCTTGCCTTTGTTTGAGTGCATTGTTAATGAGTTTATTTGTTTTTACCAACCCGATATTCTAAAAGAACACAGGAGCTTCGGCATTCTATTGATCTTAACTCACACAGACTGTTCCAAGTTCTTGTAAGCACCGACTATGAAATCGTGCGCGGTATTTTCGTTTGTTCTCGCAGTTTTGGTGAATCAAGGATCCTGCAGAACCAGGTAAATTGCAAATTAAGACTAAAGATTAATTCAAGCGCTTTTTCAAGCGTGATTCCCGCGGCCAACCGGGAAAAAATGTCCTTTTAGCTTAAAAGAACCGTCCACATAGTATAACATTGTAAGAATTGTTTTGCCCTTCATACGAAAGCTTGTAAACGGTTCTATGGCGAAAGAATTTTTGTCAACTAAGTTTAATTAAACATATATATCGAGCCTTGATGGTTCGTCGCACTCGAAGAATCCAAGACGGATAAACAAGTCTGCAGAAATAGTTTAATCTTGCCACTAGCTTCTATGTTTAAAAGAAGAACAACTGGCTCAGCTCAAAGAGAATTCTGCTTCACTGCCTGAATACGATTTCAGCATTAGAACATTCGGGAAGACCTTTTAATTACGATTCGTGTGTAAGTCTTGTACCAAAACCACAAAATCGAAGTTACCCTGAGAGGCAGACTCTCAAAAGCGTAGAGGGTGTTTTATTAAAGTTACAGCCATTAGTTTAATTGTTACCGCCATTTTATACCTAAGTGGATTCTTTAGATGTTCAGAGTGCTAAAAACTTGAGTGGGGAATGTTTTCTATTTGAAGTGCTGTGAATTTACAGTAAAACCAGTGACCTACATCTACTTGTAGTAGTGTCGTTAAGCCCGGTTTGATTGATCAACAAATAATTGGTTATCTTAGTTCTTAACTAGTTATTTTGTCAACAGATATGATCGCGGTTTAGACAGTATTCTTGGACAAGAGGTATTTTAACATACTTGAATTCCAGCTATTAATCAAGATTTTCTGTCTCCAAGCAATGTTTTACAGAGTGCATTTGTCGGCCTTTTTGATCTCTCAGTGTTTATTCCTTTGTAAAAGGCTTGAATCTAGCGGTATTAACCTCTCGAGAGTGTTAACGAACAGTTATTTACTTTACAGTTATTTACTTATTAGTTCATATATTAGTTGAAATGAGCCTGATTAGTTCATTGACTACTGCTTTAATTGTAAACCAAGTTGTGTGTGTTGTGCCTGACAGTAAGAACTGCAGATTAAGGTTTTCTAGTCCAGCTGAAACTGAAACCTGTTATCAGTAAATTCGATAATTAACTAATGTGATCGTTTCTTTATATGACTTGTTTTTCCTGCAGTCCTATCCTTTGTTGCTGGGTATCGTAAAGGAAGGTGGTCACCTTGGACTTGAGGAGTGTCGAAACCAGTTCAAAAATGAGATCTGGAACTGTACACTGGACAACAAATTAGTTTTAAAGGAGTTGCCAATTTTTGTCAAAACAACGCTTCCACACGGTAAGGCCGTTGTTCTTAAACAATTCTTTATTGTCCCATCCTTGGATGTCAAAGCGCTAAATCCCTTACGTATACATAAAAAAAATGAAAAACTTTCCCAAGTTACTCCTTACAGTCTTGGCATTTATGGCACAAGTCTTCTAGAAATGTTAAAAAAGCTTAGAATGAGAACTAAGACACTTCGGATTTGTTGAATTGTTTTCCGTTCACTTTGCAAGACAATTACACCGAAGACAGTCAACGAGAATTAACTAATGAACAAAATTCTCGCAGATGCGCTGAAAGACTAAGAAAGACAGGGAATTTCAATTTTATTTTTAATTCAATCTTTTCCTCTCTTCGCTGCACATCTGAGAAGGTTTGTGTGCGCTAAAGACTTATGAGCATTAATTAACCAAGACGCGGTACTAATGAGTATCATATCAGTAATAAGATCATCTATTCTTGTTTGCTTAACACAATTGTGTTTTACGAACTGTCGTAAACGCCAACCAAACAACCTTGAAGTCATTGAAAAGCTTTAAAAAAGTTACAACTACTAATTTTCGTCATCACGAGTCAATTCTTTTGAATTCTAACTTCCTATGGTGTTGTTTTGTTGCAGCAACTCGCGAAACAGCTTTCATTCATGCCATCAGCGCTGCCGCCATTACACACGAGATCACGCATCAGTGCCGACAGGGCAACATTCCCGGATGTCCGTGCGCCGAAATCAAGAAACAGCGAAAAGGAAAAGACGATTGGCAGTGGGGCGGATGCAGCGATAACACCAGATATGGAGAAAAGCAGACCAAACGCTTTATAGACCGACTGGAAAATGGCAATGACGCTAGAACGGCTTTTAACTTGCATAACAATGAGGTCGGAAGAAAGGTAAGGTGGCAGAAATAATATGAATGCCATTCTCATCCATAGTGCGAAAAGAAGAGAAGATGCTCTAGAAGAGGCTCTCTAAAAAAAATGTATTAGCGCTTTTGCCACTCAGAAATTTTACAGATTTTGAAATCCAATTTCTCGTTGAATATCGCATGCAAAGAGCCAAAAATGTCACCAATTACTAAGTTACACATGCTCTTCAAATTTTTGTAGTCATTTCGTGTCTAGCGTGGTACCTTCTCTGCGTAAAGTATGTTAATGAGAAAAATGTGAACAATGAAGTCAGCAAAACTGTAATTACAGGTGATAAAAAAGTGAACTAATATGCGTTTATTCCCGCGCACTAAAAAAACTTAATAAATGCGCTGAATTCCATTCAAAAATTTCCACACATTTTCCTCGCATTAAGCAAACTTATTTATTACAACCAGGTTGTTCGTGGGAGCCTAAACAGAGAGTGCAAGTGCCATGGCGTCACTGGGAGTTGTAATTTAAAAACTTGCTGGAAACGATTGGCGCCTTTCACCCTTGTTGGATCCAAGCTGAAGGAGATCTACTTTAAAGCTGCGCGAGTCTCATTTCAAAACAACATTCTTCAAGAACAAGTTAAAAAACAACCAAGAGCTGTATCTGGCAAGGAGAAAAAGCTGGTCTACCTCGACTCGTCCCCAGACTACTGCGTCAGAAACGACAGTGTGGGATCGCCAGGAATGGTGGGAAGGACATGTCGGGATGACGAAGTGTCTACGACCAAGTGCAGATCTTTGTGTAACTCTTGTAAAATGAGGCATAAAACAGTTGAACATTTCAAACAAGTTAAGTGTAAGTGTAAGTTTGTTTGGTGCTGTAGCGTCAAATGCGAGATTTGCCCAAAGAAGTTTTCTGTGACGACATGTACAAGAAGGTAACTTACTGCGCGTGACGTAACACGTAAAACAGGAAATGAAACTGCAGTACTTTAGCATCTAAGGAAAGACTCGGCCAATCAGATAGTTACGATACGCAGGGGTTTTATCCAATGATCTTTTCCCGCCCAAATGTACGGCTTCCGTCACATAGTCACGGCGCTGTGAATACTTTCATCCCGCGAAAAAATCCGTCAGCATGGGTTGAAAATGGAAATAACCTTATTTTTTCGATTTAGCTAATCTCGATTAGATTTCTTTTCTCGAAAAAGTACCTCCTCCTTCAAAAGCCATATGAAAGTAACAAGATCGTAATTGAAAGTAAAAAGATCTTAATTGAAATTAAAATTGAAATTAATCTTTAAAAGCATTCAGAATGAGGGTATGAAGTGAGAGGAGGTAGAATTTTCTATTTTTTCGAAAATTAAAAATTGACTGAAAATACCACTTGACAAAGGTAAAACTGAATTTTTTTCTGCAAACAGTGCAAACTGACAAACAAAAACAACAAAATATCAGTAATGTAACGCACGCTATGATAGGATAGCTAAGAATACTACTCGAAAATATTGTAGATATGGTGTTTATTTATTGTGGCAGTTAGGTATTTAGTAATGAGGGTAGCACGCGAGTAGTGTGACAATGGCCAATAGACCAATTTCGATATATTAAAATTCAGCCTTAAACGATAGACCTCAGCACGAGGCTCTGGGGAATAACTACAGAGTTTGAGGGTTTATTCCCCAGAGCCTCTTGCTGAGGTCTATTGTGTTAGGCTGAATTTTAATGTATCGAAATTTGTCAATTTCTCATTCTTAGTAAAGTGGGCCATTTCCAAGTTACCCTGTGTCTTCAAAAAGAGTCCTCGTGCAAAACGTTTCATATGAAAACGAGTTTTATTTGCATGAAAATGAGCCTGTAGAGAGAACACATTTTCATATGACTCGCTTTTACACAGAGGCAAAGAACAACTCGTAAATGGCTCATTGAATTGGAACTAGCTTGCAGTGAAGGCTTATGAAGGGGATATATCATTAAAAAGGGGTAATGTCGTTCGCATATGAAAAGACTCCCGCCTTATACCCTCAGTCCAATCTAGTTCCAGTTCTATACCGAGAACACGAAATGGCCTATTGTTTTCAGTTGTATAAGTTATCTTCGATTCATATGTATATACGGGCTAAGGTTAGTTAAGTGTTGGAGCTCTGTCGCTAGTTAGATGCATGCTGATTTATAAATAAATAAAAAAAATTCAATTTAAACTGACATTAAAAAAAGTGGGAAATTATTTTACATGTAAACTAATTTTATTAATGGAGTGATGGAAGCCTTGTATAGGAACTGCGACATCGCACATCCAGACTCTATGTAAGGTAAAGAAGACGTTGTTTAAGTTGTTTAGAAATAATAAACATTGAACATAGTTGAGAAACCTTGGTTTTTGTATGTGGATGGAAAACTCGTTTCCAGGATCTCTCATCTTCTCACTCTGGGAGGGCGTGAAGATGAGAGGCCCTGGGAACGAAGTTGTGTGGCCGATTGAATCATATCTGTGAGAACAGTGCGTTAATGTGTTGACAGCGAAACCCTGCGTTAGTAGAGTTTCATTGGCCCTCAGTCTACGAAAGGAAAGAAGGCCTCACATGTGGGCCTTGCTCCAATAGCAGGGGGTATTAGAAGCATATTTAAAGAGCTTGTGAAACTTAGTATTTGGCTCTTGGGGCGTAATGTTTAAGGAGAAATTTGCTTTCAAAACTGCAAAATTTCTGGGTGGCAAAATATAGCACTAATGAGCTCATATAATCGTTGTAAAATGTTGCGTTTTTATACCCGCGTCGCACAAAAAGAATACAACATATCAGGCTCAAACTCTTGGAAGCCTGGTTTTCTATAAGGGATCCACAATCTGGAAATGATCACATCGCCGTCCCAGAAGTTTACAAGTCTCTGGCACGCGCATAACTTTAGTCTCGCGCTACGTTTTTCAAGAAACTTCACGCGGAATGTTTCCTCAGCGCGCGCTCGACGTGCTGTTTTTGAATCACGCGTGCTAACGTTATTTTTTCCAACTGATGAAGGCTTAAGCACCAGCCGAAACGTCTTGAACGAACATCAAAAAACTAGTCAGTGTCAAACCATTATCTTACAATGTCAGCTCCTGACTACCACTACTCTATTTTTAGGCTCAAACTCCTTGGAACATGCCATTCTTGATCACTGAATTGCTTATGAGACAAATACTGTAAACAAAGATTCCCCTATTGCTTATCTACAATGTGTTCTTCCTCATATGCAAATGAGATCTGCCGTTAAACACTACATGACCAAACTCGTACGACTAAAACACCTTAACAGGTATCTGCCAAAGTTTTGGTTCTTTTCATTGGCAAAGAGGCGTTCTTTAAAAATTCAAAATGATCTGTCTCTTTGATCCTGCATAGATTAGCTTTCTTTTAAGAGGATTCATACACAGGGGGTGACTACAAATCGAGTGTAAGTGTGTTTTACTTTTAAATTGTTAAGAATTATCCAAGTATGGTTAGTACCTTGAGTTTTAAAACAATAGTGTCATTTTATTTCCATTCAAATTTCATGGAGCGTAAACAGGTAAACGCTAGAAAAACTTCCCATGCAACTGGTGGTAATTTCAGCGCTTTTTTTGCGTTCATGACAGACACAAGTAATTTTTTAGCAAAACATGTTCTTCCTCCTTCTCACCCATGATAAATTCGCAAAGATAGGTGACTGGCGAGAATGACTTATCTGTCGAATCGTACGAGTTTTAACATTAAAATTTCAAGCATGCAGGTATATTGGACAATTCTACCGGTGTAACAAAAAACCTCTTTTTCGCCCCAGTCTCATCGCAAATTTCAAATGTTAACACCAATTCTTGGAAGTGAATCACGTGGTATGTCTAATAGAACCATGTGATCAACCTGATCAAAGTGCGTATCAACACGTGTTGCATATTCAACCTGCGCCGTCAGTGAGCTTGCTCCAAGCGAAGAGATGATGCTCGAAACGTCCACTTTCAGTTCCAAGCTCGTAATGGCGATTAATTTACTTTTTAAACTTTAGTTGGTTAAACGATCAAATAAAGAATCGCTCAGTTAAACGAAAGATTTCTGGGTATATATCCTGGTCTACTAAAAACAGATCTAGTTTGATTTTCCGGGGACTTTGTTGCGAACTGATCTTCCGAGGAACGAGTGACTACCTCGTAATAACCCCGATTCTTGGAATTGACCTTATTTCGACTCATTAAATGGCTAGCTCCGTGAGTGGACAAGATGAACCGAATTCTGCGCTGTGATTGGCTGCCCGAGCGGGCAAGATGGCGCTGCTCGGGTTTACCCGCTGTGTCCGGCAAGGAAAATAGTGTTATTTTGTCGTATAATACACCGAATGCAAATATGGCGGACCACTCGGTCGCCGCCCGGGACGAGTTGTATGAAAGCGAGGCTAGTGAGGCCTCTGTGTTTTGTTTTGACAATGCTTCACCAGAAAAGTCTTGCTTCGTCGTCGATCTGGTCTGTTTCATTTCGCCCTGGCTGCGAGTTTTGTGTTTCTGAATGCCACCAGAAGGGAGTGAAATCTTCCACAGAAGACAAAGTGTTTTTTTTAGTTTGCCCGTTCACCTCTGAGGGGAAAACAGACGGAGGAAAGGAGTTCGCGATCGCCCAGGGAACTGAAAAAGTTTATTCGCTACATTTCAAGCTGGAAGATCTTAGCAAATATGTAACAGATCGCATGTAGCTCCAAGACGTTGACATTTCCTTTCGCTGGTTTCAACGAATAGGGCAGTTGAAGTTCATTCGCTTGGTGATTCCACTTTAATATTTGTCTTGTGCAATTCCGTGCGAGTGGACGCGGACGTAAACGACTTCTTCTTTTGAGGCAGAGGATGTATTTCAATAGGAGCTTTTCTTTACCTTGGAAAAGGCATTGGCTATATGCAAATCGTGTGGAACACTACTAGACAGTACACCACATAAGCTTGTCATTTAAACGATTTTTTAGGATCTTCTTACCTGAAATGTAGCCAACAAACTTTCGTTCCCGCGGTGATCGTGAACTCACTTCCTTCGTCTCAACGAATTACACGAATCCACTATTTTCCCTTACAGGGGAATGGTGTAATATTTTTCGCTCTCTTCTGGTGGCATTGAGAACACAACAAACTCGTAGGCAAAGCGAAATAAATAAAAACAGATTGACAACGATGCAAGACTTTTCTGGGGAAGCATTGTCAAAACAAAACACAGAGGCCTCACTAGCCTCGCTTTCATACAACTCGTCCCGGGCGGCGACCGAGTGGTCCGCCATATTTGCATTCGGTGTATAGCTCCTTCCTTTATTGACCAAGCTTGTTCGGTCAAGATGGCTGGACATTGGCTTCGTTCTTTTTTGCGTGTTTACACATCGACTCCGTCTCGGTCCATAAATAAGTGAAAAAGGAACTTGGCTAATATCCATTCAGCCATCTTTTAAACCTCACGCTCTGTCAATAACCCATATGTATTATCTATATTTAGAAAATAACCCACAGCAAATACGCACAACTCGATAGAAACACAGAACTAGCACGAGCTGTTGACGTAATGATGGCGCGAACAAAGATAATTTACATTTTGATGATCGAAGTAAACAAGTTGTTTTTTTCTTTTTCTTCGTCGCGGTATTTTCTAAAAGAAATAGAAAACATGTTCTCCGTGTTCCTATCGAGTTATAGAAAATCTTGTGAAAGTTTGGGAGAACTCGAAAAAGCTGTGGAAACACTCGCCTGCGGTTCGTGTTCCCACAGCATTTCTCATTCTCCCAAACTTTCACTCTTATTTCTTTAACTCGATAGAAACACGGCACATGTTTTCTATTTCTTAAGTATATAAATATCTGATTTTATAATCCATCAAATATTTTCGCTCGCGCGCGATTGGTCCAAACCCGTCAGGTGACCGAATATTTCCCCAACTAAAACTGGGGAATATCAGAGAATATACCCCGATTTTCAAATATGCGCGCGTTGCGTAAAAGATTTGAAGGATAATAAACACGATAGTCTCCATTTGGGGCGAAAATATCCTCGGATATTTGTCCTTGGACATTATCTGTTCCTCGAAGCTCACATTTTTCCTCGAGCTGCGCTCTCGGAAAACTGTTCGCTTCTCAGAACAGATAATGTCCGCGGACAAATATCGAGCATATTTTCGCGCCAAATGGAGACTATTGTTTATATATTCCTGATACAATATCTTTAAACTCCACAGAGTCTTTTGGTCAAAATCACTGAACAGCATGGCAAAAGTTGTGGACGCTTTATGTAGCTTGTTATGGAGTATCATCTGGTTGATAATCTTGCTGATTCTCGCTCTACCAATCGGCTTCATAGCGGCCATCCTCTTCGTACTTATATCACCGTTTAACGCCTGCTGCGACTGCACCAAAAGTCTGACGGATTTCTTCATGAAAGGAATCAATTTTCCTTACAACGCCGCACACAACTGCGTGAACGGAAAGCGAGGGTGTTAAATAAAATCTCTGTCTTGACTGACCATGAAACCCGTGCAGGTTTATACTTTGATGGACATGTACATGTAATAACGCAGTCACAGGGTGGAAGCCTGTGTTATAAACCGCGATCAGTCATGAATATCTCCCTTCATTACCTTGTAGCCAAAATTTCACACATTTCACAACAAAATTGTACAGACACTTTTAAAAGTTTATTAAAATATCTACTATACAAATTACTGTTTGTAATTTTGCTGCTCACGGAACTGTCGTTGAAAGTTATGAATAAATATCTCGGGAAAAATACATGTATCGAAGTTGACAATGCTCGAGCTCAATAAATGGAAGCTCTTTGAAAGTAATTGAAGGACCTGAAGCAGGAAACTCCCCATGTTCACTCAGCACCATCCCTTCCCCTCTCACCCTCCCTCTCCCCGCACCTCCCCGCTAAAACAGACAGCAACAACAGCTCGGCGTTTGGGTCTGGGGATGAGTAAAGTTTTCGAGCCCGCAATACCACAGCGCATTTCCCTTAAAGAAGAAAGAACCGGAGCGGGTTTTATTGCAGTTTTTGTGGCCTTATGTTTGTATCGTTAAGTTTTTTGCAAGGTGGGCCGGATAATTTAAGCGTTCATGAGCTTTGTAAGACATTCTGTTCGCCTGAAACGTATCGGAGGACATCTGAGAACTTGCCAACCCGTGAAAAATGTCAACCGTAGTTTGAGCAGCGGAAAAGGTAAGTCTATGTAAGCTTTCACAGGGCTTAGAGTTATTAAGAATTGGTGCGCAATATAATGGAGCAATTATAAATGAAAATATCCAGAAGTAGACGTGTCCAAGGCTGGTTATTGCGTAATCGACCTTTCAATGACTTCAATGTGGTTCATGCATTTCAAAATCACCTCCACCCCACCCCCCTCCGAAGGAAGTTTTTTGACAGTATTGCTTGGTTTGCTTGATGTCCGAGAGGGCTTGGTAGAAAGTTCTCTTTCCGTGGGCTGGTAAAGGAAAATCAAGTTGTTTTGATCTGCTGAGTGGGGGAGGGGATGGGTACGGTGTTCGAGGAGTATCACTAAAATAATCATTTGTTTTGATTCTTTGTTTGTCTTTTTGATTACTGAGACGATTTTTTTATTTCCAAATTTTGTCCGTTTGATTTCTGAAATGATATTTTGATTTCCAAAAGTTTTCCGTTTGATTTCTTAAATGGTTTTTTGATTTCCAAAATTTGTCCGTTTGATTTCTGAAATGATTTTTTTGATTTCCAAAATTTGTCTGTTTGATTTCTGAAGTGATCTTTTGATTTCCAAAATTTATCCGTTTAATTTCTAAAAACATTTTTTGATTTCCAAAATTTGTCTGTTTGATTTCTGAAATGAACTTTTGATTTCCAAAATTTGTCTGTTTGATTTCTGAAATGATCTTTTGATTTCCAAAATTTATCCGTTTGATTTCTAAAATCATTTTTTGATTTCCAAAATTTTTCCTTTTGATTTCCAAAATTTATCCGTTTGATTTCTTAAGTGGGTTCGGCAATTCCGCCATGTGACCTATAGTTTCAGCGGTCTGTGCATGGAGATCAGTTGAACTATGGCTTCGACGTCTAGTCAAAGAACTCCTGAAAACGGTACATTTTAATGTCTTAATCGCTTTTCGATCCGTTTCGGTCAATAAGGTTAACATTTAGGCACAGGCATGGTTAATATTCCTTGATCATATCGAGACTCTTCAAAGACCGTACATGGCCTAGAAGGTAATCTCTGAGCTCTGAAGCAAAAAGATACATGACATAAGCCTACAACAAGAATATGGTTTCCATTACCCTGTGTTGCAGACAGTCTAAGGCGCCGTAATTTTGTGACACGTCCGGCAGCAAAGCTAGGCTAGTTTCCGCTGAAGCTCGCCGCGACGATCTTGCGAACGATTTGTCCACAAACAGCCTACTGCGCGAAGAAATCTTGCACTACCGTGAAAATACTAATTAACTATTAACCATGCCTGTGCCTATATGTTAAACTAAGTGACTGAAACGGATCGAAAAGCGATTAAGACATTAAAATGTACCGTTTTCAGGAGTTCTTTGACTAGACGTCGAAGCCATAGTTCAGCTGATCTCCATGCACAGACCGCTGAAACTATAGGTCACATGGCGGAATTGCCGAACTCATTTAAGAAGTCAAACGGATAAATTTTGGAAATCAAAAAACATTTTAGAAATCAAAAGGAAAAATTTTGGAAATCAAAAAATGATTTTAGAAATCAAACGGATAAATTTTGGAAATCAAAATATCATTTCAGAAATCAAACAGACAAATTTTGGAAATCAAAAGATCATTTCAGAAATCAAACGGACAAATTTTGGAAATCAAAAAATGTTTTTGGAAATCAAACGGATAAATTTTGGAAATCAAAAGATCATTTCAGAAATCAAACGGACAAATTTTGGAAATCAAAAAATGATTTTAGAAATCAAACGGATAAATTTTGGAAATCAAAAGATCATTTCAGAAATCAAACGGAGAAATTTTGGAAATCAAAATAGCATTTAAGAAATCAAACGGACAAATTTTGGAAATCAAAATATCATTTTAGAATTCAAACGGCCAAATTTTGGAAATCAAAAAATCATTTCAGAAATCAAATGGACAAATTGTGGAAATCAAAAAACTATTTAAGAAATCAAACGGAAAACTTTTGGAAATCAAAATATCATTTCAGAAATCAAACGGACAAAATTTGGAAATCAAAAAATCGTCTCAGTAATCAAAAAGACAAACAAAGAATCAAAACAAATGATTATTTTAGTGATACTCCTCGAACACCGTAGATGGGAGGGTAATGATCTCTTTTTCTTTGGGGGTAGATTTTTTATGAACCCCACCTAAGGGGGTCAGGGTGGACATAAAATGGAGCCAAGGGGAACTGTGGAAAAATAGCAAGTCAGTCATAAGTTTTTCTGCATAAAATTATTTGATGATAGAAATAGTTTCAATTGAAAACCAGATAGGATTTGAACCCACAACCCTCCATGATATAGCCGGATGCTCTAACCACTGAGATACTTGAGACTCTATGGTGAGCAAGCGTGAAATGTGGGTCTTTGACTGGAACCGCATGGCGGAATTTGACAAAGGTTTTGAAGGTCAATGACACACAGTGTCTGTAATAATATTCATTAAACTAGCAGATGAGAATTAGCTTAGAAGATAGCAAGTTGATGGATATAAAAAGCAGGTTAAAAACGTAAATAATTTTTAATTATATCTTGCTATTTTTTTCAGATTCACATGAATATGATCTCATTGTAATTGGTGGTGGATCTGGCGGACTTGCATGTTCAAAGGAAGGTGCGATTAGAGCTTGATTTTTATTTTTACTGAGGAATGAAATGGAGATTTATGTTAATTTATTTATAATTTATTCACTGTTTAAGTTGATTGATGTGGTTAGCTTGTAAACAAGGTATAACTTATGCCAAGTTCTTTTGCTTATCTTACAGCCGCTAAGTATGGCAAAAAGGTTGCAGTCTTGGACTACGTCTCTCCCTCTTCACAAGGTTAAGAAGACTTCACTTTGATTTGATTCTGGATAGTCTGTGTATATCATGTGGCCTGCTCTCAGTAAGTTACTAGTCTTACTGACTGGCACAGCTAATCGTACATTGTATTGTTGAAGGTTCTATTTGGGGACTTGGTGGAACCTGCGTCAATGTGGGATGTATTCCAAAGAAGCTGATGCACCAGGCTGCACTGCTGGGAGAATCATTCAAGGTATGGCAATATATCATTTATTTCAACTGGAGTATTTGTTAAGGAAAAAAAACCAGCAGTTCAAGTTAAAGAGAATGCCAAAAAAGCTGCTTTTTCAATGTTAGCATTAATAAAATTATTTTCACAAAATGCTTTTTTACTATACTTTCAAGAGAAACTGAAGTAATAATGATATTTAATGTCACAGTTCCTTCGGGTATTAGTAATAATAGAGACTACGGTAACAAGACAACAGAAGACACTGTTTGGCGTAATGGGGGGAACACCACTCCGCAATCGGCGTGACAGACGACTTCATAGCGTGACTAAAAGCCTAAACTTATCTCCCCAGCGCTCTTAAAGACTCGCGCTGGATCGGACAAATTGTAGGCCGGTACAAAGCAAATCAACGCGATCTAAAGCCTAACTCTCCACGGCACTACGAGCTGAACCTCCGGCCAGCATCGTGCTATAATGGAAAGAGTGTAGGCGGTAAAAACAAGCTCAAGCCTCCTTATCTCCCCAGCGCTACGAGCCGACTCCGCCGGCACGTGCTGGATCGGACAAGACTAAAGGCAGATAAAGAGCGTAACATAGCATAGCATGAAAGAAAACAAAGCTTGGGGAAGTCGCTGCGAGACTTAACCGATAGCGAATACCGAGAGGTGAACCCAAATTTTATTAAATGCAACAACAACCACCTCCAAAGGGAGGGTAGGGTGGGAATAAAAATGTTTCTAATGTAAAGGTACTCCTTACAGTAGCTAAACGAGCTTAGAGAATGGCACTTTGGACCATGCTAGGACTTTATACATAGACAGATGTCTAGAACTAAACCAATGGCGATTAATGTACCATCGAATACAAAAAAGCTTGTTCAATGTTTAGCGAGACATGAATGGAGCTAGTTGTTTCTTTTAGCCATACAAAACAAATGATATATGTGTAGCCGCCAGTATTGCAACATGGACACAAAATGTCATTGTATTTACCAAACTATGAATGTGCATTCATGCCTCGAAAGCCAGAGAGTATGAATGTACATTCATGTCTCGTATGCGTTACGCAATGTAAACAAAATAACGTGACGGTAGAACTAAAGGCTTAACATGTCACACTCCATTAACTGCGTTTTACAATGCGGTTGTAAAACTCTATTTGAGATCTCTCATCGCTCAAACCAAGCATTCCTGTATGCATGCTCTTCTTTCAAGAATAAAAAATATCAAAATTATCAGAATTACACAATCTTCATTTGTGTTTTACTGTGGCTAGTGTTATTAAATGGATTTCACTCTCTTCAAGTGTGCACATTGTAATGCTTCTTATCTGTAATTCTGTCAATTTAGGATGCAAAGCATTTTGGATGGAATGTTCCTGAAAATATAACCATTTCATGGTATGAAACTATAGTTTAAGTATTAACTCAAAGAAGTAGAATTCCTCTATTTTGACAGATATGCTCAGTAGCAGGAGGATTGTTATGAAGTGGGCAGTGCACTATTCTGTCAAGATGGTGGCGGACTTTGGGGGGGGGGAGGAGAGTGTGGAGGTGGTTGCCCCCTCCTGTATGGGGTACAAGTTACTTAACCTGACAAATTGTGAATGTTTTCATGTCTTGAGGTTCAGTTTGGTGCATTTGTAGTACTCTAAGTGATTTTGACCCAAGTACCAGATTCAAATGCTTGAAGTAGCTATTGACTTGCGTCAGGCACTGGCTTATTTTGAAAACCATGTATGCTTTACCTTTACGTCATAGGGAAGCTCTTGTAAAGGCTGTACAGAACCATGTCAAATCATTAAATTGGGGCCACAGAGTCCAGTTGCATGACAAGTAAGTGATGATAATTTACCCGGATTGAAACAATAAACTCCGTATTACAGCGGATGGTTTTTTATCATGTATTGGATATTTTGTTTTTTCACTGATTAGAACTGTATTTTCCAATGGTGTATTTTGCAATGGTGTATTTTTTTTTTCAGAAAGGTTGAGTATCTTAATGCAAAGGGATCATTTTTGGATTCTCACACAATAAAGGCAGTACTAAAGAATGGTACTGAGGTACAGAAATTTATATGATTTAGACTTTCATTCCAAAGACTAACTGACACAGATGGTATAAAATTAAAAAGAAACTTGTTGCAGAAATAAGCATTAGTCTCACACAATAGCTCTTAGAAGTATACCAGAGAGCCTGACCATTTGTGTTAATAATTTTACACTTTTTAGAAAACTCTGCGAGCTGAAAATTTTGTAATAGCGGTGGGTGGAAGACCAAGGTTTCCTAAAGAGGTTGGTTTAAGAATGCATAAAATTATAATTTAAATCTGATTTTTAATACAAATTCAATATGTTTTCCATAGTTAGTTACTATTGTTTGTGTAGAAAGTTAACAGACAAATTGCAACTGATTCATATTGTCTGTTTTTCAGGTACCAGGTGCAGTCGAGTATGGCATAAGCAGTGATGACATTTTTTCCTTAAAAAAATCTCCAGGGAAAACGTAAGTCTGATAAGCGTTTTATCTGTTTTCAATTGGTAATGTTCAGGATATTGCAGATCAGGTACATTTCTTTACGTGACCTGTACACTAATGGCCTCTAATAGGTTCTAACAGCATGGGTTTCATATCAAACTCTAAAATATTAAATTTTGGCTTCCTTAGAATTTCTTCTCTTCACTTTCTGGGGTGGATACAGGATTTAGAGAAGGGAATTAACAAGGTAGTTCTATGTAGAGGGTTCAGGGTCTCCTTCCCTGGAAATTTTTTTAAAACTGAGGTCCTCAGAAATGGGATCTTTGCCATTCTGAGGCCAGTCAGCATGTTATAATGTCTCATTTTTTTTAATTTAGGGGGTTCAACTGAACCTCCCAACCTCCTCCCCCTAGATCTACCCCAGACTTTTCGACCCTTTTCATATTGACAGATATTGAAAGGAAAAAAGCATGTGAAGTTAAGTATGTTTACTATTAGTATCACCCAACTAGTGGACTAATGCAAATCCTGCATTTTGATTGGCTACGCTACTCAAGGACTATTAGCAATAGTCCTCGAGCGCAGTCGAGCGTAGCGCTTTCTTTCGTTTTAGCCCCAAATAACTATTTCTTCTACTTACATTTGCTAACTTTCTTATTGCTATTTCTGTCCGACTAGTCGGGTGATACTAAAATAATTAGACCCTTCACCCTCAAGGGCCATGGGTCAATAGCCCAATCGGCTTCACCTCATGGGCTATTGACCCATAGCCCTTTTGGGCTACGGGTCTAATTGTTAAATATAGTTTCTTATTTTTGTGTTTGATTTTTGCAGGTTAGTTGTTGGTGCCTCATGTATCCTGTTGACATCCTCTTTTCCATCAACACCTTTGTCTTGTAACTTCCAGCTGATTACTCAGTGTGATGGCTTTTATAATTTGAAAGGGAATTATTTTTGTGAGGCTCCCCTCAACCGCTCTGGAAATTCAAATTCATTTTCATATATTTCTTAAATTTTTTGGTCTTAGAGAACCCCACCCTCAGGAAATACTAATCACTTCTGTGATGGGAGAGTATGGATAAATCATGATATTTGTTTCCTTTCACTTGAAAACAATTTGGTCCATAATTTGTACATTCATTTTAGATTTTTATTTCATTTTGTGGTAGCTTCTTTTTTTTGTTCCAAGTTTCATCTTGTCCAGCGGATTACCATTTTCCTTAACAGTGCTTCATGTAAGATGTTGCCCTAGAGTGCGCTGGTTTTCTGACAGGTCTTGGATTTGATACTTCCCTGATGATGAGATCCATTCCTCTCAGAGGATTTGACCAGGTCAGTCTGCGCCGCCTCCGATAAAGGATCTGGAGAGAGTGCCATGTTCGCGTGGAGTATGCGCGAGGCTCACTCGCAAATATCAGAGCTTTGTACCTTAGTGTCAATCTTGTCCCCAGACCCTGCGCGTTTTCAGTCAGCTAAGCAAAATGATCGCGGCAGAACGTATTTGCCTCAGTTTCGCGGTATTTTTGCGCCTCCACAGTTTTTTTTTTTTTTTTGCGCCAAAAAGAGACCTGGCTACTGGTGGTGGCACAAGATAGACGTTAAATCTAATTTATATTCAGTCTTCATAAATCTCTCGAAATTGCTCAGCAAATATGAAACCAAACTAGTACTATTTGTTCACCAGCAAATGGCACAGCTCGCCACCGATTACATGGAGAATCATGGAATAAGATTTCTGAAGCAGTGTGTGCCAGTCAGAATAGACAAAGCTGACAACGGCCTACTTCATGTAACATGGGAAGGATCTGTGACGGGCGAATCGTACCAAGAAACATTTGAAACTGTTTTGTTTGCGATTGGTAAGTCTTTCTGTGGAATGAACTTCGTTTAAAACCAGGTTAAAACTAGAATGAGAGTCTCGTCAACTCTCATTCTAGTTTGTCCACTAACTTTGATGTGTTCCCATTGTCTTTTGTAGACTCTCTCATAATTTAAACTTAATCAAATTTCTGTTACAGTCTACAAGAGTTTCAATCGCCCGTTTACGCGCACACAGGAAATCTTAAATTTTCGAGAATTTAGGGTGCCTCTGAACCCGATAGGCAGAATTTGCCAAAAGTTGTCTTATCCTGTTTATTAAAATTCACTAATAAAAAGTGGGTTTCACCGTGCCATTTTTAAATTATAAGCACTGAAAGCTAAAATTAAGGGTGTTTTTAGCAGGACATACTGTTGCTATGGTATCCTATTGTGTCACGAAAGTGATAACAACGTGTTCACCAATTATTGGGCAGTTTTTTGATATCTTGATTGCAGCTTCAACTGATAAAAGCATGGTTATAATTATAGCACATCAAAATCTTCGGAAATGCTGGAAACTGTTTTGTTCAGCCTCAACTTGTCATTTGTCAAGTCATATTCTACAGAAGTTCCAGCCATGCTTTTGCGTTACCAGAAATTATGCTACTCTAGACAGCAATTTCCCAGTCTTAGTTGCTATGTAATTCCCGTCGAATCAAGTGACTAATAAAGGAGCTTTTAACTTCAGGTAGGAATCCTGAAACGTCTCAGTTGAATCTTGAAAAGGCTGGAGTAGAAGTACATCCGCAAACTAAGAAAATATTGGGAAACAACATTGAACAAACCTCAGCTTCGCACATTTATGCAATTGGTGACGTTCTTGAGGTAAAAATATAACATAGCTGTACTATGTTCAGTTGAATTTTTAAACGATTACTTTTCGAAGAAACTGATTTTGGTACATCGGTGTGCAGGTGAGTCGCTTTGTTGGTTATCAACTTGAAGTCGATAAAGTCGTATCGAACTTGCAAGCGAATGATGTTTAATGACCCACTGTTTAAACAAATTGCTCTTGTTTTCGAGGAAGAGCTATCGCTCTGAAAGTGGTTAGCTTTCCAGATTTGTCGTGGTGGTAAATTTGCTTTTAACATCCACCAGTAAAGCGATTGTCGCAATATCGCACAGTTTTCACCAGTTGATGTGTCCCTTGTCATACTTGCTTCAACGATAGGACCGTCCAGAGCTGACACCTGTGGCCATCAGGGCCGGCAAGCTGCTTGCTGATAGGCTGTTTGGAGGGTCTGACGTCACGATGGACTACGACAGGGTAGGTCACAGAATAACCATGCTCTACGGGATTGATCAAAGGAATACCACCCTCTGTTTTAACACAGTCATACCATCCTTTGTGCAGGTAGAGCATGTGCATATCATCTTGTGCGCGTATTGTAACGTTTTACTGTAAAACTAATAACAACGATATGCCGGAACCTTTCCAATCTGTAGGTAGCTACAACAGTGTTTACACCGTTAGAGTTTGGAACAGTTGGACTGTCAGAAGAGAAAGCCATTGACTCCTACGGAGAAGATAATATTGAGGTCAGTTCATTTTACTTAAATGACGAAAACGAGAAGACTTAGCTTTCATTAGGTTAACTGGCGAGGAGCTGACGCTTGCATTTTCAACACCCATTCTTCAGGTATACCACGCTTTCTACAAACCACTTGAATTTACCGTGCCTGAGAGACACACCGAGCAGTGTTACATGAAGGTGAGACTCCAAACTTTTGTGGAGTTCAAGATGACGTGAATTTAACCCGAGATGTTTTTTCTCCTGTGTTTGCAGGCCGTTTGCTTGCGGGAAGGCGAGCAGGAGATTTTAGGTCTGCATTTTCTTGGGCCTAATGCTGGGGAGGTTATTCAGGGTTTCGCTGCCGCCATGAGGTACATATAGCTTTTAATAGTGTGACGATTTAGCAGTCTCCTGAGCGCTTCAAGCGTGAAACTCGACTAACTGTCAACTAGTGTACTATCTAAATCCGTACAGCTTTTACGATGCGACTACTCGAATCGGGCTACCTAGAAAAAAATTAACCAATCAAAACATAAACTGGGAACAATGGACTGGTAGCTTCTCGTGAAAGCAAGTAACGGTCTGTTTGGCGTGAAAACATAAACACTATCGACTCCGCTTCGTTATAGACACTCTTAGAGATTCAGTTGATTCAGGCGAATTGTCGTAATTATAAATCTCGCTTGAAAAAGTTAGCTTGAAAACTCATTTTGCGACAACTAAACTGAAACCGTTGAAAAGCGTACAGAATTTAGGATCGAAACTAACCAATCAACAAATAGCATAGTTTCCTAGAGCTTTGCAACACCTCCCACTTTGTTCGTATCCTTCAATGTTATTGGTTTATTTAAGTAAAAGATCGCTGTTCTTTGCTCTCAGCTAACGTTCTGATTGGTTAATTCGTTTACAACTGGGACAGTTCTAGTAGTCGCACTGTCTTGAGAATTTTGGGATATATCAAGACAATATTCGGTATGTGTTCAACAGCATTTCTCGTGAACTTTTCTTGATTTCGGGACACTGACATTTTTCAGTTTCAATGCATACTTATGCCTTTTTCTTGCTCTATTCGTTTTTCTTTGTTTGTAAGATGTGGTCTGACTTACAAGAATCTATCCACAACTGTTGGCATACACCCGACATGCGCAGAAGAGGTGGTAAAGATGCATATCACCAAGAGGTCTGGCGACGATCCTACAGTGACGGGCTGCTGAGGTTAATCTGCTCTCACTAACACGTGTGACCCGGAAAATTCCCACGTTTCCTTGCAGTATGTTATTATTATTTTTTGTACTAGGACACGCAGCGTTGCATCATTTTAATTTGTCGTGACAAATGTATTTATGTTATACGCGAATATTTTATCGTCACATTGACCTATTTGATCTCTCTTTAGTTACCCAGCGCATATTTTTGTAAATTTTCGTTTGTGTACCAAAGATTTGTCAAATGTTATTATCTAATCAGAGCACAGTATGAACAGTTGCGCTTTCACGTCATGTTGCTTAGCGACGTCTGCGGGGGAATTCCGCTGCCTAGTTGTGAAACTTTTGATTGTAAAAGCCAACCTCGTACTCAGGACGCCTTGTAATTGAGAAGAAGAGTTCCCTGGGTACGAGTTTGAATAGATACGGACCTATTTTGGAATCGCCAGTAAGATAAAGTAAAAAAAATAGGTGTTTGGTGGGTGTTTTTGGGCTCACAGTGAGAGCAGAAACAATCTTTATCCCTGCAAGAGGAGAGCTTGTATTTATGACGAAAGGTTTTGAAATTGTGTATCACAAGGAAACCTTTCCGAATCAACGACAAGTGAATTTTTTCATTCAGTAGAATTGTCTACTATTAAAAGACGAAAAAAAAACAACAACAGAATATTGTAATCGCATAGATAAATGCTCACTTCAATTGTAGTTGTCATGTAAGGCAGCTCAGTATTGACTGTTTCGTGTTTCGTGACTAATTTTGTAACAAAAATAAAGTTGAATTGGAATACTCTGTAGTTTGCATTGTACTCTCTACGTTTGAGCTTTTAGGGACCTGTTTTCGAAAGGGGATTTGGGGGGAATGTTTCAGTATCGGACAGTTTTCTTCAGAAGTGTCAAGTTTTTAAATTTTATTCCGTTGGTGTTTAAATTTGGGCCACAACTTTCTCAGTGTGAATTTGACTAACTACGTGTTTTACAGGCCATTCGAGTTTCCTTTCACCTCTGTGTCAAAACGAATCTTCATGCAAAAAAGGCTTCCCCCTACAAGTTCATTTTCGTGTAAATCAAACTCATTTTCATATAAAGGTTTTAAACGAGGATTTGTTTTGAAACAGAGGCGCAAGGTAACTCGGAAATGGCCTATTCCATTGCGCCAAACTGAACTGACCATATTTGGAGAAGATGCAAGGTAGGAAAGACGCACATCCGTTTTCCTCTCTCAGAACGAGTTGCCAGTTATTGCTAAGAGCTTATTTCGTCTAATTAATATGCTTTGTAGCTTCAGCTGGACGGAAACTACCTCCAAAGTGTGAATCGTGGGACTGAGTCATGACTTCTTAATTTTGTTTTCCGTTGTGGGCGGCGGGGCAAAGTGAAACACCCCCGAGGGGTACTCCATGATAATGGCCTATATGGGGAGGCTCCGCCCGAAAGGGGTACCTTTTTCAGGCTTCAGGTATGTTCATGAAAGGGTAGGGATTTCACAAGATGAAAGATGCCAAAAGGGTAAGGGGTTAGACCTCGGGGGGGAGCCTCTCTGTATTAAACTTTGTTAAGTACCCCCGGGGAAACACCAAGTTCTGTTATTGCGGGCGACCAGCGGAGCCCGCAATCCTAATCTCAACATTGGTTTCAAACGCATGCGCGGCAGTTATATAGCCTTGCAGTGACTCGAATTTAGCAAAAAAAGTCGTCCTTCCAAATATTTGTCCTTAGGGACACTAAGAACCAATGAAATGAAAGGACGTAATTTTAGCACAGGCGCTTTGACCACGCGAGACAAACACGAAGCAGCAGTAATTTGAGCACAGGCGTTCTGACCGCCAGAAACCAACACCAAGCAGAAGACAATTCTCACCAAAGCATAGCTGTTTCACCTTCCATAGTCAATGATCTTTAATGTAGTTGAAGGGTCAAATAATATGTAAATTTCGCCTTCTTGAAGCTAAGAATGTCAAGAATCACGTGCAGTTCATGCAGAAGTGGCGGTCCATAAATTGGAATGCGCACAACACAATTTTATCACGTGGACGACGTCTATTTCTTCGAAGAATCACGTGCAGCTCATGCATAGCTGGCGCGCCGTCCAATCAAAATCGAGCGTGTGAACTTGTGATCGGAACGTTTCCTGTCCGTGTCTGTTGTTGTCGGGTTACATCAAATGACCTTGACTAAATCAATATGTCCAGTTTATAATCAACAGTGTTTTTATTTACAACGTGAAAAAATAACCATTTTGTCAAACCCAACACAAAATAGAACTAGTGTATAATCAAACTGGTGTTACTGTTTCACAAGGTCAGTAAAACCACTCTTAGGTCCCTTTGTCTCGTTTTAGGGAAAACAATTACCCACACTATGCAACCCTTTATTGCCCTGCAAATATAAATGCCCAAAATGGAAAAAGAACACAACGCCACTGTTTTACAATGAATTCGTTAACCTCAGTGAAACAAATCATGCATAGCCCTCGCCCGCACTTCCTAACCTGTGGTTATTACTAGTTAACTAGGAATTAAAACACCGTTCAGCTGGTACAGCTGACGTATCGAGAGTCAACCCCTGCAGTCAAGTCAGTCACTCGGTCATGCTCTTGGTTTAGTCAGTGTTAATTTTTAGAAAGGAGGTTTGTGACGAACGTTTCATATCTGGCAGCCTGCTTACTTCTCTTTGTTATACTTTCCTGTTAAAAGTTCCGTATCTCGATTCCTGGAGTTTGCCTGGTTGTATAGTTGACCATAGTTAAGTTGTTGAATCGTACCACAGCTGACATTTGTTTATTTGCCGTTCTCTTCGGTCTCTCGACGTTTCTTTAGTTCACAAGTACAGTGGAGCCGTTTGACTGTGTTATAGCAAATTATTTTGTAAAGGTCAAAGACCTGTATGGTTTCCGGACTTGCCGCTGTTATCTGAATGTCGCTTTGTAGAGTTTGACATTTCTGTCATTAGCCATGTGCTTATAATTTGTTTAAGGTGAAAATATGTTTTAGCTCTCTAAGCCGGCATTGGCTCTGGAGGGACTTACTTCTACTCTATATAACGACGCCGGGGCCCATCTGTTTACCAAAATTGTAGCTTCTTGACAGGTCTAATTAACTCCTTGACTCTAGTGTTACAGGCTAATCACTAACGTCAGATAGGCACATCCGAATTTTTCTCTAGTGTTACAGGCTAATCACTAACGTCAGATAGGCACATCCGAATTTTTCAGTTTCGCGCTCGTCAGCTCGCAGAATTTTTTCTTTCCTCGCAGGCTATCCACACATACATGTAAACACTCCTTTGTTCCAATAACATTGTGTCGATTTTTAGTATTTCAGAATCATCTTTCGAGCAAGTTTTATTTGGCTATATGATTTTCAAAGGTGCGATGCAGGTACTTGTCTGTCGGTGTGCCAGACAGCTGTTTCCTGAGTCATTCAAAACTGAAGGCATTTTTCACATAATCTTTAGAACGTGAGTGAACCCGTTCTCGTTAAAATTAGTTGTCAGCCGCATCTAAGCACACTGCTGGGGCTGTTATCCTCTTCGCTGAGTATTCTCCCCCGCATCCGTTTATCGTTGCTTTGGAAAGTTGACTTGTTTTGGATAACGGGTAGGCCATTCTCGGCTAAAAAGGGCTATGGGGACGAACTGGTGACGAACCGGAAGACACGCCCAGATGGACCCATGCCCAGAGTTTCTCGTGCTTCAGCGCGGCCAGGTGGCAAAGCGCCAAAAATCGTAAATAATAATTTGCGATGCGAAGCAAAACGAAGTCATGATCATCTTAGAAATTTACCGGAAGCTCTAAATCCAAGTGCTTTCAAGCAACATAAACAAGATTTTCATGATGCGCAGTGTAGTAACAATTCTTTGACAACCAATGGAAGCAGTTCCAGGAAGAATGAAATAGAATTCAAACATCGACAGCACAAGCTTCGATAAAAGCAGTCTGCAAGGGCAGGCGCGCAACCAACAGACGGGAAAGGTCGTAGATGCAAATGGCTGTTGTCGGGCGTTATTTTGTCCTCGCTGTTTTGCTGCAGCCATGGATCATTCCTAAACTTGTGTTTAGTCAGCAGAGATGCCTCGGTGGATTCGATATTTACTTCATTCTCGACAAGTAAGTCTGTGGTGCAGAAATCGAGTTAAGCTAACAAGTTCTCATATCAGTTAGATACGATTTGTTTTCCTAATTAACTTCATTCATGCAGAAACTTTGAGAAATTAGCCTGCTTATGAAAGTTTCCATTTTTCGTTTACTGTTGTATATTTATTCGTGGCTCCTAACACTTGCATTTTTGTCACAGAGGGAATGAATCTATTCACTTTCAATTTAACGATAATGTGCAAGAGCTGAAAGTGTTTGAATGAATGGCTACAGTCAACAAGTTTCAAAGAGGGAGAGATGTTTTGTTTCAAATTATTTGTAGAAGGCCTAGCTAGTCAAGATGGTCGTATCGGACAAGGCGAAAATTTGGCCTCTAAACTTTCACCATTAAAAACTGCCAAGTTTACCACTTTGCTGATGAGAGATATGTAGCCATGGTGCCTTCAATAGCAGAAAGAACCCCCCCCCCCCAAAAAAAAAACAGTGGCCAGGATCTCATGCTATGTCCATTATCAGTCTTTTAATTTCCATACCCTTCCCACAGACGGTTTTTTGGTCTGAAACTTCCCTCCAGAAATTCCAGGTTTGGTTCATACTTTTCTTTAGACATTTTGACTTTTGAGACCCCCCTACCCCCGCCCTCTTGGAATTTCTACTAACCATGATAGATATTTTCTGGAACCTACAATAATTTGCCAGGGGGGGACTCCCATATAAAAAGGACAGGGGGGGGGGGCTTGTCAGAAAGTTTGAAAAGAACCCCTAAGAGGTACCAAGATCCTATTTTGTGGGCATGACTTGAATTTTTTTCCAACCCAAATGCAAAATGCACTGAGCAAATATAGACCCTGAGGGAGTCATGCTTACCAGTGATATTTTTAAACTGATCATTTGTTTTTAAACTGTTCAGATCAGGAAGTGTTCTTCCAAAGTACTTCCAAGGCCAAACAGTTGACTTTGTGGAAAAGACAGCAGAGAATTTTGTTGGGTAAGTTAAGTTGGAAGAAATTTTGATTTGCTAATTCTTAGATGAAGTACCGCTAATTTTGTTCTGTCAGTGTTAAGGACAAATCAATGCTCTCCAGATTATTCCAAAAGGACAGAATTTAAACACTGGAACACTGAAATGCAAGAGCAAAATGCTGGAACAAAATGTTGAATTGAAACAGACAAACTAAAAAGCATAACCAAACATCTCTTACTGAAACAGCAATATATTTCCCTTCCTTATAACACAAGTTCCTAGACATGCAACACACATAGAGTTTCTATTTGGAAAGAATAAATATATTCTGTCAGTAATTTTTGTAATAAGCCACCACATCACTGAGATTTGTACTCAGGCTCAAAAACAAAATGTGACTTGATGTACTTGACTTATTATGCTTTGACCTGTGGGGGAGTGAAGGGACAGTAAAAAGGCCAGCCAGAAATTTTTCTTCACCAAGCCTCTAGTTCATGTGCAATCACTGCGCGCTTTGTGCCATGACGTAACACCAGAAGCCTTCCCTTTCTTTGCCTACAGTTCTGCATAAGGTCTCACTCTGTCTGCTATATCTAAACATTACAGACTTCACCCCCGAATTAAAAAAAAAACAAAACAGACTTTTAATTTCCAGTTCAAATGTGTTTTTTCTTACTGGCCAATATAAAACCAGTATATAACACAGTCTGCATTCTACAGGGCTGTTATTAGTAGCTGGCAGCCCACGATTATCACTGGCTACTCTGATGAAAATCACCCACTACTACACCAACAAAATGACAAAAGTCGAATGTCAGAGAACTATTAGTAAATAAAAATCTCTCTCTTTTTTACTTTATTCTACAAATTCGATCAAATTCAATCACACTGTTTCAGTGGGCAACAAACCTTGAATTAATTCTTAACATGCAGTGCTGAAAAAACAGTCGTCATCAGACATGGTACTATGTCAGGCCAATTTCTCACTTTTAACGGACATAATTATGTTTGTGCATCTCAGCCTCCTACTTTTCTTTATCAGCTGTCTACTTCAAAACTTATTGACAGCCCTGCAGTCAACTGTATGAACAATTTAAATCAATTAAAATTTGTAGGTGATAATGTCAAATGAATATAATTTTTTATATATTTCAGGAAAGGAGTCCGATTTTCCTTCATTACATTTTCATCACCGACATCCTCTGAGGTTGTTATGAAATTGACAGGTGACAGGTATCTGTTTGTTTGTTGTGTCTCTTTTCTTTTGTGTATCTTAGCTCTTTTTTGTGTTCATTATCTAATCTGTGTTTGTCATCTGAGATTAAAACAGCCCCTTTCACCAGCTAGGCAAGTTCTTTGTCCCAACTTTTTCATTCTTTTGTTTCTTTCTTTAAATATTTCTTCCTTTCTTTATTGTATTAACTTAAATAAATACTTACTGTTTTTTATAATTTTATTTATTTTATTAATCTGCAATTTACTTATATACTTACCGGTGCCTTTTTATAAATCTTTTATATTTTTTTAATTTAATTTTTATTTATTTTAATATATTTAATACATGTATTTATTTTGCTGTTTTTAAGAACTAAAATCAAGGAAGGACTGAATAAGTTGAGAAAAGTTTATCCAGGAGGAAGCACACATATGAGTAATGCTATTTTAAAGGTATGACATACAGTAAGCTATTTTAAGTAAGCTCTTTAAATAGTTGTTACATGCCATGGTCTCTGGTAAAGCATATATCGTGTGGAATATGTCATGTTTTGATTGAGAAAGCAGATGTGTGTTAATTATCATCCAAGTTTTAGGCTTGCGAGAGCTTCTTGTATACAGTTTAGTAATTCTGAAGTCAGGGGTCCTTTCTCATGGTCACCGGGCCTGTTTAATGTGCCATTAGCTTCAGTTTAAGTTGTAGTTCACGCTTTTGGTTGGTAGGTATACTACAGGCCAGGGGTAGATTTAAGAGGGGTGGATTGGATGGCTAGACACCCCCCCTACTTTGTGTCATTGCTTGATTTTTTGGTCCAGGTGCCAATTTTAAATAATTTGTAACTTTTGGTAGGCACGCCCCTTTGATCAGTCAGAGTTTCACATGCCAAGAATTTTCTCACGTTTTGTTTTCTTGATTATTTTATTCCATTTTTTTGTGTTGTTTTGGGACAGGCAAATAATCAAGTAAAAGATCAAGCACGTGAGTTGTAATAATTCTAACTAAAAAAAACATCAAAATAAACATGTGAATTATGGAGTTATGATGCAAATGGGAAATTGGGAGAGCATGTTTACAAGAGTTGCTCTTAGCACAGCTGTGAGCAACTGACTAAGCTTCTCGAGTTCACTCAAGTTTTCTTGATGATGCACAGCTAAAAGCATCAGTCAATTGTATTCTAATGCTGCCAATGGAAATGATGAAGCAAGGTTAGCTTTTCTCATGCCAACAGCTACTGAAAAAACAGTGTATATACAGTATCGTTCTTTCCTGACTGCATATTATTGCATTGAATTATAGAGAGTCAGTCAGCATTTAGTATCTTCATCATTCTGACAGATGGCAAAATTGATGACATGGGTGCAACAAATGAACAGGTTTGTGACTTCTATTATTATAAATAACACTTTTTATTCAGGTAGTGTAGTGCGTTATGTTCAGTCAAGAGTGCAATGTGGCTTGTTCATGTGAGCAATGGCCAAAACAATTTACTCTTGCAGTGCTTCCTTACACTCGGGTATATAAATATTGTTACTAGCAAATTGTTGGGACAACCTGACAGAATGCTTGGCATTAACCTGGGATGGACTTAGCACCCACCCAAGAAGAGTAGGAATATTTCATTATTGACTTGGTGCTGTGGAGGACGCGATACATTCTGGCAACAGTGTATTGGGCCACTCATATCCAAGCACAGACTTAACGTTACCTTATCAGTGATCATCATCATTATTATTTTTACTTTTTGGATATGGACTTGAACATACAGTGTGTCAATCCTCAACTTTTTCGTATATTTCATTACAGTCAAAGAAAGCAAAAAAGGCTGGAACAATAGTATACGCTATTGGAGTTGCTGCGTATGATATACAACAGGTACATACTATTAGTAAGAGAGAGAGAATATATCATCTATAACAAAAAATATTGTATTTAGTACTGATATTGAGCACCTGTTCTGTTCAAGTCTTCTGGGCTGATTGTTAATATTATAAACAAGTACATGTTCAAGTCTTCTTTCCGCAATGCTCTGTATATAAAGGAATTCATGTCTAACAGCCCAGGTCTAAAAGACTTACAATCAGGCAGGCAGATTCTAGGTTTACTTACTTGATGGGCTTGAATAAAGGGTCTTAAGGGAAAAATTTTGAGAAATTCAAATTACAGAAGGACTGTTAATAACTTAAAACATTAAAGAACTGTTCTAGTTGGTAATGGGAAAAGTCTTTCAGGCTAGCAAAAATGACTGTAAGGCTACTTATTAGTAACATTCTAGTTAATTAGATCACCTAGCAAGCGGGAAGCTTTTTTCCTAGTTGCCTTGACTTAGACCTCTCTGCCATGCTTTGCAGTGCCATGCTTTGCAAACAGCCAGCCAGGTAATGCCTAAAAGCTATTATGGTATTAGTAGCATGTTATTTTTTTTAAGTATATCTTTGGTTCATAGCGGGAGCTATACATAAGTACACATCAAATTGAAGTTTCTTAATCTCTCTATTGTTGCAGCTGAATATCTTGGCTAGCAAGCCAGCCGAGGATTTTGTGATGACAGAACCAAGCTATTTAGCCTTGGTGAATCTAACAAGTGCTGTGAGTAAATATTTCTGTTTGTTTTTTTTAATAATTTGATGCAATGTTGTATAGTACTGTTAGTAGTTACTGTTATATTTTTAATTCACAAAACATGAACACCATAGCATTACTTTTACTTGTAGCCATCAGAACTTGCTGAGTGCAACTTCATAAAGGAGGACACTGACAAATGCTCACCATGGCATGGTGCCCCCTATATGAGATGAATGTTTATTTGTAGTTTTGTTTTTTGCCAACTCTAAACCCTAAAAAATTGCATACTTCTTACCACAGGTTGCAAACAGGACCTGTGTTGAAATCACGTCAGTCAATCCCCAGCAAGCCTGCTTAGGTGGTAAGGGCTACTTCCTATTAGTCTAGACAAAAGTTTAAAACTGAAGAAAATGTATAGGGTGTGGCATGGGACCAGCACCGTCCAAGGTCAGTTAATTTTAGTGATAAGTCTAGTATGTGGGTTATTCTAGACACTGAAACAATATGATGAGTTCACAAATTATTTGGCAGGCGGTACTTGTAAGTCAGATGTAAAGCATATGCATTAGGAAGGCTTCTTAGCAGTACAAAGTCAACCCCCGTAAGCGGGCACCCTTACTTACAGCAAGAAAGAGTATCCACTTAAGAGAGGTGTCCGCTTATGGGAGGTGAAAAATGTAGTGTTTGTTGTGGCTGGGACCATGACTTATTGTCCACTTACAACGAGGTATCCACCTACAGGAGGTGTCCACCTACATGAGGTGTCTGCCTCCAGGAGGTGTCTGGTAGCATACAATCCTGGCCAAAAACGTTTGGGACACTTTCTCATTTTTCTATAAAAAAAGCATTTCAATCCATCCCCCCCCCCCCCCCCTGAACAATGTTGGTTGTCGGGAGTCACAGATGTATCACAAATATGCTTCAGTCAAAGGACTTCAGCATTGTTCAGGGGGAGTGGGGGAAAAATCTTTTTAAGGCTATTTGTATGACTGTAAATTGTTGGTTTCCCGCAGTTTCCACGTAAAAAAGCGAGAACAAAGGGAAGTGTCCCAAACCCTTTTGGCCAGGATTGTAGGGTCCACTGTACCAATAATTCTTTGTGTTAATTCCACAGAAAGCAACTCAGTCACAATGTATGGACGTGGCTTTGAGAAGTTCAACTCTGCTGAGTCACATTCTGTTCGGTGTGGCTTCAAGTTTAATAACACATATCGTCAGGGTATGCTGTATTGTAAAATAATAATGACAAGATAGAAGTCTGGTACAATCCAACTCGAAGAAATTTGCGCAGTAAAGCTTCTCGATAACCACTAATTATTACGCCTCGCCAATTACACAATGATGCGGTCATGACTACAGATGTGACCCTTTTTTCCCATACAAACCTACCTACTGGATTTATGAGATATTTATTGTATACAACTGTAAAACAGGGAAACTATGAATAACTTATGAATTTCAGGATTTAAATTGCTGTGAATTGCATTTACAATATTAAATTTGTTTCGTCAATATTTATACAATGTACCTCAGAGTTAGCCAGCCAAATTGATGATAAAAACTGATTCTTTTTGTTTGAGTTTTGCTTGTTGATTATTTACACTCAAATTTAATGTTCTGATATTCTATCTTTCTACAAACAGTAACAAAAGCCAGTTTAGTTGAAGAAAACCAACTAGTTTGTCCCGTGCCTGTTTTATACGACACTGAAAGGTAAATAACACGAAAAAGCAACTTATAATTTTGCAAATTATAACGTAATGTTTTGTTTGTTGCTATATAAAGTTTGATTATTTTTCTCATTGGTTCCTACTTAGCCAATCAAAATCAAGTTAGTCAAGTTTCAAGTTTATCAAGTTTATCAAGTTTCATCAAGTTTATCAAGTTTATTAAGAGAAATAAAGAAAAATAGTCTGAAGGCGGAGTCGTCAAAGTAGTCACGTGCTGCAAAATGACACGTTTGATTGGCTGAGAAGTTTGGGAAACCGACAAAAAGATGTCAAAGATTAGTTTCACAGTTATCCTACGCCCTCAGGAAGCCTTGTCTGACATCTTTCACAGTGGAGCGCAGATCTCAGTTGATCTATCTGTAAAAACGTGTTTCGCTGACAATTTGTCGTAATAATTTTGTTCAACCTTGTGGAATATCTTGCCAAAATGTTCAAATGTTGTTGTTTATAGTGGTTGATGCGTTTAGCTGCAACTAGCTAGTTCATAGGCATGCCACTTAAACTGAAAGAAAGAAGTATTTTAAAAAAAACACACATTATAAGCTTTAAAATCCCAACTGGCGGAAGGCAGACCAGTTGGCTATTTACAAGCATGACCGATGAGCTGAACTAGGGTCTACCGAGAAACAACTTTAGGTCCGCGCTCAGACACGCAACCTCCGTATTTCAAGTCTGGCGCCCTAACCACTTGGCCACACTGTCGCCTTAGCCATCTTGTTACGATAGATGAGTACGAAGTGATATTCTGCGCTATTTCACAACAGAAATGTCAATTAAACATCACTTTTATTTAATCTTCAGTGTTCTTATGTTGCAAGTTTCGTTGAACAGCGGAAAGACATTTGTCTCCAGCAATGTCAACATTACAGCCAAAAACTGCACAAAAGTGGAAAACGGCACAAAAACAGGCTCAGAAACGGAGAACGAAACAGAAAGCGGAGGCGACGCCAAACCAGAGGTGAGGTAACTTTCCCTAGGTTCACGATCTTTATATTCTCATAGCCTATCTGCTTGGTAAAGTACTTACATTGTGAAGAAATACATTCCATGAGCTCGAGTTGGATATGAAGTGATAAAATAACCAACGAGCACGTAGCGCGAGTTGGTTATAATCACTTCATATCCAACAAGGGCGAATGGAATAATTGTTTTAGTAAATTCTCAAACCGGGTTTTGCCGCTGATTTTTATTTCGGCCATTATAGAGGGCTGAAGTTGAAAACTTCGTGCAGAAAATTTTTAAACTTGGCACACTATTTTCCATATGGTGTAAAACTCCGACTATTGGCTCATAGTCGGAGTTTTTTAGCCAATCGAAAAGCTAGAAATGCAATAGTCGGAGCTGAGAATTTACTAATTAACAATTAGACCCGTAGCCCGAAAGGGCTACGGGTCAATAGCCCATTCGGCTTCGCCTCATGGGCGAAGGGTCTAATTGTTTTAGTATCACCCAACTAGTTGGACAGAAAAGGCAATAAAAAGGTTAGCAAATGCAAGTTGAAGAAATAGTTATTTGGGGAAAAAACTAAAGAAAAACGGGCGAATTTCGCTACTCAATGACTATTACTAAAAGTCCCCTAGTAGCGTAGCCAATCAAAATGCAGGATTTGCATTAGTCCACTAGTTGGGTGATACTAATATATGATGGTCTCTATTGGGAAGTAACTTATTGTGATGGAATTCTAAGGGTAGAAAGAAAAAGATGGTTTTCAAGAGAGTTGCTTGTTAAAACGTTGGCTTAGCGACTTGCTCGTTTTCTTCAAAAAAGAAAACCCAATTATTTTCACCCATTCTAAAACAGCTAATTAATTAACCACAATATTTTATCTAGTATTTTTGTGATTTCACATATAGATTGATCTTGCGTACAAATCACCACTCATGTTTTCTTTGATAATTTAACAGAGTGGTAAGAGGAGTGGATTGGGTTTAGCTGTGGCCTTGTTGTTTCTATTCGCTTTCCTTATTTTGCTTGCTGTGTGGTGGTTTTGGCCTCGTATCGCAAAAAGGGTAAGTCCCCGCGGTTGATATTCAACTTTTCGTTCTGTTTTCAACACAATCTTCAATCTAAAAATGCCACTGTCGGTATAAGTTTTTAAGACCAGTCCTGTCGACCTTACTCCTAACATTATTTTTTTTTAGGATTTTGTCCAAAACTCTGGCAGTCCAATATTTAAGACAGAGCAGTGATAAGTGTTTTAATGAGACATTGTCGCGCTTTGTGCTATGAGCCGGCTGTTGTGAGCCTGTCAGTCAACGGCTGCTCAAAGCGTGGATAGCCATACCCCCTTGGCTATTATGACACGTAATTGGAAGGCTAGATAACACTTTCCATCGGATAAATCTGCGCTATGCAGGCCTGTGGATTTGTTGTCACTTATCCAGGATAGCGATCGGTCTCCTACATAGCGTTATACATCCATTGAACAAGCAGAACCAGAACGTGTTTCAGAAAGCTTTAAAATACGCCAAAATGCGCCCTGGCCTTGTTGAAATTTCTAAAGCGCGATCACTCCCGCTTTCCCCTCTCTTGTATACTTGCAGCTCATTTTATATTTATTATTTTTCAGCCCCCTCGTAATTACCAGCCAGCTGTCACGTCAGAACCGTCAAAACCAAAAGCTCCCCCACCCCGTCCACCTCCACCAGCCCCACCAGCCCCACCGGTAGAGAAAACGGTTAGTTGTTTTGCAGCGTTTTAGACGAAGAACATCATTCTATGATTGTGTTACTTTTGGTTGGAGATAGTCACGCTCTGCGTGACATGCATTACCTTATTAATCTGCAATTGAATATCTTCACTGAAAGACTACAAGTAGTCCCTTTTTCGCTTAGTCCACCGTGCGTGACGCGAAAAAAACCGCGAGATCGTGTGACTGTGACGCGAAAAATGGCCGCGCGAAATCCTAGGGTAGGAATTCGCGCGGCTCTTTTTCCCTCGCGGTTTATTTACGGTCTCGCTCGACGGACAAAGCAAAACAGGTACTACTCGTCTACTTCACTGACACTCGTCATGTCGCGTTATAAGCATATTTTCACGTAGACTTGGGAGTCAACTTCAAGGGAGTTTTACATGTTAGTCACGTGAACGTTTGTAACATTTTTGCTTATATGTGGACGAACGACATTTTACAAGTGAACTTTGAAAGTTCACTTGTTTTCAACTTTTCATACAGCTTCCAGTATGAAACTGTAGTTACAAAGGTTCCGCTGTGTATCATGGTCGCCTCAATTGTTGGTTCGTTTTCGTTTCAAGACGGTTTTATTTTTCCTCATTTAGGCGTCAGGCAGAACAAAATGGCCGACTGTTGACGCGTCATTTTACGGTGGTGGAACTGCTGGAGGCATTGTTCCCGTCAGGGTGAGTGTTGGGCTCCCGTCAGGGTAAGTGTTGGGCTCCCGTGAAGATGGGTGTTGGGTTACTGTCAGAGTAAGTGTTGAGCTCCCGTCAGGGTGAGAGCTAAGCTCCCGTCAGGGAGAGTGGTGGGAGGCGTGGGTGGCATCAGCTGATGGTTTGACGGGAGCCTTATGTTGTTCTTTAGGCAAAACATCCCAGTGCCCTCCCCACCCAGCAATATAAAGAGGTATTTTGGGGGCAGGGGTAGGAGGATTAGGCTTGTCATGACTTGGCATCTATCAGGCCAGCAAAGAAACAAAAAAATCGAGACAGTAGTGCATTACTGAAAGTACTGCTAAACATAGTTTTTCCTGTAGCTAGTTGAAAGACTCTCCGTATTCAACACTGATCAATGTCTTGTTTTGCAGGTGGACTGGGGAAACAAGGGGTCGACGGAGGCTGGAGCGAGACTTGCTAACGCTAAGGTAACGACTGAAATCTGTTTAATGCTTGATGCCGTGCCTTTTTGCTTTTCACCGAAAGAACCCATTCCCAGCGGACTGTTTGTTGTGTGAAGTGGAGTAGATCTTTTACCTTATTGTTTATGACGATGAAAATTTCAGATACTTTGACAGCAGTGCATTGATTGACGTGCATTGATTATTGACATCATTTTTGACTTGCTGCTTTATTTTAAATTAAAGACAATTTGAAACTCTCCAGTGAAAATAAATTCTTTCCCCGAACACTCTCCTCTCTGTAATAAGCTTCTTTCTATCCGCTCTTCTCCCCTCTAGAAATATGAAAATTACTTACCCAACCTAGTAGGAGTGGTTCTTTCCCATAGGGTATAGACCATATTTTTGGTGAGGGCGCTGCATAATTACTATATAATTAATATATCGTACAAATCGAGCCACGCAAAAGACACATGAAGCAAACAAAATAATCCTTACAATACATGATGCTGACGTTGTGACATATTTGCTTCTTAAGCCATTAATCGAAAAAGATCCTGACGAAGCAGAAATGGCAACTGCTGCGACAACAAAGAGATCTTCAACTCCAGGATGCTGGACAGCTGCAAAGGTAACTTAAAACTCTTTCTTTTATGTTGCTAATTTTCTCAGCTTTTAAAGGACGCTAACGCCTTGAAGACTGAAGGGCTAGCTAAATAAAAGCTATAAAAGTGAAATGTTTTGTTCTCTGTCGAAATTCTCGCTGTGGATCGCCTCATCCGAGTCTACGCGACGATTTGATAGATTGAGAGCTCGTGAGTTTGACGTAAGCCAAGTTCCTGTAAAGCAACGGCTTCCTTGTAATTACGGTGATCTCGTTTTTTCTCTGCACGTTTTTAGATAAAAATTATGGCTGGTGTTGATGCTGTATCAGATGGTTATCGTCGAGTCGCCTCACACAGACCACAGCGTGGTGGGCACGTAAGTTATGTTTGTGTTACGATACACACTTATATTAACTGGTGTAGTGGTTCTCGATGTTGTTACAATGATATTACAGTGAAAACGCTTATGTTACCCTTGCTGTTGATTCAAACCTTAGAAGAAAAGCCACTGGCCAATCAGAGATGAGCCTCTATCCCATTAACCAATGAAGTGCTATCCTCGAAATGGTCCGGGCGAGTTTTCCCGTTCATTTTCTCATTCACCATTTAGCTCTTGCTTCTCTTTCTAAAAGCAAGTTACAATCGTATCACGTTCACTCTTGAATACTTTGAAGTCTTGGGAATCTTTGTTTTAACGCAGTTGCTAGGCTCAGTCACAACTGTTAAATTCAAATAGATATTCTGAACACTCACAATAATTAAGACCTATTTTAACTATCCTCAACTCTCTCCCCAAATCCCCCTCTCTTGACCTTCCCCCACTCCGGTCTCCTATCATAGCGGAGCAGGACATTCCCCCAGGGCATTTTTCTGAGGGAGTTGTTTAGTCCCGTCGTAGACTCTGATCCAGGCTTGCTGTTCGTGCGTAGTTCACCGGCGTGTCTGACAGAAGTGTCCAGGGCTCCTCTAAGGTAGCGCTTGTTACCAAACCTCCTCGCTGCAGCGCAAAGTTAGCGACTACGAATACCTGCGAGTCACTGGGAATTAAATTCACAAATGCTGAAGTCAACTTCTGACAGTGATAAACTCTGAGATAGAGCAACGAAGGAGAGCTCGCTACAAACTGTGAAAGTGCGCTGTTCGTGACTTCACTACTGTAACTAAGATCCAGGATTTGAAGCGAATTGCAGTGACTTTGAAGCGTTGCGTGACTCTCAAGCATGGCATCAAGTACCTGGTCTGTGATTGCGTGACCATATCCGCAACAGCAGAGACGGAGATATCGGAGAAAACGGCAACGAGGTAACATGGACTTGAGCCCAGCTTGGGTCAGATGTCGGCACCACGAGAGATCGACCTCGGTAATCACCGACCTCTCCCAGCGAACCGCCGTAACCGCGTCGTCGGAAACACTCGTGCCGTCAAGCACTAGCGAAGTCAGTGACGAACAGCTATCGACTAACACTGGGAGACTCACTCCTCGAATGTTGTGGCATCTTCGGAGACAAAGTGATCGAAGAGTCGTGCAATTGTCCGCGAGATATCGTATCATTTGATCTGTGAGCGAAGTACAGTAACTGAACTCTAGTATTCTCACATCCTGCAACGAGGAAAACAAACGACGTTTGTCGACCTCTGTTTTGAGAATTTCGAAAAATGAATTACTAAGGCCGAAACACTGCAATCCTTGTAGACAATGACTAATAGCTGTGAAGGCGCTTGGGTGACCAGAACTGTGGCGAATATCCAACTTTGTGAGATGCTGCGGAAACGATTCCGTATTTACCAGAAAGTCTTCAACAAACGTTACCGATCCCAGGCACAGAACCTTCAGTTGTTTACAGTTCTTGACCAAAACTTGGAAAACCCTAGGAGACAGTATGAACCGGCCAAGATTGATCTTGTACAATAAGGGCGCCATACGACATCGAATGAGTCTGATCAGACAGATTTCGTTTAGCTTGTGAAAGCGCTTAAGGTTCACGGATTTCCACAGACAGCTGTCGTATGCGATAAGCCTCCAACTCCTACACGCTTGTGCTACTCGACATAAATCTGTCACACGGAGAAAACTGAATATGACAAGCAACGTTGTATCAGGAAAATCTTGAATATGCATTTCTCAGGATGGCGTTTGCAAAATTCTTTTGCTGTCCTTCTTGCCTTTTGGAGCGCGCGCCCCGCTTTGTAACGTCATGATTTAAAATTGCTTTGAAATTCTTAATTGGGTGATCGTCATAATCAATAAAATTGATTTGGAGAACAAAGCGGTTGAAACTTTCTTGATTGTTTTATGCATTGTAAGGAATATCCTCCAGTTAAGAGCATTTCCGACTTTTACTTCTTAAGAAGGCTTTTTCGTTAGAAGGCATTGTGCTGAGAGCTCAGGACTATCCCAGGATAACCAGCAAATATGGTCTGATTTTGTACAATGATACTCCAAAAATCATACACCTGAATCCATCAGGAACTGAAGGATGGCAAGAATGAAAATGCATTACAACATGTAAAGAAGGTGTTCAAAACTATTGCTTGTTTAGACTGGGTCTGTTGTGACTATAGAGCAAGCGAGCTTACAACTATGAAAAAAAAATCAACGAGAATTTGATGATGGTAGGCTTTGTGAGAATGTGGTATTTTGCTCAAGAACATATTAGGCCCCCGCCAGTGCTCAAGCCCAGACTATTTGACCTGAGTGTTCTAACCCTGACTATTCGATCTGGAATCCACCGCCACCGCCTATCCCATTCTCTGTCTCCTCCGCAGAGGCTCAAAGGGTTTTTCTTCGGGTGGGGAGGATCTGCTGAGTAATGTAAGTGCAGGCACAGGGTTACCGGCTGCATTCGACTTTGCGCCTGCGAACACTTCGCAGATTTATATAACGAACGTTTGAACCTCTACGGAGGAGAGAGTCCCATTCTCTCCCCTCGCCTCCCCCCTCGTGTCCTCGACCGTCCACACTCATCCCTTGTTCTCTTCCTTCCCCTTCCCCTACCCCTACCCCTCCCCTCCCCTCCCCTTCCTTAAATAAACTTCATCGTACTGCGCCATTATATCAGGAACTCGTGAATATGATTTATATTGTTGTTTTTTTTTTCCAGTGGCTGTATTCGTCCGACCCTACAGTGTGATTGTGTGGATAAAAGCTGACGGCCGTGATAGTAACACTTGGAGATACACAGAATATTGTCAGTCAGTGCGCGCTTTACACATTTAGCAGCAAAACCGTTTTAAAGTGCACCAATTTGTAATGAATATCTATAACAGTTGTAGATAGAGTGGAATGAAAAGGATAAAGGTTTGGAAAGAGCTCTTAGAATTTTTTTTCTTAAGTAAACATTTGGTCAATATCAGCTGCTATAGTAAAGAATACATCTGTGTTTTGTAGTTCAGGCGGAACATTTCTGTTATAAGTGTTTCTATTTTATTCCAGTCGCAGTGTATTTGAACTATGTGAGTAAAATACATGTTGATGCAGGCAGGCAAAGCTTAAAACCAAACATAGGTAGCCATTTTAACTACAAACATTTTTAATCCGAGTCGGACACGAACTGCGCATGCGTTATTTATCTTATTTTTTAAACGTTTTAGCTCCTAGTCTATTTTTAATGGTTAAATCTGCGCGTGCATGTTTCCTTACTTATGTGCTAAACATGGAATAGAAATTAGAATACCTTAGATTTGATATTGCTTGTAAATTTATGCACAATAAAATTTTGCTGCAGGAAGTATATCTGTCTCTGACATGGGGTATACCCTAAGGGAACGGCGATACAAGGAGCTCATAAGGAAACGCACAAATAAATGCACTGGGAAGGCATGGAGAACGCACCCCGTAAGGGAACGCAGCTCTAACACGCAGGGGACTAACGGGGGAACCCCCACGGAATACAGAAAGGAATGCCCGGGGAAGGTATGCAAGGGAACGCAGCTCTAACACGCAGGGAACTAACAGGGGAATCACCACGGAACACACAAAGGGAATGCACGGGGAAGGTATACAAGGGAACGCAGCTCTAACACACAGGGAACTAACAGGGGAACCCCCACGGAACACACAAATGGAAGGTATGGAGGACTCATCCTGAAAGGGAATGCACGGATAACACGTAAGATGCCCTTGAGGGGTTGCACGAAGAATTGCGCTGAGGAAAGCAAGGGGGAACAAGGGAAACGCTAAGGAAATATTTAGTGAACGCACGAGGGAATACACGAGGAAATGGACAGGAGAACCATGGTGTAACTTTGGCAACCTTCCTTACACATGGAAAGCAAGGAATCCACTGAGAACCAGTGGGGGAACGCGGGGATTTGCGTATAACGGCACGCACGGAAAGGGCACGGGAACCCAGGGGATGCATGAGAGAACGACCTGTGTAACGAAGGGGAAAACGCATGGTGGAGCCCTCGGCGAATGCACGGGGAATACATAATAATTAATAATAATAGAGGGGGACCCACCAATAAAAAACACAAGGGGTGTGTTCCACCGCACGGGGAATCCACTGGGAGCATATACCCAGGGAACATACACAGGGGAAAAATGGACGCCTCCTTTTCCTCGCGCCAAGACCCCGCCGGTTAAGAAAGACTGACGGACACGAGGTGCTTGGAAGATTTTTCCTTCAAACCTTTGCCTATCGCCGTGTCTACATTTCAAGTAACATGTCAAAAACGAGTGCGAGTGTTTTATCAGAGGTTCCAAACACCGAGAAACAGAAGAAGCACGAGGCCGCAGGTCGAGTGTTGTTATTGTTTTGAGGTGTTTAGCATGAAACCCCTGATGAAACACGAAGCACGAGTTTTTGATTTATTCAGTGTCACGTATTTGGCATTTTCCTTTTAAAATGCTGTCATATGCATAATTTATTGTATCTATTTACCATTGGTATTACAACATGTGGGAAACCGAAGCGTTTCGGTTTAGGGAGCCAAAAATGGTAGTGAAAGAAGAAGATCTAGTCGATAAAAGCCATTCCTGCCTCCAAAAAGTATAACGGAAGTAAATGGGCTGTAACCATTTTTAACGAATGGCAAACTGCGCGAAAGGTTCAAGTGCCTGTATTGGATTCCGGAGGCATGGTTAAAGATTATGATCTGCACAAGGTTGGAGTACTGTCAACTCGAATCGAAGATATGGAATTATTGGCTGAGCAAATTTGTCATGGAAGTAGCGTGGAGAAAGACTCCACTAAGGTGCGGGATTGCAGAAAAGAACCTTGCATCTCATTTGCACCTCATTAAAGACCCTAAAACTGTGTATCGCATCGTATGCGGGAGATAAACTAAGAACGGAGTTAGGAACCGAGTTAGGAACCGAGTTATAGTTATCAAGTTAATAATGAATTTATTGATCATCGATGATGATGCGAGGCAAAATAGGGTAAGTTGAAAGAGACAACACGACCCCTACCCGCCCTTATCTCAAATATCTAGGTTTTTGTTCAAAACCAAGTTGACCTAATAATTTTTAATCTGTAGGAGCTTCTACACTGCTGGTAAAGTTTAGGACTTTTCGCAGGTTTTCATAAAAGGGTAGTTGGAACGCTGGAAATTGAAATTGAGCATTGGAAATTAGTGCATTATGTATTTTATTCAGAGACCCTATATGGCGTAAATAAGCAGTAGGCAGTTTTCAACGGTGTTGTACTTTCTTTTTATGAAACGCGACGAAGGGCGTGGAGGATACGGGAGGAAATGAATCAAGTGAATCAACAGGTTTCACCTGGTTAGACCGTCATATCGGAGGTAGCCAGTAATTCAGGTTCTAGGGATGACCACTCATTATTAAACAACTGTAGGTGAATCGATAACACTCTAACTTTAAATAGAATTTATACCAAAAAATACTTTCTCTTAAATAACACTTAAATTTTAAAAATAGGTTTTATACCAAATAAATAAATAATTTCGCACAATAATTTCTCTTTGAATTAATTCCAAGTCGATCACACAACGAATCAATGAAAAATAAGGCTATGATGCTATTGAAATCTTGAAAATGAGTCCGTGCTCCACCCCTGAAAAGAACTTAAAATTAAATTTCTTCTCAGGGAGGAACAAAGACCGAACGTGAGAGAGTGGCGGAAATCAAGCCTAGGTTTTTTCAGATTAAAGTTCAAAGTCTTCGTTTTAGCCACAGGAAACTGAGACTGTTTATAGTTCCAGAAAATTACCATACCCACATCCAAGGAAGCTTATAGGAAATTCTGAAGGAGAGAGGGTTTCAAAGAAAGTATGAAGATAAACTTTAATTTCTAGAGGGGTAGGGTGGGGGTTCAAATCAAAACCCTTCAGTGGGAGGGGTATGGATATTTACTGGAATAACAAGAGTCACTAGAAAGAGAGTCCTAGAGGGGACTCAAGACAATGCCTTTGATAGTCGTCCAGCAGCAACACCGGATCTATCTGAATCATCGGTGTGCTGATGTACGGGTGTCGTGCCTTCAGACATTCCCACTGGCAGTGGTAATAACGATTTGCTTCACTTGAAAGCCTTCAGATGCCAGTTGCATCGAAGTATATGTCCCTCTCCTTGTGCATTCAATATGGCGGCGCGAGGAATTCTGTTGTTTCGGTTTTCGTGAACGGCCGGATGGCAATCAATAACAGTTAGTGGCAAAACTTCTGAAAACTTCGGTTCCCAACTCGGTTCCTAACTCGAAAGGTAGGTATCCTCAACACGAGTGCGCGTTAACAAGTGTGAGACAAAGTTTGACAAAGAAACGCCACTTTCATGAAGAAAGCCAAAAAACTGCTAAAAACCTTAAGCGTCGCGTATGGTTCCTGAAATAGCGTCCAAAGTACTTTTTACCCTGCTACTAAAGTCATACGGCTGTTATGAAGCTCAACACGAAATGTTAACTGAGTCCGGCGAACGCAAGTGGTTGAAATATTACTTGCGAAGGTAGAATACAAAGAAGTTGATACTAACCATTGGCAGAAATGGGTGTCAAACGACTTCTCTTCCCCAAACGCCGACGACATTTTTCTTCAAAGTAAGAAATTACTTCTCGTGAAGGAAGACCTTTCTCCGACGGCAAACATCATAAAATGACAAACAAGCACCTCAGATCACCAACAGTCATCGTGAATATGCAAAATGAGATTAGACCAATCAGCTAACAAATACTTGACGAATTTTTAACAAACAACACCTTTTGCACGCTTTGTTTAATATGCTGCAACATTGCATTCCTTTGTTAATAATACACATGAAAAAAATACTCGATTCTGATTGGCTGAGAGCAGTGCAGTTCAAGTGTAACACCAGTGCAAAAAGTGTAACACCGGTGCAAAAAGTGTAACACCAGTGTAAATTACACATCGTAATTCTGGATAATGATTGGCAGAAAGACAATGAGACATTTTGTAGGCCCAATGATATCATGTAAAGCACTGACACAAATTTTGTACGGAAACACTGAAAAACGTTTTCTCGAATGCGAAAAAAATGGCTTCAAGAAACCTCTTCTGGCAATTTTTCTGCGCGAAGCGGCTCGTGCAATTTCAGCTTTTTGAAAAACTCACTCGTGCAAATTAATTCCAAATTGAACTCGAAACCGTATGATTACCTATACTAATATGGAGTCCATGTGAACCAGTGTGTATTAAGCTTTTTTAACAGTTCTCGAATGCTACGATCCGTTCACCCTGAATGCCTCACTGAAACCGCAGGATGGCTCGACTGCAATTAATTAAAGTTCAGAAAAAGTGGCATAAGCAAGATTGTCTAATAAGTCATCAAGTCTCAACGAAACAATCGTTCTTTTTAATAAAGCTATAGCTTTTTGTGTTTCGTCTATGGAAGGAAACCTAAAATGTGTCCGCGTGAGTCCGCGTGACATTTTCGGTAGTCCTTGCGTCACTAGTGCCAGTCCCAAGCGTAGAGAGTCTCGCCCTGACGGTGTCGAAATTTCACGCAATTTGATGGAAAAGAAAGCTTCTGCTTTCTCCATGACCGTACCTTTACTAGGAAGGAACTCACGGGAAACCCAAGGGGAAGGCGGAGGGTTGCGAATAGCGAAAGGAAATGAAGGAAATTCAGGTCTTTGATTAGCCATACATCTTTATAAACTTATGCGATACCATAAAAGAACTCAGGAGGAAACGCGCAAATACATAAATAGGCAATAGGCCATTTCCGAGTTCCCTTTTGCCTCCGTGTCAACACGAGTCTAAATGCGAAACCATTCAAATGAAAATGAGTTTCGCCTACAGGTTCATTTTCATGCAAATCAAACTCATTTTCATTTGATCAATGGTTTCGCACTTAGACTCGTTTTGAAACAGAGGCTCAAGGGACTCGGAAATGGCCTATTGAGAGATGGAGGACGCACACTGTACGGCAACGCACGTCCAACACGTAGGGAACTCACACGGAATGAACGTAGATTTGCACAGAAAAAGCTTGGGAAATGCAAACCGTGAGGGAAGACATGAATATCACGCAGGGAACTCACATGGGAGCGCACAAAGAATTCACAACAATGTACGCCGTAAGGGAGCGCAGCGGATAACGGGGAACTAACAGGGAACGCCCACGGAAAACGCAAACAAATGCACGGGGAACTCATTCAGGAAGCATCAGGTATGCCAGGAACGAACGGATAGCACGTAGAAACATTACGGAGGAAATGCACAAAAGTTTGGAGGAACAATGGAAACATAGGGAACGCGAAGTAGATAGATAGTAAACGAATAAGGAGGAGATGCTCAACGGAATGCATACGGGAACCATGCTGTAACTATGGGGAACCTCCGAGCACAAAAAACGAAAGCAATCCACTGGGAAGAGATGGGAAACCCAGGGATTCGCTTATAACAACACGCACGGGGAAATGAGTGAGGGAACGACATGTGTAAAGGAAGGGAAAACATATGGGGGAATCTTCAGCGAATGCACGGGCAATATAGCAGGGAAACCACCCATATCTCAGGGGGAACTGGGAACGCATAACAGATGAGTGAGCCAATAGGGGAACGCGCAGCGACTAAGCAGGGGAAGCTGCTAGCGAATACTGCTTCAGTCCTCTTTGAAATGAGGTTTGTTTTCCAAGATGTGGGAAGTTCAAGGCACTCCTAAATATCAAAACATGGTTCTATGAAATCTACGTTGTTTAATGAAAGATGCTCTAATTAAAATGTTAATTATTACGAAACAGTAATTCAAATAAATACGTTCATACAATCGTAACAGTTAAAAGCGTCCAAAATTATCAGTGAAGTGGTGTTCAAGTGGCTGTCGCAAACAATCTTTATTTCTGCGGTTAGGCCTACCGTCCACACTAATCCCTCACGAAAACGGAACTTTTCTAAAACGCTCTTCAAACCCAAGGAATTTGAAAACGCGGGCTTTTCGTTTTCGTGTGGACGGAAAACATTTTTAAAACAGAGCTTTTCCGAAAACGATGGCGCCACGATAATCATAGGATTTCTCACACCGTGTTTCCCTTAGACACAAATCCAAATTGGCCGGTCATTGCGTTTTTAAATTCCTCCGCTGTAGTGTGGACGGAAAAAGCTCTCCGGTGAAGTGGGTTGCTTTCTGAGATCTGTGATAATCAAGTTTCCAGTTAAAACCAAGACCGCGCAACGAAATGGCTTACGATTCAACTGTACAGTGTTAGTCTTAACATGAAGTACAAGCAACTACTTACAACTCCGTGCCTCGTCCTGGTGAACGCTACAGCACTTTCATCCGGGTACCTATGAATATTTTACTTCAAACCGAGACTAACACCCTACAAATGCGTCTTCAGTCTTTTTATTCAGCGGTATTGGCTAATTCGAAACTAGGCACATGGACTACAAACCTCTTGCGACGTTCTTGACCAAAGCGAACACATTTCGTCCTAGAGTAAAACCTTTCATATAAAAGCGAACGAAGTAAAACTCATTTTGCCTCCTGACTCGTTTTCAGATGGAAACAATGACGTATTGGTATGATATTCGAGCCACATACTCCAGCCAATCACAGTGATGGCACTATCTTGTCAACCAATCAGAGAAAGTCAATGGTGATTGGCTTGCTCAAATTTTCCCGCCCTAGACGCCGTCCACGCCATTCCCTGAATTGTGATTGGCTTACTGCATTTTTTCCTCAGCGGTGATTGGTTTAAAAGATTTGTAATGCCCTAACTTCCTTTTCTTTGTTTACAACAGTCACAAGAGAACCATTTCAAGACGAACAGCAGCTAAGCTATCAAATTCATTAAGCAATTTCAAAATAATTCCGAATTCTTAAGCTGTCTTTTATGATGTATAAGAAAAGATAATCGGCTCACGTTTGTCTAAATTATATATATCTTAATGCAAACCCAAAATAAACGTCTCTGACTAAAGCATTTCTAATATATGCGAAAACAAGTTTAAGAAATTCTTCAAAATAATTAAATTACAACCACTAAACTAACCACATGTAGTTCTTTGGTAATATTTTCTCATACATAGCAGCTTTTTCTATTATTATTTTTCCTGTTTATCTTGTTAACTTCTTATAATAGAAGTACTCATGCGATTCTTAAACACGAATCCTAAACCGGTTCAACCAGTTTCTGTTTTTCTTCATGATACTTGTTTAGCGTGTACCTGGAAGATTTAATCAACGTGCGATATTTTTTTTCTCGGTAACTTAATAACAAAACCACAAGTAACTGTTCGTTTGTGGCCTGGTAAATTTACAAATGATGGACGTGCACAAACACGACGAGGTCATATTTTTAAATATTTCCAGCACGTAATAATCTATAGCGAATTCCGTTTTTCTTATCTTCAGTCCATCCGGGACCTAGTATTCATCTCCTCTTATCATCTGTCGGATTCTGAAGAAAACAGAAAAAAAACACAGGAAATTACTCACAAAAGCTCAAAGTTACAAAGGCTAGCAGGTACAAGGCTTAAAAACGGGTTTAACGATTCAAAAGAATAAACAATATGTTCCAAATTCTTAACAAGCACCAAAAACACATTTAGCGTAGTTTTTACGACTAAAATTAGTTTTCTTTCAACAAGCTAGCTTAGCTTATTAGTCGTTTCAGAAACTCTGCGAAACTGTCCTGTCCAATCAGAGTGAAGGCAACGTTGTCCTCGACCAGTCAGCAGCGAGCCCATGACCACCCGCGTAATTTCCCGCGGTTGATTTTTCGCGCTTCCACGAATTGCATATTTTAACTTCACCTGTCAATTGCTTTATAAGCTAAATGCGAGGTTTTGCAGGGAATGTTGTACCAAACAAGCTCAACTTACTGATTAAAATATAGATGATCCAGAGTTCACGTCGACCGCGTTTAGACGAATCCCTGTTTAGACTAAGACTTTCTTAAACGCTGTCAAACATCCTTTGAAAATCAGTCCTTATCACTTGAGTTAATCCTTCGCATTAAAAAAAATATGGCGGCTGTACATTCACCACAATACCATGCGAACCTTGCACAAGGAAACCATATTTCTGTGATATTTGTCCCTGCACTAACGACATTGTGTATGCTAGGTTAGAAGGTTTTAAAACTTCAGTGCGCGTTTTTAAGGTTTTCATCGGTATGGGTCAATGTGACAGTCACAAACTTTTTTCCTACGGAGGATTCTGGACTACGGAGGATTCTGGATTCTGGATTCTACGGAGGATTCTGGCCTACGGAGGATTCTGGATTCTGGACTAAGTGAATTTTTCGGGGGCTTTTCTAAAAGGAAACGCATCAAGGTGGCGATTAAAGCAACACAAATTTCACGTATTTATCCCTTAGAATCCAGTGACAACGGTACGAGAGTAACATATTTCTTAAATTTTTTATTTTTATTTACGTATTTATTTTTATTGATTTACTGACCTTGAGCCTAAAGTTCCACTTGCCGACTGCGTGTCCCGTTTTTTACGTTTAGCTTTCTTTTTGGAACTTTCTAGTCCTAAAGATTTACGCACATGTTCTACAGTGAAGCACAACGTACCGTTGTCACTCTCGAAAAAAAGGTTTCCATTTTGACAGGTTTTCACATCTTTGTGTTGGTTTGTTTAAATTTCTAAGCCAATCAAAGCAAGAGCAACTTAGCGGCACGTGCCTAATTTGACGTCTCCTCAGCCAATCAAGCTGTGAGCTCGTGCAAGTTATTGGCACGTGACAACTTTGACGTCTGCACGTGTGATTTGACGCTTGTTTTTTTATTGGCTGGGATATGGGAAGCCAGCAAAAAGATGTGGAAACTGTCGAGTGAGAAGGTACGATGCGTTTCACATTGACACTGTAACATTTTTAACTATTTGTTAACTTTTCCAACTTAAGTTTAAATTTAACTAATTTAAAAATATTAATAACTTTTATACAAACTTCCAAGCTCATTCACCTCGTTGAACATAAAACAATCCGTTTATCAAGTTTTAAATCAGTCAGTTATAATTCTAAACTGTAAGTTCCCAAAAAACAGCCCGGTTATCAAGTTTTAGATCTGTCAGTTATTATTCTAAACTGAAAGGTTGAGTACTTTAGTGATAATTAATGATGTATTTAACTCTAGGCTACAAGCAGTCCTCTTACTCTTAGTCTGTCGAACGTGACGCAAAAGAACAAATTAGAAGGAAAAAAGTCCGCGCCTGCCTTCTCGCACTCGCGAGGGTTTTTTCCTCGCGAGGACCTTTTTCCTCCCGAGAACCTTTTTCCTCGCGAGGACCTTTTTCCTCGCAAGGACCTTTTTCCTCTCGCGCGTTCTGTTGCGTCACGGTCGAAAGATTAAGGGGACCCCTTGTAGTCTAAATTAAATTGGTCAAACTTCCTTCTCGGGTATTTGAATGAGCTCTAAGTCAGTGTTACGCAACATGACGTCAATTAGACGAGATCACTTCCGAGCTCGACACGATCTAATCGAAGATTTACCGACAACGACCCGAGCTTCCCCGACTGACCATTACAGGATCTAAGACGCACCTGATGAAATGCTTGAGCTGGATGATGACGCGTTGATCTCACCGTTACCATCTACAGGAGATGGAATATCGTTTGCGCTGTTGTAGGAGATCACCTCTTGGTAGATTGTACCTGAAATGACACAAATCAAATCATCAATTCTTCGCACGTTATTATGAGATAAAATCAGTGAAGGGAATGTGATGGTAATCTCGCAAGTAAGTAAGTAAGTAAGTAAAAGGTTTATTTCACAACACTTCCACATGGTGGCTCTTCGTTTGTGAAAGCTAATTATCTAAAAAAAAAAAAAAAAAAAAAAAAAAAAGGATGGCACACGCACACATACAAAAGAACCTAGGTTATTATAAATTGACTTAATAAAAAAGAAGGAAATATATATATATACATCTATGTATTATCTAAGATTACAAAACTAAAAACTAAAAATTAACATTTAAACAACTTGTGCTTTGAGTTTCTGAATCAAATACTTCCTGGTGGCCTTTACAAATTTATGGTAATCAGTTAAGTGTCTAAGACTGTCTGGAAGAGAATTAAAAGATCTGGCGGCCATCGATTTAAAGATGTCTGTTTCCCTGGGAACGGACAACCGTGGAGCATCTGATGATCGTAGATTGTAAGAACATAATCTTTGAAATTCAAGTTGTAAGTGTTTTGGCCAGCTCTCATAATATAATGATTTATGTGTCATCTTAAGGACGTTCGCGCCCATTGCTACTGCGCATCTCTAGTGCGCACGCTATTCATTGGTCACGCGCGTGCCACGTCATTTTCAAGCGCGCGCACCGAGTCGAAAACTTAACAAAATATAGAGCTGATGACCTTTGCGTTAACTTGGTGTGCGAATATTTTTGTTGGAAGCTCGGTGACCCCCACTTTTTTTTCGGCAGATCACTTCCTTTTTTAACTCTCTACATTATGCTAAAAAACCAAAAAAATCTGTGTGTGGGAAGTTGTAATTATTTGTCATGTACTATTAAAAAAGGGTCGAATTGGTACATTCAGACAGGTGTGCGTGACTTAGAAGTTGTCTTTTTTAAGGCTAATTCTAGCAGATTTAATGACATATGTAGCAAAGATCTATCAATTAGGCCTATATAAGCCGTGTTAAACAATCATAGCTTAGAGATGATTCTTCAACTTAAATATATGCCGATAGTAATGAATCCGGCCAGAATCGCCTCGAATGACTGAGAATCGTAGAAATGCTATGGTCTGAGCTACGCTTTATCTTGAAAACGAGTTCGGTGACCCCCTTTTTTTTTTACGTTTTTTATCTAATCTTATCATTTTCTACCGTCAGTCAAAGTTTTAAAAAAATCTGTGCGTGGGAAGTTTTTGGGCGCGAACGTCCTTAAGTAAATTCAATTCTATTCTTTCACGTATTGGAAGCCAGTTCAGATTTATGACATCACTCGATTTAGTGTGGTGTCTAAGAACGAATGCAGCACAAGTGTTTTGGACTCGCAAGTGGTTCTTACTGCCGGCGCTTATCTCTGGTGTTTGTAGCATGAACTGACTAGGAGTATTTCTACTCCCCCCTGGATGGGATGCTAGTCAATCGAACCCGACCATATTAATTAACTAATAACACAAGGCAATTACCCCGACCAGGGTAGGGACCGCTTGATCCACCGCGCTACCACGCCTCTGAAGAAAATGTACCCTTCCCTTACTTGCACTATCGGGGTATGCGTTTGCTTGTAAAGCACCGCTCCAAAGTAGTTTACCACCCTCGCGCGAGAAGAGAGTCTCGACTCGCGACGAGACTCACGTCTCGAGAAACGAGACTCTCGTATCGCGAGGCGAGACACGCTCGCGAGAGCTTTGAAAAACTGTCCGAAAAACTGTCCGAGAAAAAAAGTTGGAGGGTTCAGTAATGGTTTCGTTCACTGTTTGATGATTTTTTTTGTTGTTTTTTTTTTGTACTTACGTTTCCAGTCTTCTACAGTGTAATCCTTCTCGTCTACAGAGTGATCATATTTATTCGGTATAGGCTAGCAGAAATCAAAAACATCTTTCATCAGTGATGTAAGATAAACATAGCTCAAAATACTACAGGTACAAAAAAGGAACTATCTTTATTAGTGTGTACACCAATAAATACAAGTAACCAGAGGGATATTCCATGGTATACCACGAGAGCATAACTATTTTATACCATACGATAGAAAATACAGTGAGTAGCACAATCAATGCGACATACGCGCGGGGCATCATGGGAAGATTGGGTGAAATACCGTTGAATGTACAAACGCTTTCCCGTATTCTGATTGGCTGTATTTTATACGGCATGGTATAATGTACTGTATTTTTGGATTTTGACCCACTCCACTGCAATCTTTACTCTTCGAGATTGTGTGACGGCCAAAATTCTCCAGTTATGTTTTAGATTAAGGTGTGATGCTCACCGACTCCACTTCACTCCTTTCAAACCACACGTGTATGTAAGGATGATGCAAAGCTTCGATCACTGACACCCGTTTAGAACGGTCAACCACCAGCATCTTGGAGAGAAGATCTCGACATTGTTCAGCTAAAAACAAAAAAAATTGCAGCAGTATAAGTCTGAAAGTGCCATGCAAGATGTTTTTTACATCCACGGAGCGTCATGGTTTGCGTGTCTTCCAAAGTGTAGCCTGAATTTTTCAAGTTCGTCGTTGTAATCCGTGTTAATCTTCTCCATCCTTAACCATCCTTGTTCCTTAATGGTTTATTATTATCTCTTTGGTGTTTTTCTAACTTAGTAAAGTATTAGTTTCAGGTTTCCGTCAATTTAAAGGTAATTTAGTACGTGTCCAAAATAACTCAAAATAAATTTTAATTTCCTGCAATAAGTAAAGTCGACTCTCGTTATTGCGGATTACAGTTGCGATAAACGAGAGATGAAGATTAACTTGCTAGAAAGTTTTACTGATTTTATTTTATTCTATTCTAAAGATGGAATCACGCTCGTAACATCCTTATACGGTAAATTAAAATCACACGTTAACCCCGCCCCCCGGTAAGCCCCCCCGGATACACTGTAAGCCCATCTAATGTATAAGTGCGTTCCTTTTGCGTTTCTTTACAAACATCAAAATTTTTAATCGAAAGTGTTAAATGTTAGCTTTAATTCGTTTCTCAGAAACGTTTTATCTCGTCGTTCCGAAACATTTTTTGGATACCACTTGTATGCCCCCCCGGGTATAACCCCCCCCCCCCGTTTATAAGCCCACACAAAACCACTTACGAAGTTATATAAGCCCAGGGCTTTAACGTGGGATTTTACGGTATACATGTATGATCTTCACCTTTAGCTTTGTTTCCTGGTGGAAATAAATCATCTGGGAAGAGAGCCTCAAAACTGAATCCCGGTTGTTTGGGTCGACTAGCACAGTACATCCTCACCTGCAGAGTAGAACAAACAAAACTGAATCCCATTTCCAGCTGCTGCATGCAATATGTTATAACCTGTTAAAAGCCACAAAGGAAGACTACAGGCCCTGGCAGGGGGGGGGGGGGAGGCTCCCATGTAAAAAGACAGGGACCCCTAAGAGTTACCAAGACCTGTGTGCATGGCTTGAAATGTTTTTCACCCTTAAAAGGTATGACAATCATCCCATCTTTTTTAAAATGGGAACTCCCCCCTGCCCCTAGGCTATGGAGCATGTTAGTTCTGGCATCAATCTTTTCTTTTTGCGTGACGCCTGCACGACTGCAGCTACATGTACCAGCTGAGCGACAGTGGCAAAGGGCAAGCGTGTGGCACCTTTAAATAACTGGTACTGGTTGTGATAACACAAACGTTCAATTTCTGCCAAGTTTACCCTGACTGTTGTATCACATGGTGGGATAAAAGTGGATAATTTTCAATTAATAACTACTGCATGAGAAATTTTGTGCTCTCTTACCGATGGTTGTAACTGGTTAAGAAAACATTCTGACGGCGTGCCAAGGAGTTCAGTGACTTTGTTCCACTGATCAATATCTGAGGAGCTGGTCAAGGAATTATGAAATCCTCAGTCAAACAAAACACTACCGTCATACATCTGCATGTATAAAATTTTATATCACAGAACATAAGCCTGGCCAGAAGATCACATGATATGATGACAGTACTACAGTGGAATCCGATTTTGAAACCTCCGAAGGAAACAAAAATTGGTTTGAAAAATCAGGGAAATTAGTCATAGTAATTGGACTGAGTGGAGTACAATTCAGCGAGTAATCGCACAGGTAATTTCAAAAACGGATGAGCACGAAGTATGAGGCTGATCGTTTCAAAATTACGAGCATGATAACTCCTTGAATTGTACGACTAAGGTCCAATTACTCATTAATCATATCTATAACAAATTTCAAACTCAAAAAAGTCTTTGGAGAACTTCGCTTGAGCAGAAAAGTCAGGACACTTTCCGTAAGTTTTAAAAACTGTAGGAAACATTAAAAAGGAAGTCATTAAAGTGTGCGTAATTGATGTGCGAATCACATGGGCAACCAATTATAGGTATCCAATTACAAAAAATGTAATTGGATACCTGTAATTTGACATCCATGCGATTGCAAAACAATTAAGTGACAAATAGGTGCACAAAGAACCAATCACAATCAAGAACTTTGTTATAGATAGGACCAGGATTAAAACTGCAGTGTTTGACTAACGTTAGGGAAATGGTATTTGGTTCACAAGTTACTGAGAGGTTTGAAAAATCAAGGGTTCAAAAAATCAGTATTCTAGATACTGTATGTTGTATTTTTCAAAGTGGATACGATCTGTTCCAGGAAACATGACACTTCCTCGTATCATTTCACCCAATATGCATCCAATAGACCAAACGTCAACATTCTCACTGTAACCCATGCCCAGAATAACCTCCGGCGCTCTGTAGTACCGTGTGACAACATAAGGAGTCATCATGAATGCTGCACCAGCCGTGCGCGCAAGACCAAAGTCAAGAATCTGTTGAATGTTAAATTATACATATAAAATCACACTACATATGCATCTACAAAGGTATTCTGAAGAAGACAGGACAAGTAAATTTTGCTCTTGGATGGGTGAAAATGGAAGTTTGGTGGTCTGGTGGGCCTCAGTAGTCTTGTTAGAGATACAATGTAATTTCCAAGACTACAAGATGACCAAAACAGTGAGTTGAAAGCATGGATAAAGTTTAAAATCCAAGCATACTTCGCTTATGCTGATCCTCTGATCGCCATATTGGCCGGCATATTAGATGTTGGGTACAACAGAAGCTTGGTGCTATTAATAAAGCACCTGATAGATTCACTGCACCCCTATTGGGCAAGTAATATTTTAGTGGGGACAACTGAAAACTGAAACATACTAGCCCACTGGACTAATGGATGCCTGTGAGTTGATTCTTACTGGATGATTCTCTCAAGATTAAGTTCTAACACAAGGTAATAAACTTCACCAACAAGTGCTGTAGGCTATCTAACATCCCCCCCCCCCCCTCTCTTAAAAAAGCTGCCTGGCTGGAAGAATTGCTTTCAACAACAAAACAACACTACATTAAACATTTATACAATTAATATTAGTAGGTTTCATACCTTAAGTGAACAATCTGACTTCACAACAATATTACTTGGCTTTAGATCCTGCAATGTAAAATACATGTAACTCCCAAGGTCAAAATCATAATTCTCCTACAGTTGTAGTGTCTCTCTATCATTAATTTTTCTTTCATATTTTTAAGAGAATTTGGTATTCATCAAGTACTAAGTAAAGATTACTAAGTCAAGATCAAGATTACCAAGTCCTCTTTTAACGCAAATGACTTCATCGCACCTGTTTTGCAAAGTAATGAAGAAGGAAATGCGAAGGTTGCTTATACAGTTGAACGCCGCTATCTCAAACTCTCAGGGGAAAGGAAAAGTAATGTTAAACAGCAGGAGTTTGAAATACTGTAACTGAGATGTGTAGAACATGACTGAACGGCAAATCCAACGGAAATGAGTTTGAGTTCTAAATAACATGGAATTCACAATGACAGAGTTCAAATTAGCGGGGTAAAAATGTAGTTCTCTCCACTAGTACAGTAAAGACTGTCAGTCAGCCTTCAAACTATAATTTTCTACGGTGACCATGAATTGGGTTTCAAATTAGACATCTCTCCAAAGTTTACATGTATCAGATCTTAGATTCTCATAACTGTATATCAAAAAGAATAAGGAGAAGTCAGCGATACATCACTGTTGAAGTAGTATGGACTTACTCGGTGAATGATGCCTGCATCATGAAGGTGCTGAGTGAAAAAGAAACAAGATGGTCATTTATTGATAATAATCACTGTAATCTACATATGTCAGGATTTACGAAAACAGTGTCAAAATATCTCACCCTGCTTGAGTGTTTTTCTTTTTCTGCAAATAGCATGATACAAAACTTCAAAGGAATGTCAGTCTTTTTTGTTCCTCCAATCTTTTATCTTTCTTTTAGTGTTCTCAATTTTGTTTTTCCTGGAGTGATTTTGAGGCCTTAAGCAGTCATGAAATGAAAGTGCACACAGCCATTTGGTGAAAAAAAAGCATTTTTCATTGACACAGTTTTCATAGATCCAGTCATAAATATATATACATGTATGTAAGTATAGTCCACAAGGTTTGAAGTGTCTTTTGTTCAGGTTATCTAGTACCAACAGGGCTGTTGTTAAGTTTTGAGTCGACTGTAGGCTTGATCTTCGCACCCGCAATAAACTTGTTTTAGAGTAACTTGTATCAACTATAGTCCAGTTCACCCATAAAATCAAGGGCCCATCAAATATACTCAGCCATAGCAGGTGTTACGGGTTACAGCCCTTATTGACAGCCCTTACTAACACTACATATCAGAATGAAGCTACACATACATGTATCTAAGCAGGTGGATATCACTTTTAGATAACTACAATATCCCATGACTTACTTTAACGCCACACAACATCTGGTACATTAGATATGAGAGCCTCTCGTGGTCCAAGTCCATTTGAATCACTTGCACTAAACTTGCATCCATCAACTCTGTAACTAGATATCTGGAGAGAGACAGAATACAGAATTAACAAAGTTTATAGCAAACTAAGATAAATAGCTCAAATTCATTCTTAGTAGAACATGGCACGGGTGAATAACTTGTCCCAAGTAGTTAAGTGTTTCCTGCTGCTTTTGGAAAATAAAAAAACTCAGAAAATGATTAGAGTTCTGATATAAACGACTGTAGAAAACAAGGCTTTCCAGGGCTGTCATTAAGTTTTGAGTCACCTGTAGCCTTTTTCTCCAGACCTGCAATTTCAAGGGCCTATCAAGCATACTCAGGCATACCAGTTGTTACAGGTCATACATGTAGCTCTTAATGGCAGCCCTGCTTTCAACAAATCAGAGGAAAAATAACTATTTTCTACCGTCATTTTGTACATTCAAAGACTCACAATAGTTTGAATATAAGTTATCTCTACTACAGTTATACCTGATAAGTTGGTTACATTTTATTCTACAAGTGGATGTAGAAGCATGTTTCTACATTAAATTTTTAGCATTGAATCTGACAGACACTCTTAGATAAAGAATCCAACTTTTGAAAGTTGTGTACATGTATTCAATATATGTGCACAATAACATTTACTCACAGATCTTGAAACTCTTCATATGATCTGTCTGGTGTAAATACATTAAGGAGTCCAATAATCTAAAAGCAAGAGACAGAAACATAGTCATTTAAAATGAACTTTGGTTCATTGTATTCTTTCCAAGGACTTTCAGCCCTGAGAAAAGCTGTAATTGGAACGTGTACCATTATGATAATTTCACCGTGATGATATTGATGACATAATAAACAATTATTGGATGAGGTTTTTGTGATATCCAGAATAATCAAGATTGAGGTAGGGGTTATCAAGACCTTGATTATTCTGGATATCACAAAAACCAAATCTAATAGATCTTCTTCACTGATAGCAAGCAACAGAAAGCACATGAGCTTGACCTGATTACCCTTAGAAATCATGCACTGCGATCATACATGACATGATTAACCATGACCTTGAGTGTCCTTAACATGATTATTGTATAATCTGCAGCTACATGTAAATGACGTTACAGGCGCTGAGTTTGAAAATTCACTGTATGCTTTTGGCCAATCAGAAAAGAGATGTGAGTTCAATGTATAATAATGTTTGACATCGAGTTTGACATTTAACTGAGCTTCAACTGCATCCATTTCCTGGTTGGAAAAGAGCCACTATCTGAGTGAAGTGTCATACTCCAGCAAGAAACACATGTAAGCAACACCAAGAACCGCTTTATGCAGAATTTTTGAACAACACCTTGACCACACTGCCCCCACCCCTATCCCCCCCCCCTCCGGGGACTCCCATATGATAAGGTCAGAGATGCTCTGAAAACTTGAATGAACCTCTTAAAGGAGACCAATCTAGGCGTGACTCAAGCTTTATTTGACCCCTAAAAGATATCACTTAAATGGAATAGTCTTGATTACTGGCTGCTGTTCAGGAAAGAACCCTGTGCTCGTAAACCAGACTCAAGAGACCATTGGGAATCAAAACTAAAATTAAAATAAGAGTGTTTCATTTATTAGTATTTCTTTGAGTGTGCCCTAAACAGATTCAGATTCAGATTTTTATTATTATGCACTATTTACAAAATATAACAAGATCAACATTTACAGAAATACAAAAAGAAAGAGATTAAACAATACATAACCAGAAAAATCCGATACCTTGGGAGCTGAAAAGAATGGCATTTCGTCATCAACACCCTAAGTGAGAACGGAATCCTTGATTTAAACCCCTAAGCAAGACGACGAACACCCCCAAACCTTTCATGCGGGAGTTCCCCCAGGGCTGTCCCAACCACTCCAAACAAAATCTTGGTAAACATACATTTTTATGATTGACCATCTTTAGCAGCACAAGTTCCCTGAAGGCTCTTTTGGCATGAGTGACGTTTTGAAATGGTCTGCTAAGTTTCTTGATGGCAACTTTCTCTCCTGTTGTAGTGTCTAATGCAGAGCTGAAAAACAAATCAAGGATACTAACATGTTTGCTGTCTTGAAAAGTTTGTGCTTACATAGTTTAAACAGTTTTGTAGCAGAGTGTATTATAAAGCGGTACGCAGAATGTATTATAAAGCGATACGCTCAATAAAGCCCCAAGTGACTGTTGATGTGTTCCCTTGTGTTTCATAAGTGACTACACTTGGTACTTTGGAGGGAGAGGAACTCACTCAGGGCTTTTTTCCAGGCATATATTCTATATAACAATTATTCCATGAGCCCGAGTTGGATATGAAGTGATAAAAGTTGGTTATAATCACTTCATACATGTATCCAACAAGGGCGAATGGAATAATTGTTTTAGTAAATTCTCACACCGGGTTTTGCCGCCGAGTTTTATTTCGGCCATTATACATTACATGTAGAGGGCTGGAGTTGAAAACTTCATGCGGAAAATTCTTAAACTTGCCGCACTATTTTCCATATGACTTAAAACTCCAACTATTGGCTCATAGTCGGAGTTTTTTGGCCAATCAAAAAGCTAGAAATACAATAGTCGGAGCTGAGAATTTACTAAATTATAATAGCTCCTTTCAAATAAAGCTCAGCATTTCATATTTTCATCTGCAAGCTTTGAGCTCCTTATTTCTTAATTTCCATTCGAAAAGCGCACGTTTTCATGAGCCACAATGCAGCCGGACTAGAGATCTTTAGATCCTTGTTTAAAAATAAAACTAAAGAGCGAACTTTGAAGGCGTCGTTCTTCCCTCGAAAGCCACTCGAGACTGAAAGTTTAGCACAAAAACCGTTTTTGATTGAAAGCTGTCATCTCATCAGCCAATCAAATTATTTGAACATTTCTAACAAGGATTCTGATTGGCTTATTTTAGTGTGCTTTATCAGAGAACAGAGCACACTGACACCACTTCTCCTCGTTTAAAAAAAAAAAGGTTTCAAAATTCAGCCAAATGTGTGGGGAAATTATTGGATTCCTTATCATAAACAAATAAAGAAGCCTTGACTGTGCTCAGTTCTGTTGTAAAACACTTAGGAAGTGGTAGAGCACTCAAATAGGGAAAAACACTCAAAAATGTCTCGTGTTTTCCCCTACACTTCTTTCATGCTCTACCACTTCCTGTGTGCTTTACAACAGAACAGAGCACAGTCGAGGCTTCTTTATTTGTTAATTATGGAGTTGGAGATCAGTTGGATCTAGCCAATTTTCTCACTAATGGTTGATTCTTGGACACAGAATGATTCACAAATTAAAAAAACTTTATGTATCCTTCACAGGACGCAGTCAGTGATAAATAAACACCTGCAATGTAGGCAAATTCATTATAATTTATTTAATTTGGGTCTATGAGATATATAAGATGAGGTTTGAGGGCTGGATGATTGATCATCAGCACAATATCCTTTAGTTCACAGCCTTGGCTGTTCTCGACAGTTTTTTCCATGACAAATAGACCAATTTCGATATATTAAAATTCAGCTTAAAGCAACAGACCTCAGCATGAGGTTCCGGGGAATAACTACAGAGTTGGGGGGTTTATTCCCACAGAGCCTCACGCTGAGGTCTGTTGTTTTAGGCTGAATTTATATATATCGAAATTGGTCTCTTATTGATATCCTAAGGAGAAAGAATGACCTCTCTTGATAATTTAGGAGTTAAAATGCAATCAGAATAAACAACCTGTTGGATTTGTTTACTGTTTCACTTATAAACATGACAATAACAATAAAGCAAAATGATCACACAATATACAGAGAGTTGGGAGGTTACAGCTTATTCTTCTTGTGCAAAGATAATAGGAATTTGGTCAAAGAGCTTTGAAGCACTCAGCAATTATTTCAATCCATGTATTTGCGTTCTGATGTAAGTTTGAAGGGTGTAGGTTTTTCACAGAGAGATGGAAACTTTTGTCACTTGATATCCATGCAAAATTCCAGCTAATCAAAATTTAAATTCTTTCCATTTTTACATAGCATTTTTATCAATTTAGTTAAGCTTATATCTGGCGTACATATACATTACCAGGGAAAAAACCCACAATTTTTGTCACAAAGAAAGAATCGCAGTTTTGAATCTTGATGAAAAGGAGCCGAATTGACTAATATGACCTGATAAATTCCATAACAATACAACAACCAGAAATTCTTAAGGTTGTTCGATCGAGCAGATTTAGTTTGAAACGAAACCACTTGAATCGATATACAGTGTAAGCCGAAAATCAGTCACGTTTAAAGCCATTTTGGTTCAAAGGGAATCGAAAACTCGCCGAATTCTAAGGCGTTGTTCGGGTTTGGTGTTATAGGGGAATTTCCCTAAAACACAGGACTTTCCAGACCAGGGAAAACCCCGAGCATTTTGCGATTTCCCCAAGATTTCGTTCGATGGTTTCGAAATCAAAAGTTGAGATTTCACTGCAGATAATTTTCAAAGAAAATGGACATTGTCACGAACGACGAAATATTTCACATTCAGGGATAAATAATTGACTCAGTGTTCACAGTAATAAATAACATATCCAATAGCTTGTCCGCCGGGTTGCGAGATTAATTACATGTAAATACGGTATTACATGGAAGCATTTTTCAACTACAAAATCCTGTCCTTTCGACCAAACCGGAATCAAAGACAGCTATCGAATTTAAAGCCGATAACCCATATTTTAGACCTAGATACGTTTCGCTGAAGGAAGTAGAAACGAGACAGTAATAAAGAGCATTTTGTAAACAATCGTTTCCTTACCAAACCATTCCTTGCGCTCCGGAACCGATGAGCTGTAGATTGCGGTATCGCTTCAGCACCGTAAAAACGGTATCGCCAATTTGTATGGAATAGAACATTTCTGCTGATAAACTTAAAATGTTCTTTAATCCACCATCACTTTTCTCTCCCACAACAACCTTGTCAAAAGTCCTCCACAGAATAGGAATAACTCCACAACACTCCAACATCAGCGATCATCTGTCGGCCATAATGAGATGTGGACCGTTGCGAACAGAGCATGCGTTAACTCTGACCGTTCTGTTCGATTTAGTACTGGGTTCTAAGATAAACTTCACAAGGTATATGAAGGAAATATTAATTTTATTATATATTAATTTATTATATGGCTACAAAAGTACGCGCACTCTGATTGGCTGCTGAGCGGGCATTATTTTCTTGTAATGACCGGGCATTATGAAATTTTTTCTCCGCTCGACGGCTCTTTTGACTATGTGCGCGTGGGCGAAAACAACAGAAAAGATGGACAAAGTACTACTATATTTTCAATAACTGAGAGAAAAACTAGCACACAGATACTTCTTTAGATTGAGCGACGAAAAAAGCCGTAGCGCGCGCAAGCGGATGTGGAAAATTACTTGCGGTGTTCAGTTTATTATATTCAAGAATAGCGCTTAAAAGGCCATATAATAAATAACTTATTAACCTCGTCCGTTCGGTCATTACAGGGAAATCTCAGACCTCGGCCTTAATGTATTGACCTCGCTATCGCTCGGTCAATACATCAAGGACTCGGTCTGAGATTTCCCTGTAATGACCTCACTCTCGGTTAATAAGTAGTATTTAATTTTTATTATGAATAACTTACCACGCTATAGCGTTTACCATTTGTTAATTAGTTTTTTTTTAAGGGTCGTAAATTAAAATATCTCGAACAGATGCACCATCTTGTCAGGCACTACATTAAAATGACCAGAAGAATTCCTTTTTTGCCAAGTTATACATAATAAGGGACAGATATGAAAGTATGTGAAACAGTGAAAGGGGTACCAAGAATAATATCAGCTAATACCTTTATGATAGAGTACAAATGCAATCTTCTGAATAATCAAACTTGACTTCATTCGTTTGTTTATTTTCCAACTTTCTAGGCAGAATTTTAGAAATGGTAGTTAAACGTCGTCATTTCTGCATGTATTGCGTGCAGTTTATTTAATTTAAGGTATACAAAGGGGTACCTTTTCTGTCAAAATGGTATACGAAAGGGTAAGGAGTGGGACCTAGGAGCGGAGCCTCCCCAGCGTACCTCCTGGGAGAGCATGTACTAGCGTCGGCTATTTAACAATTATTCCACAAGCGCGCGTTGGATATGAGATGGTAGATAGCCAACGAGGTGTATAGCGCCGAGTTGACTATAATCATCTCATATCCAACAAGAGTGAGTGGAATAATTGTTTTGTTAAAAACGCCCCAAAAATAGAGCAAACTAAACTTAGAAAAATAATAATACGCCTCAAAAAAATCACGCGCAAGCTTTCCACATTCGTAGAGCATGGTATAATGGCTCATAACCCATGATGGCTAAGCCAATGAAAACTCTCGAATTGCATTATCCAATTATCCAGTTTTTAATAATTGCGGATAACCCACAACACATGACGAGAGCGTTCCCAGTCAATTATATTTTTCTTTTCCCAATGATGAGTTTTCTGTTCGTAGTCTATGTTGTTCCAGTATCATGTCAGACAAGTTTAAATGTGCATATATTGTCGTTAAGAATTCAGGACAAGCGATAGTTTACTTCATTCATGGCGTGCCTTTTTTATTACTTTTTTCCTCGCTGAATTACTCGCGATTGCTGGACTGTGCGCTGACAACCTGTAACATTTCACTATCATTAAAGATTACGAATTATACATGCACTAGTTATTGGCATCAAAAATTTAATAAACTGTGAAATTACTCAGAGCTAAAACTAAAGCTTATTGGCCGGCTAATATGTGGAAAAGAAATAGAATGTTCTCTGTATACCTGGCAAATAAGCTAAACAAATAAAATAAACAACTGCGAAAACTTAACCTGTTAACGCTGCCAAAAGGTGTTGGAAAGCCACAGTTCATCACTAGACGGCTGTCTAGCTCTCCGTTGTTAAGGATTGCTGACCAACCAAAGCCAAGGCCGCAATCACCAGGTCCTGGGAGAAGACTCAGATTCATTCTGATATATTCTGGAGATGCATACTAGTCATTAGGTCCAACTTCAACCGTCATCTGGCGTCGGCTGGAAACTGGACAGTGATTCTGGCAGCGTACGCTCCATCGACAAAGGAGCAGTTTCCGCTTGTGACAACCGCAGAGTGACCCAACTCGGGAAGATGAATCTTGAATCTTGAATCCACTTGCGACAAACTTCTTCCCGTTAAAACGCTTTCGACTCTCAGGAAACAAATCTACTTGTATGGGGGAGAGGTAGATAGTGGCTCCACTCTAGCACGGCTGTCAACGAAGTCGAGGGAGGGGTAGGTGAGGAACATCTCTCTCTTTCTAACCGCTCTGTCCCAGTGCTCTATATATTGCAAACATTTGAACGGCGTCTGCAGTGTGGCTAGGCAGCGGTCATGGTTTTGAATAAATAGACTCAAATAAATAGACTGGTTTATTATTAAATCACATCGCAGTAAAATACTGAATTGCGTAATTATTTACAAACTACAAATATACAAATATAAATATAATGATTTAAAGTTCTATTAAAACGTTTTCAATCATCTCAAATTGACTTGGTTACCGCCGCCCACTTCACGAAAAACGAATTCACCTCACCTCACCTATCCTCTTCGCGCTCTGTTGCGCATTAGGTCGAAACGAAAAACGAATTAGCAAATCACTTTGTCTTGACTTCTGGTACATTGTACGTTCTTTGGCGTCTGAAATTATAATGAGGGTTGTAGGCTTCGGGGATTGGGTGATGTAGTTTGCTGTCCTGATTCTCGTTGATTGATCTAAATAACGACTTTGTAATGTCTTCGTAGTGTTCCCTGACAGAGGTCAAACAGGAGCGCCCTAACGCTTCCCCGTACGGCATTCTAGGAAAAATACACGCCAGAGCTCTTTTCTGAACGCTTTCTAACTCCGACTGTAAATACTGAGGTAGAGAATAATGAAAAACTGGACAAGTGTAATCAAGGGAAGATCTAATACATGCGCAGTAGTAGGCGACAAGATCCTTGGCTGGAACGCGCACACGTTTAAGTTGCACAAGGAAATATATTTTCTTAGCCGCTTTCTTAATTAAACTACCGACGTGATCGTTCAATGTTAGCGTGTTGTTAATGCTAAGGCCGGGAAGCTTGCTAGAAGTTGTTGCTTGGATCTGAATCCCATCAAGTGTGACTGGGTCAAAATGTTCCGGGGAACGACAGAAGCTGATGGTGAGCTCTTTAGTCCTCTCAAGGTTAAGCTGGAAAATTTTTTTCCGCTGACCAGTTGGAAACGTAGTCTTCTGCTTCTTGTGCTCTACTTTGTTGCCCCTTCGGTACTTTTTCTGACAAGGTGTTATCATCCACGTAATTCCACATCCCAAAGAGCGCACTGGGGGTTAAAAGATCGTTGATCATGAGCAAAAAAAGCCAAGGTCCTAATTTAGTCCCTTGGGGGACACCTGCTGGTACCGCGCCCCATTCGGACAAACAGTCACGGCTGAATTTCACCCTCTGCGGGGACCGATCCGACAGGAAGTCCAGAATCCAATTAACGATACTGTTGGAGACTTCGACTTCCTTAAGTTTGGCTGCCAGCTACTCCTAATCAATATTTCGAGCTGCGACATAATCATTAGGCAAAAAAACCGTTTTTTTTCTGAGTATCGCAATATTCATTTCACCGGACATATGGCTCTTCCTCTGAGATAATTATGAATTTATAAGCTAAACTCTTTGCTCTATATATGCTTCGCACTTTTCGCACAAAGCCTTGTGCAGCCAGCAAAATCTTTCTTCTCAAAAGATCTCATTAAGGTTCTTTATATATTGTACTGTCATGAAAAACAAAGGGGTTTGACAACACTAGAAACATTTTCAAAGCACGAGTGTTTTTGGCTGCCGCAAGTTTTCTAAACGCCTGGAGTGCAAGTTTTACAACAGTAAGATAATAGCTTAAGTTTCCTTTCGTATAGATTCTGCATGCGCGGGAAAAAAATAAGTATATATTTGGTGTTTATACTCTGATACAACATATATTTTTAACCAATCAGGAGGAGCACAGATTCTAAACTTAATTAACGTTTGTAGAACGAGCTGTTTAACGACCCTGTTTTATGTTCGCTGTGGGTGGTCCAATTGATCTTAATTTAATTAAAAACTATTTTCGAAACAAGGCTAGACTTGGCAACCTAGGGCCAAAAACCAATATTCAAATGAAATGAAATGAAAGCTACGTTAAAATTATTAAGTGCAATTGGATTTGTCATTTTCTCGAGCCTGGAGAAGCTAAAATGCTACACGTGATAAAATAGATTCCTAAAATGCTCAGCCAATTATAGTTATACAAGAGTTGCGTTTGTTTGTTCTTTTCTTTTAAAAAATGATAAAATCAGCCTAAGAATAGTACAAATACTTGTGGATCGAAATGGTCCGATCGATCAAAGCGGGCTTGACATGTTGATTCCTGTATCAGCGGAAGAGAAATATTTTGATTACTTGTTGTTTTATACGCACTATTTTTTGTTATTATTTGAGACGCAGATGTTTTAAAGGTGAGATTATTGAGAATTCAGTTATTTTTGTCACTGATTCAGAAATTTCGGGCTGAATTTTTTCCCAAGCAATATGGCTCTTCCCCAAGTCATTGCAGTTTTTCATGCGCTTTTCAACGTGATCGGCCTTCCTGGAAATTTGCTGGTAATAGTAACGGTCACTTTGGACAGACGATTTCACCTGATGCGGTATATCCTACTGGCCAGCATCGCAGTATCTGATTTTCTCGCTCTAGTTCTCACCAATTCATTCCGCATCGAAAGTACAGTACAAGAAAGATGGTTATACGGCCAAACAATGTGTTACCTCCAGCCGTTCTTTGTGAGATACTTTTACTTTAACACAGTTCTTCACCTGATAGCCGTGTCCTTTGAGCGATATAAGGCCATTGTCAAATCGCCTTTGACTTACGATGGAACGATTACCAAGAGCAGAGTTGTACTGATGTTTCTGATCTGGGTAGCGCCAATCCCATTTTCTATCGGTCCGTTTGTTGGCTGGGGCCAATATGTTTACAATCCTGGCCCCAGTTGTTCAAAGGCTGGACAACGCTATCCGCCGGATAAATCACTATCCAGCGGATAAGTGTTAACAAAACAAACCACGCTATCCACTGGATAGTCAGGATTTATCCGGTGGATAGCGTTATCCACCTTTCGAACAACCCGGGCCAGAAGTCTTCTCCTGTGAACAGACCTGGGATGTACACGACAAAAACACTGCAAGGAACGCAGCGGTTTTTCTTGTTGTTACCTTTATAGCACCGTCCCTGATAATCGTGTTTCTAAACTGGTCAGTCTTCAAGACAGCAAAAACTCTGCGGCGAAACTTAACCCAAGCTGGCCGAGTTGGACCTCCAAGCCTCACACGCTCTGAAAGCCAGCTACGCGAGATATCAAAGAAAATGAACGAAAGAAAGGCAGCAGTTGATGTGTGTATCATCATCGCGGCCTTTATGCTGTGTTTTCTTCCTGTCTGGATCGTGGGGATCTGTCGTCAATTTGTCAAGAGTATTAAAGTTCCGGTCAAGCTCTTATTTGTCACCAATACTATCTTTTGCGCCAGTTCTCTGTGTAATCCGATCGTCTATTCCATTCGTAAAAGAGACTTTCGAACCGGGGTTAAGAATTTGTTGAGACGGATTGAAGTTTGTGGAAGTTCTAACAACGTCAAAGCCAACGAGGTTAGCATAAACAACTTTGCATTTGGACATAGACTCGGCTCAGGAACCTTTAATACAAAACCAAGGGCAGCACAGGAAACCCAACATCCACAATTGCTATCTATTACGCTAATAGAACTAACTTGAGAGAACGAGCCTCCTACATAATAAGTCAACTAAGGCTTTAATTTCACAACTGCTTAAGTTGTGTGTAAAACTTCGATGATCGATCATGTCTTAACAAAATAAGTCGGTGGCTAAAATTTCACTCCTGCACCTCCTTTAGACGAGACCTTCTCAATCCTCCACCAATCCACCCCTTTTCCACGCGGAGTTTGCACTTTGAAAGCGAGGCTTACTTGATGATGCAGCAAGTTTGACTGACGTCACTACAACTATCCATTTTGCCTTCACTACACAATCGAACACACTCAAAGGTTGAGGCATGGGCGCGTTGGTCAGCCAGGCCCAAGATATGTTTAATTGCGACAATAAGCTTACACTGAACAAAATGGATAAGATACATCAAGTAACGTCCTACATGCGCCAAAGCCGGACACGTAATCCCCAAAACCCTCTTGTTAGGAAAAATAGGGACGGTGTACCCCCGACCAAATGCAGTGGCGCTACCTTTGGGGTTTTAAGGTTGGTCTATAAACAAGAGAATGAAAAGCAAATCATATGACGCTAAATTACACAATAAAATCAGCCTAAATGGGAAAATGCCAGTGGCAAGGCTGACCGTAGAATGTCACAAGTTTCTCAACCGTCTCTTTTTACAAACGTACTACCCATGAACCCTAGCGTACTACGCTCGCACCCAGTTCTCGGTTCCGTGTCGGCAAAATATTAATTTATGTCAATTGCCTGATTTCATACCGTGAAGGACTAGGTACGAGTCTGTAAATTATGGGATTAGCAACTATTGATCCACATAGTCAGAAAGAGCACACCGAGATTCACAAAATCCCCAAGTTTGGTGTTAATCGGGCTAATTTTCACTGAGATAGAGGCATTTAAAAACAAAAAAATTTACAAAGAAATGTATGGAAATGCGGACTTGTCCGGATTTGTCCGGATTTTAATACATTTCTTTGTAAATTTTTTTTGTTTTTAAATGCCTCTATCTCAGTGAAAATTAGCCCGATTAGCCCGATTAACAGCAAACTTGGGGATGTTGTTCCAGTATCATGTCGGACAAGTTTAAATGTGCATATATTGTCGTTAAGAATTCAGGACAAGCGATAGTTTACTTCATTCATGGCGTGCCTTTTTTATTACTTTTTTCCTCGCTGAATTACTCGCGATTGCTGGACTGTGCGCTGACAACCTGTAACATTTCACTATCATTAAAGATTACGAATTATACATGCACTAGTTATTGGCATCAAAAATTTAATAAACTGTGAAATTACTCAGAGCTAAAACTAAAGCTTATTGGCCGGCTAATATGTGGAAAAGAAATAGAATGTTCTCTGTATACCTGGCAAATAAGCTAAACAAATAAAATAAACAACTGCGAAAACTTAACCTGTTAACGCTGCCAAAAGGTGTTGGAAAGCCGCAGTTCATCACTAGACGGCTGTCTAGCTCTCCGTTGTTAAGGATTGCTGACCAACCAAAGCCAAGGCCGCAATCACCAGGTCCTGGGAGAAGACTCAGATTCATTCTGATATATTCTGGAGATGCATACTAGTCATTAGGTCCAACTTCAACCACCATCTGGCGTCGGCTGGAAACTGGACAGTGATTCTGGCAGCGTACGCTCCATCGACAAAGGAGCAGTTTCCGCTTGTGACAACCGCAGAGTGACCCAACTCGGGAAGATGAATCTTGAATCTTGAATCTTGAATCCACTTGCGACAAACTTCTTCCCGTTAAAACGCTTTCGACTCTCAGGAAACTAATCTACTTGTATGGGGGAGAGGTAGATAGTGGCTCCACTCTAGCACGGCTGTCAACGAAGTCGAGGGAGGGGTAGGTGAGGAACATCTCTCTCTTTCTAACCGCTCTGTCCCAGTGCTCTATATATTGCAAACATTTGAACGGCGTCTGCAGTGTGGCTAGGCAGCGGTCATGGTTTTGAATAAATAGACTCAAATAAATAGACTGGTTTATTATTAAATCACATCGCAGTAAAATACTGAATTGCGTAATTATTTACAAACTACAAATATACAAATATAAATATAATGATTTAAAGTTCTATTAAAACGTTTTCAATCATCTCAAATTGAGTTGGTTACCGCCGTCCACTTCACGAAAAACGAATTCACCTCACCTCACCTATCCTCTTCGCGCTCTGTTGGGCATAAAGTCGAAAACGAAAAACGAATTAGCAAATCACTTTGTCTTGACTCCCGGTACATTGTACGTTCTTTGGCGTCTGAAATTATAATGAGGGCTGTAGGCTTCGGGGATTGGGTGATGTAGTTTGCTGTCCTGATTCTCGCTGATTGATCTAAATAACGACTTTGTAATGTCTTCGTGGTGTTCCCTGATAGAGATCAAACAGGAGCGCCCTAACGCTTCCCCGTACGGCATTCTAGGAAAAATACACGCCAGAGCTCTTTTCTGAACGCTTTCTAACTCCGACTGTAAATACTGAGGTAGAGAATAATGAAAAACTGGACAAGTGTAATCAAGGGAAGATCTAACACATGCGCAGTAGTAGGTGACAAGATCCTTGGCTGGAACGCGCGCACGTTTAAGTTGCACAAGGAAATAAATTTTCTTAGCTGCTTTCTTAATTGAACTATCAACCTGATCGTTCCATGTTAGCGTGTTGTTAATGATGAGGCCGAGAAGCTTGCTAGAAGTCGTTGCTTGGATCTGTGTCCCATAAACTGTGACTGGGTCAAAATGTTCCGGGGAACGACAGAAGCTGATGGTGAGCTCTTTAGTCTTCTCAAGGTTTAGCTGGAAAAATGTTTCCGCTGACCAGTTGGAAACGTGGTCTACTGCTTCTTGTGCTCTACTTTGTTGTCCCTTCGGTACTTTTTCTGACAAGGTGCTATCATCCACGTAATTCCACATCCCAAAGAGCGCACTGGGGGTTAAAAGATCGTTGATCATGAGCAAAAAAAGCCAAGGTCCTAATTTAGTCCCTTGGGGGACACCTGCTGGTACCGCGCCCCATTCGGACAAACAGTCAGGCTGAGTTTCACCCTCTGCGGGGACCGATCCGACAGGAAGTCCAGAATCCAATTAACGATACTGTTGGAGACTTCGACTTCCTTAAGTTTGGCTGCCAGCTACTCCTAATCAATATTTCGAGCTGCGACATAATCATTAGGCAAAAAAAACGTTTTTTTCCGAGTATCGCAATATTCATTTCACCGGACATAAGGCTCTTCCTCTGAGATAATTATGAATATATAAGTTAAACTTTTTGCTCTATATATGCTTCGCGCTTTTCGCACAAAGCCTTGTGCAGCCAGCAAAATTTTTCTTCTCAAAAGATCTCATTAAGGTTCTTTACATATTGTACTGTCATGAAAAACAAAGGGGTTTGACAACACTAGAAACATTTTCAAAGCACGAGTGTTTTTTGGCTGCCGCAAGTTTTCTAAACGCCTGGAGTGCAAGTTTTACAACAGTAAGATAATAGCTTCAGTTTCCTTTCGTATATAGATTCTGTATGCGCGGGAAAAAAATAAGTATATATTTGGTGTTTATACTCTGATATAACATATATTTTTAACCAATCAGGAGGAGCACAGATTCTAAACTTAATTAACGTTTGTAGAACGAGCTGTTTAACGACCCTGTTTTATGTTCGCTGTGGGTGGTCCAATTGATCTTAATTTAATTAAAAACTATTTTCGAATCAAGGCTAGACTTGGCAAGCTAGGGCCAAAAACCAACAGTATATTCAAATGAAATGAAATGAAAGCTACGTTAAAATTTTTAGGTGCAATTGGATTTGTTATTTTCTCGAGCCTGGAGAAGCTAAAATGCTACACGTGACAAAATAGATTCCTAAAATGCTCAGCCAATTATAGTTATACAAGAATTGCGTTTGTTTGTTCTTTTCTTTTAAAAAATTATAAAATCAGCCTAAGAATAGTGCAAATACTTGTGGATCGAAATGGTCCGATCGATCAAAGCGGGCTTGACATGTTGATTCCTGTATCAGCGGAAGAGAAATATTTTGATTACTTGTTGTTTTATACGCACTGTTTTTTGTTATTATTTGAGACGCAGATGTTTTAAAGGTGAGATTATTGAGAATTCAGTTATTTTTGTCACTGATTCAGAAATTTCGAGCTGAATTTTTTTCCCAAGCAATATGTCTCTTCCCCAAGTCATTGCAGTTTTTCATGCGCTTTTCAACGTGATCGGCCTTCCTGGAAATTTGCTGGTAATAGTAACGGTCGCTTTGGACAGACGATTTCACCTGATGCGGTTTATTCTACTGGCCAGCATCGCAGTATCTGATTTTCTCGCTCTAGTTCTCACCAATTCATTCCGCATCTCAAGTACAGTACAAGAACGATGGTTATACGGCCAAACAATGTGTTACCTCCACCCGTTCTTAGTGAGATACTTTTACTTTAATACAGTTCTTCACCTGATAGCCGTGTCTTATGAGCGATATAAGGCCATTGTCAAATCGCCTTTGACTTACGATGGAACGATTACCAAGAGTAGAGTTGTACTGATGTTTCTGATCTGGGTAGCGCCGATCCCATTTTCTATCGGTCCGTTTGTTGGCTGGGGCCAATATGTTTACAATCCAGAAGTCTTCTCCTGTGAACAGGCCTGGGATGTACACGACAAAAAAACTGCAAGGAACGCAGCGGTTTTTTTTGTTGCTACCTTTATAGCACCGTCCCTGATAATCGTGTTTCTAAACTGGTCGGTCTTCAAGACAGCAAAAACTCTGCGGCGAAACTTAACCCAAGCTGGCCGAGTTGGACCTCCGAGCCTCACACGCTCTGAGAGCCAACTACGCGAGATATCAAAGAAAATGAACGAAAGAAAGGCAGCAGTTGATGTGTGTATCATCATCGCGGCCTTTATGCTGTGTTTTCTTCCTGTCTGGATCGTGGGGATCTGTCGTCAATTTGTCAAGAGTATTAAAGTTCCGGTCAAGCTCTTATTTGTCACCAATACTATCTTTTGCGCCAGTTCTCTGTGTAATCCGATCGTCTATTCCATTCGTAAAAGAGACTTTCGAACCGGGGTTAAGAATTTGTTGAGGCAGATTGAAGTTTGTGGAAGTTCTAACAACGTCAAAGCCAACGAGGTTAACATAAACAGCTTTGCATTTGGACATAGACTCGGCTCAGGAACCTTTATACAAAACCAAGGGCAGCACAGGAAACCCAACATCCACAATTGCTATCTATTACGCTAATAGAACTAACTTGAGAGAACGAGCCTCCTACATAAGAAGTCAAGTAAGGCTTTAATTTCACAACTGCTTAAGTTGTGTGTAAAACTGCGATGATCGATCATGTCTTAACAAAATAAGTCGGTGGCTAAAATTTCACTCCTGCACCTCCTTTAGACGAGATCCTTCTCAATCCCCCACCCACCACCCCTTTTTTCCACGCGGAGTTTGCACTTTGAAAGCGAGGCTTAATTGATGATGCAGCAAGTTTGACTGACGTCACTACAACTATCCATTTCGAAACTTCTGAACAAACATTTTAATATAACATTGTCTGCCAGCCTGCAGTAACTACATTAGTAGTTAATTCCTATCGTTCCGTACGGAACATAGGGCGTCCACCAGAGTGCGCCATCTCCTCCTGTCCTGGGCCTTCCGCTCGAGCTGTCCCCACGTCAGGCCAGCGGCTTTCGCTTCGGCTTTAGTTGAGCGCCGCTAGGTGGTCTTCGGCCGTCCACGTTTGCGCTTCCCTTGGGGGGGGGGGGGGGGTCCACCGTAGCCCTCTTCGTGTGACATTGTCTGCAAGTTTCAGTAACTACATTAATGAATGATTATAACATAGATAGGACCCTGCGCTTGCTCTGATTGGCCAAAAACCCATGTTCTATCAGAGTATAAAACATAGAAAAAGCGTGTTTTATTGTTTTGCGCGCGTAAAATCTATATCATAAAGCAAACGAAGAAGCCTAATCCGTGTATTACACTGTGATAAAACACTCCGGACATTTAAGAACAATCGAGAAATGTAGAAAACACTCGCCTGCGGCTCGTGTTTTCTACATTTCCCTCGTGTTCTCAAATGTCCGTCGTGTTTTATCACAGTGTAATACACGGCTTAGGCTTCTTTATTTGTTAAATAAAATATTAGGAATACAGATGACATGACCGTGTCTCGGTAAGTTTTCGTAGTAACTGAAAAGAGAAGTTCTTGAGTTATCGTAACATACATGCATGCAGCACTAAGCATGTGTTACGCGCCTTTCGTCATTTTTTGTGAAATGTAGAATTTTAATATAATCCAAGTAAGCAGATGTTTCACTCTCTAGAGTTTCACACTCTAACAACTCTATTTTTCAAATTTCACATGGCCCTTCCCCAAGTCATCGCAGTGTTTTACACAAAATATCAGTGCATATTATATTTAACAATTATGCCACGAGCCCGCGTTGGATATGAGATGGTGGATTAATGAGACGCGTAGCGCCGAGTTTTACCAACATTTTTAGTAATAGAATAATTTTTAGATATGATATGTAAATAGTTTTTTGAGTTTATATTGTAACTTAAGATATGTAATTTTATCTTAAGAAATAAAGATTATTAAAAAAAAGAGTTGGCTTTAAATCATCTCATATCCTACAAGCGCGAGTGGAATAATTGTTTTATTTAAAACTCCCCACAAGATAGAAAATTAAACCAAAATAAAAATAGAGACGCCCCCCAAAAGAACATATTCACAATATTTTTTACCATATTTGTAGAGCATGATATAATGGCTCTATTAAAAACTGGATCACTGAATAATGCAATTCGAGAGTTTTCATTGACTTAGCCATAATGGGTTGTGAGCCATTATACCATGCTCTTCAAATATGGTAAGCGTACGCGTGAACATTTGGCGCCTTTTGACCTTTATTTTAGTTTAGTTTTTTTTTTATATTTGGGGGCGCTTTTTAATAAATTAATTGCTCCACTCGCGCTTGCTGGATATGAGATGATTATAGCCAACTCGGCGCTATACGCCTCGTTGGCTATTGGGCGCTCGTGGAATAATTGTTAAAAGTGCCATCCATGATGGCTAAGCCAATGAGAACTCTTGAATTGCATTATCCACTGATCCAGTTTTTAATAAAGTATGTTAAACCGGAATTATTATTCCATTATTATATTGCCGCAGCATCTGCTTACTTGGATTATTATTAGATACCCTAGTTTTATATGGAAGTCCCCCGGTGGTGGGGGTAATCCTATCCTTGCAATCAGGTGAAAGAGCTCACTTCACTTGAAACAATTTTACGAAGTCAAAAAGCCCTGTCTCTCTGGGAGAGGCACGGGTGAAAAGGAATTGAGGTGGACTTGAATAGCCTGTTCGCTTTTTTGACGAACATGAGAAAAACCCTCATAACAATCAAAAGGTGGGTTTGCATTGCGCATCCCTACTGCGCATAATTTTACGCGTGATTAGCGCGCGCGCATTACAAAATGGTGGCTTTTTCTTTGCGGGACCTTGCCATATAGCTAAAATCGTCATTTTCTCGAAAACGAGCGTGGTGACCTAGCATTTTTTCTATTGTATTGAATTGAGTTGTGAATTTCTCTATGTAAAAGAAATATGGGCCAATTCTCAGTGTTGAGCAAGAAGCAATCGTCGAAAACGTGAATATTGCAAGCTATCATGGTAATAATATTTTAATTAACAATTATCCTGCGAAATCGCGCGGAATATCAGTCTGATACTTAGCCGACGAGGCCGTAGGCCGAGTCGGCTAAAATTAGACGATATTCCGCGAGATTGAGCAGGATAATTGTTTTATTATTCAACAAATTGATAACAAAACAGCTTAAATCCTTGTAAATCTCTCTGTAGACATTTTCTCACTTCACTTTTTCTTCCCACGTACGAAGCTACGTATACCGCCGGTTATTAAAAACTGGATCATTGGATAATGCAATTCGAGAGTTTTCATTGGCTTAGCCATCATGGTATATGAGCCATTATACCATGATCTGCAAAGATGGCGAGCGTATGCGTGATTTTTGGGGCCTTTTTGTTTTTATTGTAGCCTAGTTTTCTATTTTTGGGAGGCGTTTTTAATAAAACAATTATTCCACTCGCGCTTGTTGGATATGAGATGATTATAGCCAACTCGGCGTTAGGCGCTTCGTTGGCTATCTATCATCTCATATCCAACGCGCGCTCATGGAATAATTGTTAAATATCTGTTACCTACGGATGACAGATATCGAGAACATCATGACCATATTTGGATAGTGTTACAATTTGTTGAATAATAACACAGGATATCCGGAGTTTGACGAGCCAATCAGCGCGCGCCATCAACGCTATCCACTGTTTTAGTATATACTAAAAGGATTTATATGGTATAAACAACGTGCTGTTGCTCCTAAACGAACCTGGGGACCCCTCATTTTTGCTCATGGATGTTACGTAACATCCATGAGCTTAGGAGGCAGTCGGATGGCACTCGATCACTCACTCACTCACTCACTCACTCACTCACTCACTCGATTCTGATTAATTTATTCATTAAACCGGATTAAATCGTTTCTCCCAACCCTCCCCTGCTTAGTATGGTTCTTTTCCTAGGCACTCGTGGTGTAGCTTCAGCAGGTTTTAGCGGGGTACTAGAAAGACGAATTTTTTGTCCGACAACATGGAGTTCGTACATATGGCAGCTAACGCGGCACGAAGATGGTTTTTGGCTCAACTCGTGGAGTTGTAAAATTGAAATTTGTCAAGCTAAGCAGCAGTAGCTGTAACAAATGGACATGGAAAGACAAGAAGCGTAGCGCTCGTCAAAAACCATGTGTAAATTTATATTGAAAGGTCAAGGTGTTTTTTTATTAGACGTAAACAAAATTCTCCGATTACAAGTCACGCTAAACTCACGCTATGCAAAGAATGTAATCAGATACTCTTTTTGTATATTTGCTGAAGGGCAAGAGAGTCACGTTTCGCAGACAGTGTAATTAAACAGCCACGTGTAATTTAACAGCCACGAGAAGATGGTAAATTGTTTTTTTGTTAGATTATTTTTTATCAGTGCTGGCCTGATGGGCCGCTTGGCACAAATGTAGACTTTGACTTCCACCGTCTGAGTTTCTATTTGCAGAACGAGTGCTTGTGCCAAACGTTTCCCATGAAAATCACTTGATTTTCATGCGAATGACCGTGCAGGTGACATATATTTTCATACCAATAGTTTCGCTCAAAGACTCGTTTTGCCACAGTGGCAAAAGTAAACTTGGCATTGGGCTATTCATCCATGAGCTGCTCAGAGAGCCTTTGATTATTTCCAAATTCAAGTTCCTACAATATAAACAATCAGTAGGCAAAGTTTGACAAAAATCTCAGTGTAGGTTCTATTTCAGTGGAATGACCTTAATAGAGGTGGCCGTTTAAGTGGTTTTATCTACAATATTTTCGGGACTTTGAAAACTGGCCGCTTAATAAGCTGTGACCGACTGAATCAAATTATAACACACAAATTTACATTGAAAGAATTTATTATGCATTTGAAGTTTTAAGAAGCTACAGTAAACTCGAAACTTTATAAACATGAGAATAAACAATAGTATTTATAATTTATCTATAACATACAGTATTCATCGTGTTATCTACATATAAATGTACAATACACACCAATTTATGTACCAAAATGATGTACCAAACTCAAGCCTAATGGAACCTCAATTAAGTCTTAAAAATAATGAAGGCCACTTTTATATATAAAAAAAACATTTCATTATCATAGAACTAAGTAAACCTTTACTAATAATAAACAATTGCAAGCTACAGCGTACAAACAGCACATATTGCTACTACACGCTTTGCATATTTTTCTACAGCACCTTAATTTCATGTATATGTATTTTGTTTGTTTTATGTGATTGTCTGGGTTTTTTTTTTTCACGTTTTAACACAAAAAATAACTGTATTCAGGGCGTAGATCATCTTCTCTGTGGAATAAGCAGTACAATAATTTACTGCTTATTCACAGAGATTCATCGATACTCCCCAATACAGTACCAAGAGAATTATTTCATAATTCAGTCTTCATAAAATGTCAGCCCCTTACCATAGTTGTTTCTGGCGTGGTTTTCATACTTCTTCTTTTTTCTTCAATCGACATGCTGTATTCATCCTTACAAGTATATCTCAAATCCATTGTTCAGCTGCATGAAGTTATTTCTTTCTCAGCTATTACTCAAAGACTAGGACCTTTATCTCAATGATCAATCTTGCGTGGGCAGGAGATTCATCTCAATGAAAATGTCACTTTACTTTGTCATAATCTTGAGTTCAAATGTTTAGTTCAAATATGAAATAAGCACAACAGCAGTGGCGCTTGTTTGCAAATATAAGTAAGCACAGCAGTCGTAAACTTTCCTCATAACTTGACGACTCTAACAGCGACGCTGATCTGAACTTGGCGCTGTTCGCTCCACCCAATGGTGGAGGGCACAAGTCTCTTGATTGACGAATCAAGTGCCTTTCTCCGATGACATTCCCTTTTAGCTTACATGAGCACGATAATGACAAGAAAAACAGTAGCTGATGTAGGTCTTCATGTGCTGATCTGTTGTCAGCTAGTGTCATCAGCCATTCCCAAGTGCCATCACTGTCTGTAGCAGTCTCAAAATCTTGTCATTATCCTGCTGATGTAAGCTATTCAATCATCTCCTGTGCAGTCCCTCATATGATTCTCCAGCAGGTCATGTGGAAAATATTTTCTGCAGTTGGGGCACTGCAGTTGACTTCCCTGGCTACGGGAGGGTGAATCTGTAGTGTCAGACCCATCGGCAGTGACTTCCATCCCATATCCTCTTGCTCTCATTGCTTGCTGCTGCAAATGAATAAACGAATTGTTCAGAGAAAGTCACTTTAATTAACAAGTATTCAATGCACATCCCTGATTGCATACATGTGGCAAGAATCCTCCAGTAAATTTTTGTTTTTGTCTGAATTTGCTTGTGAGGTGCGGTGGACTCGTGGTTAGTGCGCTTTGCCTCCAGATTGAGCAGTCGGAATTTGAGCCTTGCCCAGGAACAATGCGTTGTGTTCTTGGGCCAAGACTCTTCACTCTCACAGTGCCTGTCTAAACCCAGGTGTATAAATAGGTACCGGTGAACTTAATGCTGGGGGCAACCCTGCAATGGACTTGGCATCCCATCCAGGGGGGAGTAAAAATACTCCTAATCACTTAATGCTACAGAAATCAGACTGAGATAAGTGCCAGCTTGATGGGACACTTGACTCATATGCAGACTTTATCTGGCTTTGCTTGTTTCTTTAAATTACAGATAACTTTTCTAGATTCTAGAATAAACAGCTACATGAGTCGCACAGCTTTCAACAAGGACATTTTACTACATGTCTGTATAAGGACTTCAGCATTAAATTTTTTGACTCCAGCTGAAGCCAAATGCATGACTGATAATCCAAGCTAGTAGTAGTATTGTCCATTGAACACAAGTTTTATATAGTTGTCAATTTACCTTTTGCCATGGCTCCTGGACTTGTAATGCACAGGCCTGTGTGCGGCCAGATGATGTTTGATGCCTATATGGCACTTTAGCCTGTAAACAATGAAGATAGTGACCAGACTGAGTCAAATTGCTGTACAATGACATGGAATGAAAGTAATAAAATGTATATTACAGAATCTAATTGCATATCAAATTCACCATTCTCATACCCGGCTTACATGAAACAGTTGTAATGTAGTGTAGAGAATCTAGGATTTGATGACTCTCACCTGCTGTTGTTGAGCCTGAGCTTGTGTGTACATTCGTTCGATGTTCTGCCTCAAGCCAATATGCTCCTGCTTAAGTTGTTCATAGCGTTGAACAAGTTGATCCCTCTCACGGGAAATGCGTTCACAGTCTGACAATGCCTTTACTTTCTCTTGCCTTTCAATCTTAAAGTCATTCTCATATCCTGCAAGCTGTGAACACATAAAATATTTAGCAACACATCTTAAATTCCACTTTAACTCTCTGACCCTTTGTGTACAGGGCGATGATATGTGCAGGTCTCCACCAAGGGTACACATATGCTTATAAATGGTTCTTGAGGAAGGGATGCTCCCATCTCTGGGGCGGATGTAGGGTGGTTTGGAGGCCCCCGGAACCCCCTACTGGGAGCCGACTTTGGCAGTCCGTACCTCAAATCCCTTTCTCTAAAATCCTGTATCCACCTCAGCATCCGGAGTTTAACTGTATCAAAAACTGATTCCTGATAAACCTGCTAAAGAAGGTCGCTTTATTAACAGTGAGTAATTTGACGCTTACTGCATTCTGCATGAGTTCATGTTCCACATGTAGATCATTAAATGCTCCTTCTCTCTGGTCACGATCTCTTGTTATGGTACGGACTTCATTACTTATTTCCTTTAGCCGCTGTGACAGCATTTCCTTCTCTTCTTGCAGCTAAGAAACAAAGATAAATGAAAAGGCAAGTCTAGGTTAATCCCAAAATAATATTGAAAGAAGCAAGGAAGGTTGGATGAAAAAAAAAACATGCTGATAATTAATTAAAAATTGCTATATAATATTTTATGGAGAAAACTTAAAAATTCGCACTTACAGACTGTTGCTGTGCATTAAACATATCCGTTGTATCCTTTGCAGCAGTCAATTCTTCTTTTGCTTGATCAAGTTCTGCCTTCATTTGTTCAAATTCTTCTCTCTTAGACTGGAGTTCATCCATACGTTTTTTGATTTCCTCTTTGAGTCTATTAACTTCTTCTGAAGTTGTAGGTTCCTAGAAACGTTGTAAATAAATATGGGTTATTGACCAAGCATAAGGTCAAGATTATTTTTTTTGTGTGTGTTTATGCTAAAAAAAAACAAGGCTAGTATCCAGCCATCTTGATGAAACAAGCTTGGTCAACAAAGGATTTATTGAATATGGAAAGTTATAAGCCTATTTTCTTGTGGGACAGAGCGGGTCACCCTAACTAGTAAGATAGCTCTACATCCATGTCTGTGTTATGGTGTGTAGATATCCTGAATATTATTTCAACAATTTTTACATTGACAACCACTTAGCTTGAATTAAGCTTTCTATTGTTGTTCTGGGTAGAATATTTCCTACTAAGATCTTTCAGACATTGTAACAACGATTTTGTAAAAGGTTGATAAACGTGGGTGTTGTTGTGATAGTTTTCGTTTTTAATTTCAAACTTCAAGTGTTCTTATGCTCAAGTAAGAAGTCTAAAAACAATTGGTATTTTGCTTTCTTTAATGTTAGTTGACCCAAAATCCTCACATGACAGATTTTTTCTGTGAAACTTACACAACAGCTGAGGGCACAGCCTAAATTTCTGGGGGGTAATTTTGATTCTTCTCTCTTCCAATTAATTTACCCTAAAAAGGAGTAACATCAAATATAATTACAGTGTAAAATGTTGTCTGTTGTTTACCTCTGGATCTCCATCTTCACTGTCATACGCGCGATTTAGAATTCTTTGGACCTCTGGTGATCTTGTATGCTGACCTAGTTCCTTCTTCATCTCTCTTAATTGCAAGATCCTGTCATCTTTGAGTGATTGCAGCTCATTCTTCAATGTGTCATTCTCTGTTACCACAGTTTCACAGAACACTTGCTTGGCATTAAGGTTCCTCTCAAGCTTTGTGACAAGCGTTGTCAGGCGCAATACTTGGTTTTTCAAACCCTCCAAATTTTGTCCCTGTATGGCATCAAGTGTAATCTTAAGTTCCTTTAGCTCGTTACCTTTCATATCCCGTTCATCCCGTAGTGTCATGATTATTTCATGTAGATCCCTGTTTTCCTGGAAAAGTAAAGAATAAAACACTTTGGTTAAGATTGTTATCACTCATTGCACAATAAATAGACTTCTGATACTGCTTGTGTCTGTAAAGAAAACATATCATGTTGTTCCTGTTAGCTGAACATACAAAAGAATTTTTTCCTTCTTATCCCAAAGATAATTTACATATTTTCCATATTTTATTTCTTTCTCAGCTAAAACTTCAGATCAACTCTGCCTTGATTACTATTTTTTTGAGAAAACATAATTATATTATCAGTTTTTCCTCTGAGGAAGTTAGTTTGAAGATTAATTTTAACTATTAATTACAAAACAGCACACAACACAACTTGTTCCCCCGAAAACTTGTCCGGTTTATTTGCGATTATATTAAATAATTGAAACTTGATGGTTTCACTTTCACCAGAATTTTTTTAAAAAAGTGCTTTGCTAGGTAATAACTATTGGGCAATTTCTATAGAAAACAAAAGTCTTCATTTTCAACAGATCAGATAAACAATTATGTCAGCCAGATTGTGTCAAGTACGTGTCGCATCGCTCGGGAGTGAACCAATTGGAGGTGGCCGAGTAGAACGGGGAATCCCCTACTCAACGAACAATACTTTAATTATTCAAACAGCTTTCGGTTTCCAATCATCAAAATTAACATAAGGAAACGAACGAAACTCGCTAAATTAACCAAACATTTTCTCATCGAAAGTCTCTTCTATCAAATTTACAGTTTGAATGTCGAGAACTTTAACCGATTTCTAGTAAAGTAACATCATACGTGCTAATGTAAGTTCTGCTTATCGAAGCAGATTTTGAATTGCGTGTACGCCCTCGCACGCCGCGTCAAGGTCGAGGGAAATTTCCCCGAGAATATAAAAAGAGCTTACATGAAACCGAAAATGCTTGATTCCGCAAAAATTCCGCGAAAATATTTGCCACAGAAAAATCACATAACCATAGATTCTTCTTTACCTGAGTGTTTCATCTAGACTTGACATAAAAGATATAAGCTTAAAAGTCATAATGATTGTGCAAAACAACTCCGTCGATTCTCTACGCTTCACTTGTTCCAAAGTTCGTCAATAAAATATCGCGCAAAGGTTTGCAAAACGAAAATCCAACTTTTCAAGCACTTACCACAGCCAAGTCAACTCCAACCGGTCCTTTGTTTGTTAAATGCTCCAAGGTTTGTTTTAGTTTTGTGTTATCACGAGTTAAAGCTTCCAAGACTTTCTTCGAGACGCCAGGAGTGACGACGGCGCCAAATTGAGCGCCCGACGGCAGTTGAAGATTCAACTGTGTAATTCTGTTCTCTGCTCTTGCTAGAGAACCTTCAAGCCTTTCATTTTTTTCTTGAAGATTCTTAATTTGTTGTTCCTTCTTTTGTAACTGTAGCCCCAGGTTTTGAACTCCCGTAAGTTTCGACGCCATCTTCTTTCTATCGGTCACCATTATGGCCAGCGACTGACGAAGACGCTGATTTTCGGCCATAACGGCTTCGTTACCTCCTTGTTCTGCCATTTTCAAGCCAGAAAAGATTGTACGTTTCGACGAATTGCGGTTTTTGTTCCTCTAGTCTACCTAGTCAAGAGTTTTCCAGATCGATTGCGTCCTCTGCCGCTCAATATATACAAATCACAGGGAAATTCCCTGTAATTGCGTGCACATTGTCATATGCCGGGGTAAAACCCCGTGCGGGGCTGGCCCCGGTCGAACACGCGCAATCGACTGAGTCCTGCAGTTTAGGTATTTTTCAAATACTTCAAGTCAATCAGAACAAGCATCGAGTTAAATTTTATTTGGGTCTACTGAACCTTTCTAACTGCCTCCTGATCTTATTTATTTATCAAATCTTAGTTGTAGTCAGAAAAAGCGGAAAGTTTCATGCCTGATCGAGTTTTTCTGTCCCCGTTCTTTACTAATATGAGGAAATGGACCGTTCAAGTTATAACTATGACTTATGAGAGGTTTTTACCGCTGTAATGTCAAAAAAGGTTGCAGAAAATAGAAGTTACACTTCACTCTAAGTTGCCCCCTGAATCATTGCTGATACAGCGTGGGAAATCAGTCATCCCCCGCCCTCAGCATGATGCTGAGGCCGGGGGATGACGGCAGTACCAAAGCAATATTTTTAATATTAAGCGACAGGCTTCTGACCCTATTTAGCGATATTGCTCTTTCAAATTCTCCGAAATCTTCCTGCCATTTATCATTTTGAAGATCAAGATCGAGATGCCGCAAAACTGGCCAGCCAAAAATCGCAAATTTTGCTGAATCCCATATCCCTGATAATGAGCTTTATCTGCTTGGCGTCTGTTGAAAGGCTTCGAAAATGAAAAAAAAAGGAATAAAAATCGTATCAAGGGAGAATTAATATCAAATCTGCATGAGGGAAGTGTTTGACATTACATCATAAGACTAAAATAACAGCCAATATAAAGTAATGTGTTACATTACGTGACCGTGAATAAGGTCTAAAAATAGATTTCGGCATAGTCAGCCAAGCCGTGAACTCTCTTAGTAAAGGTAAAAAGTAAAGTCTGCATACGAGCCTAGTGGCTCATCAGGCCGGAGCTTATCCCGGTTTCAGTTGCATGAAGCGACTAGGAGTATTTCTACTCCCCCCTGGATGGGATGCTAGTCCATCGCAGGGTAACCCCCAGCATCAAATTCGCCGGTACCCATTTATACACCTGGGTGGAGAGAGGCACTGTGAGAGTGAAGTGTCTTGCCCAAGAACACGACACAATGTCCCAGGCCAGGGCTCGAACCCGCTCGCTCCGGAGTCGAGCGCACTAACCATGAGGGCACCGCCGTCACCGCGCCCCCACGACTCTCTTAGTATATATACTTTAACTTTGGCACCAGCCTTTCCCTTGCCTAGAATCCATGGATGGGCTGTAGGATTTTTATATAAAACTAAACAGAAGTTATAATGTCAATTATAAACTCCCGAAACAACTCACGATAACATAACCTCCCCCGACTCTCCCTTCACCTTCCCCCTTTCACCCTTCCCCTTCCCTTTCCCCCTCTAACTTGTTCAATGCAACATCCCAGTAATTCTATTTTTCAAGTTCCCGTCATTTCTTATATTACGCTCGGGATTACACTTCTGTAAGTTCTCCAATTATATCTCAGTAAAGGCCAGTAAAGTCCGCGGGAAATCTTAGGAGCAAAGTAATTTCGTCATCTGTAGTTGTCTGTAGACTAGTGCAGTCCCTAAAAATCACTTCCCTGTGCTATATATAGGGTCTGTACCCAGGTACCGGAAAGAGAAGAGTCCTGGGTTCATCTTTGAATGGTTCAACTCCTATATATAGCCTGGGGAAGGTTTCTGCAGGGATATTTAGTTCAGGGACTGGAAGATCTATAGGATCGATTGCCAGCCGCTGCACGAGAAAAGGAGCCCGCGCTCCTTCCGAAAATGAAAACATGTCAGACATACGATTATAAACGATCGTGCCTCGCGAGCTCGCAGATACACAGCGTTCAAAAAAACATTTATCCCGGATAGCATCTAATGTTTACTCGGACCGTTCACTGTTTTGCAAGGCTTGTTTCATTAATTATATCTGCGTCGTTTGATATGCGGAAACGTTTACTAAAACCAATCTACGTAGCTTCAAGGTTCAGTGCATTCAGGCAGTGAAAATCGAGACCCGCACAATACCTAACAAATTTCTTCTAATAGCTTCGAGACATTTTGCATGACATGCATTTGAAACCAAAATTTGATACGTAAAAATTTCCCCGGCCTAGAAGACAACTGGGGTCTTTGTAGTCATGGAGCCCCTTTGTGAAAATGCTTTTTGCGCAATGAAAGCGAAAGGCACCAAAATAGCTGGTCAGGTCATTGTACACGTCCGTTTCACGCAGACAGCACGTGTAAGCATCAAAGGAAGACGAGAGGTCAGACATGTGTAATCACATGATTTTCAGCTGCAGCCGCGTGTGATTCCCACTTCTGGCCCCCATAGGAACACAAACATCCGGTGGGAGAAGAGATACCCCGTGAAATTTAAACCCGAAGGCGGAACTCGTGATACCCAGAAGAACCGCTGGGTCGAACCTAGGTGAAGTGCTTTTATATTCAAAAACTATCGAATACTTCTGTAACTATTGAAACATTTTCAGTTTCTAGTTTATCAAGAGAAGTATGACTACCAAGTGCTCAAACAAAGCAACTTTATTCTGTTGGTACGAGAGACATTTGCACATCTGGTCAGCGGCATCTGATAACACTCTTTATATCAGATTATATTTTATAAAAATATCGAAGCTGAAATTTGCGAAAGTTTTAGAATATTTTAAGAATAAACCCGCGGCTGAGATTTTTTAATAAATGTAGTTTTATGTGTTGAAAATTTGTAAATGCAATACAATTACATGTTTTTAACTAAACTGTATAAAATTCTTCCTTTCTATAATTAAACGGCAAAAAAAGCAAACAATGATGCAAGGCTGATACTAAGTAGAAAGCTTAACGGGGCAACGACATGATAGAGTCCAAACTGAAAGCCAAATTGCAACCGTGGACAGCTGTTTCGACCTTGTTGGGTCTCGTCAGCACGGTGTAGCAAGCTATGAAGTGATCAAACTCAAATCCAAATCTTTGCAAATTGGCCAATGTCACATGCAAAACGCGTGACAGGGGACAATAGGAAAAAATCCAGAATATCATGTCGTTGCCGCGATAAGGAAACTGCGGGCAGACAAAAACTGTCCCGCAGGAAAATCATGGCCAAACCATGATGATCACTTCATAGCTTGCTATGATCACTTCATAGCTTGCTACACCGTGCTGACGAGACCCAACAAGGTCGAAACAGCTGTCCACGGTTGCAATTTGGCTTTCAGTTTGGACTCTATCATGTCGTTGCCCCGTTAAGCTTTCTACGTAGTATCAGCCTTGCATCATTGTTTGCTATTCTTTCTATTTTTGGCTGATCAGATCTTTTACAGATCCTACGTAAACAGGCAGGATTTTCGTTTGCGGTCCTTTGCACCATTATGTTAAAAAAAGCAAAAACGCAACAAAAACAGCACTAGCCATATGTTTGATGCTAATAACATTTCTGCAAGTTATGTGTGTCATGTATCAGGCTGGCTCCAACATTCTGACACCAAATACATTCGAAAGCAGAAATGTCATACCCTTCCAGACCTCTATTGTTTTACGATATATATATAGGTTTCAAATATTGTAACGGTCACTTTTGAAAATGTATGTTGACTAGCATACGAAACGTCAAGTTCTATAAAAATGCTTTGGAATACAATGTTCATCACCGCTGTTTGTGTTATTTTCTTAATCAAGCTTCGATGGCCTAAGAGCAAGAGTTTATGTCATACCCTATAACCTACAATTATTCACAAGAATATTTTCAGCCTAAAATCAGGAAAAAAAATAAGAATATACAGCCTCAGCCGGAAAATCAATATTTTATTTTAAAAAAGAGTGTAGTCAACGTTTTGAACAGCCTGAAACGTGAGTCATTTCCCTTCCTCAGCCTAATCTCCGGGAGAGACGCCTGAATGCTAAGCGTCATAATTCCGTCCGGTTACGTCACTTCCTAATTTATGACAATTTTTCATAAATTTGTATTTTCCTGAACGTATACATCTTCCATTTTTACGTTAATGCGTGTTTTATCGACGCAGCAGCTCGACGTGGGGACGTCCTCCATTAAGATATGGTGTTGCTCTGGATTCTAATACAAGCTGATACAAGTTGAAATTGAGAAATTGCCGTAAAATCATTTTATTTTGAACTTCAAACCGTGCACTGCTGGAAACCGGATGAAGTAGAGATTACACTCAACAATCCTAGTACATGGCTTGAAATGTTCTTTTTTTTTTCATCCCGCAATGCAGTACAGAATCGTTCTTCGTTCCATTTTATATAGGAATGTTAATTTTTTCAGCTGTCAAATAGCGTATTGCACTAAGAAAATCAAGAAATCCATTCAGCGAATATATGTAAAAGAACACACTGAAAACCGGCAATTAAGTAATTACACCTCAACTACTAGAAATGAGCAATGGAACCGTATAACAGTATTAATTTTAATTGACCCCCTAAAAGGCAAATCATTCGGCTCGGATACGTCTACGTAACATTTTTCTTGAACTTGAAATGTTAACCTAAGGAATCAGGTCAGGCAAAGTGGACAAAAATTATTTACGAGCATTTACGGTAGAGGAGTCGAACGTTATACCTGAAAAGATTTATAATTTACTCATGCCGCATTACACCTTTGCCGGCAACACCCAAAAGTAATCTCTTTCCAATCAATAAGAAACCTGTATCTATCCAGCACAAACTGAAAACCAATCAGAAATTACTTTAGATATCAGAAGCAGTAAGCGACGTCGCGGGACGGAATTATAACGCTCACACTTCCGCCCGGGGATTAGGCTGAGGGCGGGAGATGACTGACATTTCAGACTACGTTTTGAAATTAATGGCTAAGCATAATCGAATAATCGTCCTTTGTTATTTTCTGTTTCTGTCTTTTTTCAATCGAGGTTATCTATTTCTCCTGTGCAAAGCGCAACAGTTTCAATAATTGTCAGCACGCAAACTCTCATCACTGGTCTTAAGGTGGTATGCTACCCTAAAAGGGACCAAAAGGTTTGATTAGATATAGTGGAAAAAAATTGTGTGCGATTGCACTCCGGCATGAAGAGTAAATAAATTTTGAGGGTTTTATTCAAAATGATTGCTATGGCAACCAGCCACAGCCTCTTGAGCTAGTGTTTTATAGTATTGGTGCCAACACTTCCTGCTCTTTTTCAAAACAAGATTTAGCCTGTTCCAGGCTCTCGGTCAATGGGGACGATCGAAAAAGCGACCGGGCGACGAGCGACGAGCGGGGTCTGGTGATTTGACTGTCAAACAAGCATATCGTATAAGTTTCTGTTTTGTTCTGTGCAATGAACCTAAGTTTTGAGTGTTTTCAGTGTTTTTTACATGCTTTAGTTGGAAATAATCTTAGTTTACACCACACCCAGTGGACAAATCATTTCATGTCACGTGACAGGCGTTAAAATGTTACGATGCTTTGGTTTATTGCCTCACGACACTATTGGTCTTTGATTAGCCCAAGTTTCAGGAATTCTACTTAATACCTTGCAAAGTGAAATGTTGGCGTGAAGTCAGTCGGTACAAAAGTAGACATTTGAGAAAAATGCACTTTAAGTTTCTTACGAAGGATTAAGCATTTAACAAGCTACAAATAGCGGGAGGGGGTGCAGATTGGATCTCGGGGGAGGGGATGCAATGGTTTTTCTATTTTGTAAAAAGTTACCGCAATTGCAGGAAATATTCCTTTACAGAAGGGAAATGAATGAGCCTGTGATGGCAATTCGAGGCAAAGCTTTTCACACGTAATTAAACCAGTCGAGTTGTGCATGTCTTTAAAGCTTTTTTCTACATAGTTTCGTTCACATGAATAGGAGTGAAATTTAAAGTATTGTTAAGATTAAGATGGGTCGGAAACACTACCAGACAGAGAGCCCCAGGTTGCTAAGGGACTGTTTGGTATCCGTCTACTAATTCTTCAAATCCATCAAATCTTCAACATTTCATATTTTCCCCAATTTAACCTAGTATCCGTTGAGAAAAAATATCTCTTTCCCAAAACGCCCAAAAATCACCCAAAAATTTACACAAAACCGCCAAACAGTGGCATAGAGATTTAGTGTCGCTTGAAACGTGACTGAGATATTGGCAGAAAGGCCGTGTTAAGCAACCTCAAAACAGCCTTCACGTGTCTAATCTCGCCCCAGGCCTTTCGCGTACTCCTCCTAACACCGCCAAATACAAAGTTACCAATTCACTCGTGAAACGCTTTTTAAAAATTCTTTGGCGTGAATTAAAACAGTCTCCAGTGAGAATTAGGCGCACGTGTCAAGCTTGACTTAATTTACACTAGGCAATCATGTTTTCGTCCAAGACATAGTACAGAAACTGCCTTGATCAAGGTCATCAAAGATCTCCTTTTAACCTCGATAATGATTGTGTTAGAGAGATGGTCTTGATTGATTATCGTAAAGCGTTCGACATCATAGATCATACCCTGTTGTTAAAGAAACTTGAAGTTTATGGGCTTAGTACGGAAACCCTCCAATGGTTCACCTCTTATCTGAGGAATAGACGCCAACTAGTTAAGTTGGGGGATAAACAGTCAAATGTTGCTAAGGTTCCTCATGGTATTCCCCAGGGAACTATACTTGGACCCTTGTTATTTGTCGTCTTCGTCAATGAATTACCCTTCCATGTTACTTCATCTACTATTGATTTGTATGCTGATTATACGACGTTGACTTCATGTGCGAATTATAGCTCAACTGACAGACTAGAACAGAACCTGAATTCTTCAGTTGCTGAAATCGCAGAATGGGCAGCTATTAACAAACTACCGATCAATGAAAGCAAGACCAAAGCTATACTCATTACTGGCAAGCGTCTCCCATCAAAGATCAATTACGAGATGGCTTTAACTATTAATGGCACTAAACTTAAAGTCGTCCCCAGTGTTAAACTGCTGAGTCTTGAAATTGACTCTGAACTCTCATTTAATTCTCATGTTGAGAGAAACTACGTACAAAGCTGTCACAGCGAATCGGAATATTAAAAAGATACGATCTTGCCTGCCCACGAGACAAAGATTATTGTTTTATAACTCTATGATTAGATCGGTTTTGCATTATGTCAGCTCATATCTGGACTAGTTGTGACCAGGAGGATCTAGGTCGTGTTTTGAAGTTGCAGAAACGAGCAGCCAGGGTAATTTCCGATGCTGACAATCAGGCGTCTAGTGTCAAGCTGTTCAACAGACTTCAGTGGCTTCCGTATATGAGGAATCGAAAATAGCTAAGTGCTTCGTTGCGTACGAACGTATCAAGGGTGAAGTACCCTTACATACTGAAGGCTCTTTAATACTCAATAGTCAGCAACACAATCGTGCTACAAGATATAGCAACACTAATTTTATTTGTCCAAGATTCAATCGTATGACTGAAGGCGGTAAATCATTTGCAGTTACTACTTATCAACTTTGGAACAGCTTAAGTCTAGAACTCAGGAATTCTGTATCGTTAGAATCTTTTAAGAACAATTATAGAAACAAAAGTCGTTTTGATGTACAACAGAAACTACATCATTTTATAGTTTAACATTTGATTCATTATTTGTTCTCAAGTTATGTTTTATTTTCATTCACAATTCGTCTTCTTATATTATATTGTATTAGTAAATTCTCAGCTCCGACTATTGCATTTCTAGCTTTTTGATTGGCTAAAAAACTCTGACTATGAGCCAATAGTCGGAGTTTTACGTCATATGGAAAATAGTGCGCCAAGTTTAAAAATTGTCCGCACGAAGTTTTCAACTTCAGCCCTCTATAATGGCCGGAATAAAAATCGGCGGCAAAACCCGGTTTGAGAATTTACTAACACAATTATTCCATTCGCCCTTGTTGGATATGAAGTGATTATAACCAACCCGCGCTACACGCTCGTTGGTTATTTTATCACTTCATATCCAACTCGGGCTCATGGAATAATAGCCCAATTTCGATATATTAAAATTCAGCCTAAAACAATAGACCTCAGCACGAGGCTCGTGGGAATAAACCCCACAAACTCTGTAGTTATTCCCACGAGCCTCGTGGTGAGGTCTATTGTTTTAGGCTGAATTTTAATATATCGAAATTGGGCTGTTGTTATTTAGTTTTGTAAGAATTTTTTAGATAGAGGGCCACAAGTTTATTAGTTATCTTAACTATTCCGTGCCACCCTCTCTAAATAAAGTGTATTATCATTCGATGCATTTTTCCCTTCCTTTTCATTGGCCGAGAGCCCACCACGTGACCTGCAAATTACTGCGTACAAATAATGGTATGCTGATGCGTAGTACCGTCTATATGTGTTTTGCTGCAAATAATATTCTGCTCATGCGTAACTGAAACCACGCTCTTGTGTGAAAAATGGAAGATCGGTTCGATGAGCTGTCAGAGAGCGATTTAATATGAAAACAAAACTGGTACTCGAATGATAAAACAATTATTGATCTCGGTTACCGCAAAAATATCGTGATTTGTCAGTGTCTCGCAGATCAATTATTTGTCGAAGCCGAAATAATCGATCTGCTCGCCAATGTCAAATGACGATATTTTGCTCAACCTCGTCAAATAATTGTTAATTATTAAACCAGGCAGTTCTGAGCATATCACCACATCAAACCTCGGGCTGTGAGGTCGTGAGTAACTTGGAAGTTGTGTCGGTGTTTTTCTAAGGAAGCTCCTTGCAGGAACAAGCGCCTCTCTATCTCGGTACAAATTGCGTTTCGCCTCTGCTTTAGAGTGTACTGCATGCTTTTCTTTTTTACTGCCAGCTCCTCCGGCGAAAGTCGCTTCCTCGATGATTTCATGGACTTTCTTGGCAGCTGTCCCTTCGCTAGGTAAACGGCCATTCTCACTTGTTCTATGACTGCAAAATTGTTACTGTTGAATTCCTTTCCATCAGGTTGCGACGCATTTCCATTGATTGAGGCGTAGTGTTCAAAAATTAGGCAATGGCTCGTTTTCCTTCGTTTCCCGAAAAGCACGTTTTTCATTCCCATCTGACGACGGACACTGAACAAAGCGGCGAGGATATCAATTTTTATACCTTTGTGCATGTTTGTTTCTGTGTGCTAAGTGTGTTTCTGTGTGTTTAAATGTCTTAACACTGAAGCACCTGAGTATTTGAAAAGAAAACTACATTACAGACATTATTCAAGATCATTACGTTCTGTCTCAAATAAGCTATTGAAAGAACCCAGGTCACGTACAAAAACATATGGCGATAGAGCTTTTTCTAACATCGCCCCAAGACTGTGGAACAGTATTCCAAATGATATACGAAACATTATGAACATTCAAACTTTAAAAACAAAGTTGAAAACGTATCTTTTCAAGAAATATTTAGATAATTCCCTATTGTTCTAGAACTTTATTGTAACTTACGTTATTACTATCATATTTTTAGGTATTTTTAATTACTAGAGTATTTTCTTATTCATTTTTAACATTATTATTCTTAGATAGAAAGGTCAATTATTGTAAAGCGCCTTGAACATAGGACATGAGCGCTATATCAATTACCTATTATTATTATTATTATTATTATTAAGTAATGCTAAATACCCTGGCAACATGCTAATTAAAGTTAATTAATCTCATTGCAATTAATAGATTGCGTCATCAACTCCATGGCAACAAATATTACATCTAAAACTCCATGGCAACATGCAGTTTACATGCAATGCAAAGTTTATAACAAGTAACTTTATAACATCAATTTTTATTTGTTGGTTTAAATCTCCATAGTAACGTTATGGTGTAATTATTGTGTTGCCTGTTTGTGTTTCTCGCGCCTTAGCAACATGCAATTAACATACAATGCAAAGTTTATAACAAATAACTCTATTATACTTTATTATTATATATATGAAAGGTCATATATTTGTTGGTAAAATCTTCATAGCAAGGTAATGACATTATTATTATTATTATTATTATTATTATTATTATTATTATTATTATTATTATTATTATTATATAATAGTAAAACTTTATTAATCATCCGCGGAGAGACACCATCTGCCCACAGCACCCGTCCGAGGAAAATTCCCGGATAGATAGTACTCGTCCGTGAATTTGTTTCTGTAAACAAGCGGGCCTATAGAAAATAAACAAATGACATTGTATTTAGTGGGTTTTGTCTGTTTTTCTTTTTCACATTTTACATTTGCCTCTCATGGCTTTGATCTAAAAAATTTGGAAATTCATCGAGTGCAAATATGCTAATATGGCAGAACCAATCAGATACACGGATTTCCAATATAACACAGCTTCGTCGCTACCAATTGTTTTTATATAATAATTAACAATTATCCTTTGAAATAGGGGTAAATAGTGGCAGAATATTTACCTCGATTTCAAATAATTATTCCCGAATTTTGATTGGTTCGTTCTTATGATCTATCGGAGACTGAATAGACGTTTCTTTATTATATAAAACAAGTAGCAATTTTTTAATGAAACAACGAAAAAATGTTGAAAACTATATTAACAGATTGAGGTGGCTCCCGCTTTAAGGCTGCAGCCCGGGTTGTTCGAAAGGTAGATAAGAGGATAGCGTGGTTTGTTTTGTTAACACTTATCCACTGGGTAGAAATTTATCCGGTGGATAGTGTTATCCAGCCTTCGTACAACTGGCGCCTTGTGGTTTTTATTTGGGGGTCTCGCCCTATCAAAAGTGTTTTTATCGGATTCTCTAAAGTTTTAAAGAAACATTTAGAAATAATTAATAGATAATCATTTTCCTGAGAAGACTAACAAAAAGACATTCACGGATTCTTGAATGGTAAAACTCGAAGTTGTTGAAAAAACTTCCGTCGAGCGCCCATACTCAACTGCAAATTTTAAATGACAATTCAGTACGCGCAATTTGTCTAAAGATAGAGGTGAGTACTAAGAGAGAAATTGGCCAAATTTCAGCTAGATTTATACTAAAAATTTGATTATTCCCTCTCGATTTGTATGATGAGGTAATAGTTGATTTGGCATTTGGCCTCATCAACTCTCACCTTATAGAAATCTCAAAGTCATACTCGAGAGTAGAATCACAGAGTTAGAACGAGTTTTCGTGTAGCGACTACGCGAAAAAAGAGAGTTTCTAAAATCCTCAAACAACTACATCAAATTCCTTTGAGTAACGTACTTAAACTTAACCTGTGTCTTAAGGCGGGGGTAAACATGAATAGGCGTTGAAGTGATATAAAAAAGGAAATTAATTAAGATGGGTTGGAAACACTACCAGACAGTTGACCCCCGCAAAAGAGTCCCTGGTTGCCAGGGGACTGTTTGGTATCCGTCTACTAATTCTTCACTTCAAATTTCAATTTTCCAAATCCATCAAATCTTCGGCAACATTTCATATTTTCCTCAATTTAACCTATCCTTTGAGAAAAAATATCTCTTTCCCAAAATGCCCAAAAATCACCCAAAAATTTACACAAAACCGCCAAACAGTGGTTAATGAGATAAGCAGAGAGATTTAGTGTCGCTTGAAACGTGACCGAGATATTCTTGGCAGAAAGGCCGTGTTAAGCGACCTCAAAAGAGCCCTCACGTTTACCCCCGCCTTAAATAGAGCAGGATAACAAAGTACTTAACTGAGATTTGTATGTTCGAAAGTCCATAACAAAATATCATTTAATAATTATTAATTTACATTATAGTGAGTACACATTTTACTAAAAAAAAATTTCAAATACCAACAGTCAGTTCAGATTCTGATCGAGAATCAGTTCCGTTTCTAAATAGCAGTTTAATTATAAATTTTTCTCTTCCTTTTGAAAATCCATCCATGATAAGGTATTTTTAAGCTATAATGTAGGAGCGCATTTGGAATACAACGAGATGGTTTATAATTAAAACACTGTCCAAGCGACTACAAACGAAAGTGTAACACCAGGCCAATGTCTCGAGACATCACCACATTAAACTTCGAACTGTGAGCTCGTGAGTAACTTGCAAATTATGTCGATGCTTTTCCAAATAAGCTCCTTGCTGAAACAAACTTCTTTCTATCTCGTTGCAGATTCCATTTCGCCTCTGTCGTAGAGTGTGTTCTATACTTCTTTTTTTCACTGCTACCTCCTCAGGGGAATCTCGCTTCCTTTTTTTCGACATTCTTGGTAGGTCGCCCTGCGCTAGGAAAACAGCCATTCGAACTTCCTCGATGATCGCTAAGTTGTTTTTGTTCAATTCCTTCCCATCAGAGTGCGATGTACTGAGACTGTTGGAGGTCTTTCGCTGAAAAAAGAGGCATGGGTGTATTTTTCCTCGTTTCCGGAAGAAAATGTTCATTAAACCCATTGAACTGGACAAGGAAAAGGCGAAAGAACAGATGAAATGCTCAAGTGAACCAGCAGAACTAAGCAATAGCTTTGGGTGATGATATAACTGGGATGGTCCGCTATTGTGACGCCATACTTCGTTCCTTAGCAACAATCAAATGATCGTCACGTGAACTAAGTCGGAACACTTTGATGTTCATTTTAATTTGTTGCGCCGAAAAATATCTACATAGCCATGTTGAATGCCAAGTTGAATGCCAAGTTGAGCTATGAAAAATACCTTAATCGTTACAAATCAGTTATATCTTTAATGAGTTGTCAGTTGAGTTGTTAATGAGTTGTGCTCGTGCTAATTGAGCACTTCCCAACTAATCACCACATTTCCCATTGAATAGCTCTGCAATGTGGTGCGTCTGTTAATTGGCCCTAATTAATCACTACTTGTTTGCTACCACAAGGTCAAATTCAGTGACCATAATTGGCCAAACAAAGGCGGCATTCCAATGGCTGTATCGTTGTCAATCACTTGACGTTAAACTGATTCTAAAACGGCCACACAAATACTTATAAATACTGGGACAAGGTTGAACAAAATATTGTTGTTGAAAACTGGACGGAGAGTGTCACGTGGATTTTGTGTGTTTTCTACCCCCCACGAATTGAACTTTGGACCCTCGATGAACACTCTAGAGAAGAAAATGAACAGGAATGCGTGAAAGCTGACTTGTGTATTGTTATTCTCGAATAGTCTTTATTCGAAGTTGTCCTGTTGTATACGTTTTATACAATTGTGATTTGTCAGTGGCGAGCAGATCAATGATAATTTGCAGACGCTGAAGGCGGAGGCAAATAATTGATCCGCGAAACACTGACAAATTTACGATATTTTGCGATAACCGAGTTCAGTAATTGTTTTATCATTCGATCACCAAGTTTGTTTTCATATTGAACTCATTCTACGACAGCTCAGGGAAGCGACCTGCTATTTTAGCAAAAGAACGTGGTTACAATTACGTACGAGCAGCAAAATCCAGTTAGACGGTATTACACATGAGTGTTATTTGTAGACAGTTTTTTTGCAGGCCACGAGGTGGCCTCGCAGCCAGTGGAACGGAAGGAAAAAATGCATCCAATGGTAAATACCAGTTATGCAACGCTTTGGAGTGGAATACATATATCTTATTAGACGTTTTGGTGTGTAGTATCATTGGGTATTTTTACGCGATGTGCCGTACCGTACCTCTGCGATACCGGTGCAGTGCTCTACCAACTGAGCTATCAAGCCATCTGGGAGCTGGGGCTCGTTGCTCAAAGGCCCCGGAAACTTTTCGGGCCCCTAAAGCCATTTTTAGTTCATCTGTCTCTTAAAATGGAGAAGTGTATACGCCTGAAGCTTCTTGTGTGAAGAGAACCTCTGTTTATATTAAGAATACGTGAATAAAACAGCTCTGTAATCATAAGCTTCGAGATTTTGCTCTGGCTTTCCGGATGCGAAAGCTTTTCGGGACCTTCGAGAAACGGGCCCCTGGTCACTTTGTGAGTTCCTAATATACCCGTAGATGGTAAAGAATACAAGTGAAAATATGAAAGATCATATATTTGAACTGCGGAGAAAGAACTAATCTTCTCATTTGTTTGTAGTTAACGTTATTATAGGAAACTGGTACAATTGCTTCACATAACAAAGAGAACACTGAATTACGCTTCTCCTTACAAAGATATTTAACTCAGTAAAGTCACCAGAAATTTTCTAACTCCCAAAAAGTCTTCGCATCGCAAATTATTTCAAGCAGCCTTCAGTCAAGTTTTTCTACTTTCGTCGTTATTGGGAATTGTGTTCAGCAAGTTGTAGGCTCAAACTCCAAATAGACGAACTATTTAATGAAGCAACCACGTAATCCGGAACATACAACAAAAGGCGACTCACAATGGCTAAAACGTTTAAGAAACTAGACTCAAAACTCCAAAAACAGCAGCAAGGCTGGCCAAAAATTTCAAACATGGCAAAAAAATATAATTAAGATGAAAATCTGGAAGATTGCGACAGCGAAATTCTGATGTACGTGCGACAACGTTCTGGGCCACGATTGGCGAATTTAAATCACTTGCAATCATGCGCGCGGACAAAAACTCGTAATAAGGTGAGAGGGGTTAGTTCAGAGTTCGTAAAGTTCACAACAGTCGTTAACTAGTATTCTCTAGATACATGTTCAACATATCAATTTTCACCAGTAGTTTTTTAAATATATTTTTATTTTAAAAACAATTTTGCAAAGCAAGTTTTGCTTCCTGTACAAATCCAATACTGTTGCATACGTAAATGAAACTACGAGACGTTACTTTGTCGTCGCTCAGCGCGACTGACGCTTCGTAGAAAATACTAGATCTGTTACAAATGTTAAAAGTAAAACTTGTCTGGTTCAATGTTGCCGGAGCTAGCAGTTCTTTATGGCATGTGAAAACACCATCATCTGGAACACAACCAAACCACCGACCACGTCGCTAGGCAACATAACGACCTTATGACGTCACGCTATAATGACGTGGCAACTTGTGAAGCACTCCTCGCGAAAACTGTTTCATAAAACCTAAGCCTGTAATATCTCTTGATTAGTGGGAATACCACATGACTTGACAATTTGTCGTTGCCCATGTGAAGTTGCTGAAAGGAGAATGGCACAACAAGAAATTCTCAAACACCGCTGCTTGTTAACTGACTAGCACCAAAGGTGCACTGAAAGATCCTCAAAGCTTGCTTGTTCTAAAAACGTTCTATTTGCACCGTAGCTTTAGCTTCCACAGTCATTTATTCAGATCGACGTCCAATGAACCTATGTTCTTTCCTTGTCGATATTCAAGATTTGCGACACTGTCTTTTTTCCCCTCACCATCGACAAGGACTGTCCTCTTTCTTGGCCTTACACGAAGGTTTTCCAACGATATACCGGTCTCTTCCTCGACAAAAACTGAGCCGGAAGAAGGCCAATCATCTTTTTAATCAGACCCTGTAAGATTTAATGTCATGCCACTCTCTGTGCCATACACTGAGGTTTAAGGTCGGTATGTCTAATTTCATAGTTAGTCGTGGATGACCAATTACCGTTCTTCACCAACCTAAGCTCTAACAAGGCAATGTCTCTTCTATCGAACCACGAATCCAAACAGATCAATTGTCTCTCTTGGTCATTGACTGAGGTTTAAGGACGTAGACTCAATTCAAGCAAGTCCAAAGCCCGTTGAGCATTCCACAGCTTGGCTGAGTTTTGTTTTCATAATTTGTTTCGTTAGGTATCTCGGTAAATCCAGCAAGTTAAAACAAGTGTGGGCCACAGGGAGGTGATCTCCACGCTCTCCACCAGCCACAGATTGAATTATGATCTGTAAAAAAATAACACACAGCGGTTAGATTAGGAGTCCTGTGACCTGTTCTTCAAAGGAGAATACCAGTATAGTTATAAAGCAACTGGGAAATTTCTTCAATATATAAACTGCGGTGTTTTATAAGGATTTCCAGCCCTGACAAAAGCCGTACGATAATTTTCACCGTGATGATATCGATGACGTCATGTTTTAGGCATGTTTTGACCCTTCAACTGTACTTAAAGTTGTTAGTGTATAATCGAAAAATATTCCGATCTCCTTCGGAAGTCTTAACCAATCTTCAGTTATCTTCGGAAATTGTCGGGAAATGTTTGGAAACGTTCGTGTGACTTTTGGAGACTATTCGGAAATCATCGGAAAGTTGTCGGAAATCTTTGCAAAATCGTCAAAACCGTCGTTTTCAGTATGTTTATAAAATAAACACGAAGAGAAATGTACCTTCATAGATTTCATTCCCAAGATTGGCACTCTGTCACTTCCTGTTAAGAAAGCTAGAAAGATAAACAAATGGTCAACACAGTTAAACTTTACTAGCTTATATTCGTTTCGTAGCATTTTTTAATAAACAGTTTAAATTAGTAACAAGCTAAAATTTGTTTAGTGTTATTGGAAGAATTACTTAAAGGGCTTATTTGCTTCACTACATACTACTAACATACCAAGGAATTTTTTCTTCATGACAATTGGAAAGTCAAAAAATACTTCCCAGAAGTTTCTGATCACAGGGTGGTACTTGTGGTATTCTCCTTTATAATCTGCAACCTGAGGAAAACAAACAAAGCTCTTCTTTAACAAGCTAAAGGTGAATCAAATGGGAAGGGGAAGGCGAATGGGGGTAAGGGGACAAGGGGGCAAGGGGACAAGGGGGCAAGGGGGCAAGGGGGCAAGGGGGCAAGGGGGCAAGGGGGCAAGGGGGCAAGGGGACAAATGGCAAGGGGGCAAGGGGGCAAGGGGACAAATGGCTAGGGGGCAAGGGGACAAATGGCAAGGGAGCAAGGGGCAAGGGGGCAAGGGGGCAGGGGGGCAAGGGGGCAAGGGGGCAAGGGGACAAGGGGGCAAGGGGGCAAGGGGGCAAGGGGGCAAGGGGGCAAGGGGGCAAGGGGGCAAGGGGGCAAGGGGGCAAGGGGGCAAGGGGGCAAGGGGGCAATATGGCACCGGGGGAATGGGCAAGGAAGAGAGGTGACAAGGCTGCGAGTCGGAAAAGAGGAAGCTGGGAGCAGGGCAGAGTAACGGAGGGGGTTTGGATTAAGACAAGGAATGTTTAGATTTAAGGGTGTTTCGTTAGTTCATTTACCTCAATGTCCTACGCCCTGTATTTATAATAATACTTAACCTAAACACTATCGACCCATCCTATCTTGCGCTCAGAACAGAATACTGCAAATTTGTCTATTCTATTACCTGTTCCAGTTCTCTGAAGTCATAATCTTGACATCCAACCACCATCTGCATGAGCTCCTCAGGGTGGAAAAACTCCTGTAACGTAAACAGGTTCAGACCGAAATCAACCAAACCTCGTGCAATTGTCCTCCTCTAATAACATCCTTGTTCCATGACAATAAATTTAACGTCACTTTTTTCAGCATGCATTGTTTCAAACTCTTAATATCAGTTGTCATATTTCTATTGATTAATTCACACGGCATCCTTGCTTATCGATGTTAACTGTACAATACAGAGGCAACAGGTGACAGCTTATTGTACAATGTCAACTTACCAAGACTTTTCCGCCACACACACGGTGGAATCCTAAGGAAAAAGCCTCAAATTGCTTTTTTACTGCCTTGTTCAAGTAGTAGTCGATGTAAACTTCCACATACTGCTCTCTAAAAACAAACAAACAAAGCAGGCACGTTTATTACAACTCAATTCCATTTGTGAATTTGTGGTGACTAATTCTATGGAAGGAATTCAGAGCCACCATAAAATGTAAAATATTTAAGGTGGCTTTGAACCCTTTCTGTATCAACAAATGATAATCGAAAAAGATTAAAAAAATCGGAAGATGACCCAGCATTATATACAGCGGTTACTCTCTCTATGCATGTTCAGAACTGATATTGAACTTGAACGCATGCGCACAATAAACCGGAACCAGTATTTTTCGGTTCGTCTAGTCACCATCGGTCACCGCTGTCCGAAAACGCGTGGGATATGGGGATGAGATTGTTGTTTTACGATAGCTGCAGAAATTATCGTGCGCTTATTGTCTAATATTCATTGCCAATAAGCGGAAAGACACGTGGATTTATAATTTATGAGATGCGTTAACAAGCGAGAGAGGACAATTTGTTATCGTAAAAAACAAATTGACGTCAGTTTTTCATATGCATCTATCCTGTTATTGACAATGTTATGACGAAATTCATGAAAAACTGACGTCAATTTGTTAAATCGATCACAGCATAAGTACTGGAAACCGTTTCCTGACACATTTATATTTAACACTGAAAGCAAATGTACCTGTTTTCAAGTGTGACTGCTGTGTTCCCGCCATCTGGAATCAAATCAATGTATTCCAGTACTCCATATTTCTCGCGGACAATCTATACGATAAGAAAAATATGACGCACTACAATTAATTTCAGTTCTTTCATAGCAGTTGATTTCAACTTTTGATGGCTGTAGTTACAATCTGTGGCCTTGAATCACTCACTCCTAGGCACTGAGTAAAAGCAATGCTAAACACTAACAGTTAATCTATTAATCAGTTAACTGATTAATCACCCTCAGTTTTGACATTTTAAGGGAAAATATGACAACACTTCTTGGAAATGTAAGAAAGATTATTTAACGTTCTATGACAATAAAGACAGAAAAAGAAATACCAGTCTCAATGACAACAAATGCGATATCACATCGATAGGAAAGTAGAAAATACTACTAAAACAAGACCATACGGGACCCTGAGACTCTGACTATACGGGATACTTGGTAACATGTAGACTTTACCATACCTACCCACATGTCCAGGTAAGTGTGGACAAATTCTTCGAGTTAAAAGAGGATCACAACTTGCCTGAAAAGTGAGTCCTAACGTCTCCGAAATGTCCTCTTCTTCCTCATACTCAAGTAAATTCTCAAGATTTCTGTACGATAACATAAAGAAAAATTACATTACTATAAATATAATGGACAAAAGTCACAACTGATCGTAAGTTGCGTTTATGTTCTCGTGGTAACAATGTATAGAAAAACAGTTCTCGGATTGGGGTTTGTGAGTTACATGATATTATTATTCAACTTTCATACACTGTATGAATTCCGATTATCTGATTGGCTGATTTGCACCACGTAATACTAGGTTGTGACGAAACAACCTCCATGACGTCATTATCGTGGTGTAATAGCCGTGGTGTAAATTCAACACAGCACTGCCATTACACCATGGCTTCGGCTGACTCAAAGTTTGACGATTTCTTTGTGCAGTGTATTCAATTTGAATAATAAAGACATTAATTCAACAGTCCCTTAAACAATCTACAATATAACAAATTTTCCCCACAGTACCAGTACTAAAATTTAAGCCCTTCCACTTGACTGCGAAGAACCCGCCTCACACAGGCAGTGTCCTATCGCCTACTGGCACACTAATCCGTCACGGAAACGTACTCTTCAAACAGAAGGAATTTGAAATCTCCGGCCTTGCGTTTTCGTGCGGACGAGAAACATTTTGAAAACGGAGCTTTTCGAAACGACGGCGTCACGATAATTATGTGATTTTCCTGACCGAGATTTCCTCAAACACAAATGTAATTGTTGTGTTTTTAAATTAGCGTGGACGGGAAACATTTGATGCGTTTTCAGAGTGAAACTTCCGTTTTCAAATTCCTCTGGCGTAGCTTGGACAGGACTCAGGTTCAGACTGCACATAGCGACAATAATATTTTTTAAGAGTTTAAATTTAAAAGAAAAGTGATCTGTAGAATTTGATCGCTACTACATACAACTGTAAAGAAATTCACCCACCATAAAATATCTCCGTAAAAATCGCATGCAATAACATATTAGTATCAACTTATTTTTAGGCAGGTCCACATAAGCTATACGGTCGCGATTATTTGACCTACGTGAACAAATAAAGTATGCATAATTACCTGGCAACAAGAGGTTTAAAGCCTCTGAAGTCATCTAGATTCGGTTTCCTAAAGTAAAACAAAAGAAAAATTAATGTTAAAGTATTCACCAGATAACTAAACGAATGGTCCCAATGCGCTAGTCACTAGGCCACTGCGGTTGACATAGCCTAGCCTTCTTCATGGTGGTAATTTATTAGCATTAACCTACCTGCCTAACAGTTTCTTGTACAAAACCGGAGGAAATCTGAGATCGATAATAGTGGAATTGTAGATGGCCAGTCCACAAATGACACCAATCAACAAAAACATCGGGCTCTCCTCAAATGTCTGTAACAAAAAAAAAATAACACGATGAATAACGAGTAGAACATGCCAAGAACGCTTGACATTTAATATAAGACAAAAAACAACTAAGATATTGTCACTGAATGCTTTTATACCTGATTAGTCTAGTTCACTTATAACAGTTCATCGGTCTTGATAACTAACACAGTACAAGCCAACTTTTGTACTTCTTCGTGTGCAACTCTTAAAGTAATACCCTGAAGTGTCTTAGAACTTTAGCGTTCCGTCCAGAACTTTTCTAAAAGGGATGACGAGCCCTACCCTCCCCTCCCAGAATCAAACTAGAGGACCAAGACACAAGAGTGCATTACTTGGAACTATACACAACAATCACGCTTTAACATACCGTGTCGTTGAACCAGATGGTCTTAGACTCTTCAATGTAAGTGAACATGCCAAATTTTGGATCTAAAATCTCTGTCAGTAGAAGCATGAAGAATTCCTAACGAAATCACAATTAAACTATCAGAAAATGGCCGACAACACACATCACTGAACAAGTATTTTGGGAAGAGCTATATGCAGAATTACAAGGATGGAAGTGGCCCAAAGTTCACCAAATTCAATTTGTGACAAGATGTCAAGATATTAAAATTGCTATTCCAATGAAATTTTGAATCTCTGTTGATGTTTCTTTCCTTATAATCTCTATTGTTGTTGTTTACCTTCCTTCTATGTCAAAATAATAAAAACAGGTTTATAGCAAACTCCGGCCATATTTATTAAAACACGGTATATCAACCAGAACACAATCAATCTTAGTCTAATCTGATCTCCAGTTTGCAAACATTTCAATTTTCCTAGCGGGACACTTTACCTTTCTTACACCACCTGCATCGACACCCTCCTCGCCATAAAACACGACCTGTAACATACAAATAACACCAGAAATATAAGTGGACCAAAATTGCCAATGCAAAAACTAATTTGTAGCACAGAAAGTCTCTTTAAATCGCTTAGTTTAATGATTTTACAGGCATTTCCTCCCCAGAAAATGGTCGTGAGAGGGTGAGCATGCAGTTTTTTGTCGTCTTTCTCAGCCCCGCATGTCTATTTTTTTCTCTTAAGCATTATTTTGCTGAAGATTCGGGGATTTTGGTCTGTAGTAAACAAAAGGATTGCAAATCGAAGCTCAACAGGGTTTGGAATTGGTTACGTTTTTAGAGTCCCAACAGCTGCCCCAACCACAAATACACTGCATATTCCCCTCAGGGGAAGGGGGAAGGGAAGCAATTAAGGAACCAATCATGTCAGGTATAATAACTTGATCAAAAACTAAATTCCTCCGAGATGAATTATAGCAAATGAGTGGGCACTAGTGAGGAGAATCTGTACCTTGAGAGGTTTTTTCAAGTCACAAGGACCGCACTTCATGATGTGATTCAGAGTGTTGTCCACGATGTTCTCTCTCTTGACCACTATCACCAGTACAGGGTTGTCTGGATTGATTGGCAACATGGACATCATCGACTGGACATTGCGGCGATTCACTTCCTCTACAGCACTCTGTAAAAGCAGACAACGTGCCATACACTCTTTTATTAAACAGAAACGAGTGTTTTACAGGAAAATTCACCACTCTTAAAATTCATACGAAACTTCATTGCAATCTTCGAAAATGTTCGGAAATCTTCGGGAATTTTAGGAAATTTTCGGAAAAATGTCCGAAAACGTTCGTGATGCCTTCGGAAAACTTTTAGAGAACCTTCGGAAATCTTCTGAAAGTGGTCAGAAATCTTCGGAAAAACGTCGTATAAGTATGTTCATGTCATGTTCAACTCGTTCTCTGCGCTCACTCGTGAGATATCGAGTTGAACACTCAATAACAAACTTCCATATCTATCATCGCCCATGTATTACAAAAATGTTTATTTTATACAAAACAAATATCTGAGAGATCATATATTTGAACCGGGGGATAAAGATATTAAAGATCACTGCAGTTTTGAACACAACTTAGGCAGCTGTGAAAGGAACTGAACAAAATTCAAACTTGACCAACCATGACCTCTGCAATAGCAATGCAGTGCTCTACCAACTGAGCTATCAAGCTATCTGGAAGCTGGTCATATTGCAAGTTCAAACCAAATCTTTATGGATGGAAAAATTGCCAAATTTCAATTTGCTCTTCCTCTAACAATTCACTCAATAACGTCATTTTGCTGTTCTAGAATCATTTTGTATACAAGCAAAGATACTCAGTCATAATTTAACACACTGTTTTGACCAAACAGCAAAACTGCTGTGATTAGTAAGGGTGTGTCCCTTTCTTACCTGCATCTGCATCACAGCATCTGTTTGAAGCAGTGTCGTCTTGGCTTCAGCGTCAAAAACAAATGGGTAGCGACAAAACGAAAATGTTTGCTATAAGAGACAATGACAAAGCAGCATTATTCATCTCACTTTTTATCTTGATTTTATATCAGATTCTTTATAGTAATTAAGAAGGACAACTAACAGTCGTTTCCAAATGAAACATGCTTGTATTTTCTGTTGTCATATCTGAGGGTAAAAGCACTAAAAGTAAAGTGCCACAGTGTCATCTTCTCAGCTACTTGATCGGCCTCGGGGGGGGGGGGGGGGGGGGGGGGGGGCGGAATTCATATAAAAAGGGCGGGGCTGCTCGCCGGAATTTTGAAAAGAACTCTTAAGAGGTACTCAGATCTGCTTTGTGGGCTGGATTGAATTTCTCACCCTAAGAGGTACCAATTCTGACACAACACATTATCCTCTGTCATATTTAATTCAGCACAGTACCCTAAAAGTTACCACAAAAGCTTCCACTGTGGATCTTGTGAGGCTGAACAACCTAAGAGGTGCCAAAATCGCGTTTTTAACCCCTAAGGTACGACGAGCAGCCCTGTCTTTTTTATGTGAGAGTTCCTCCCACGAATCCGGCCTCCAAATAAGCTACTGAATAAGTTGTCTATGAGTGCAATGTTGCAGCACGTGTCTGGGCTAATCCAACAAGGAAATGTAATGGGATAAAATGATTTGATGTGAAGGGAAGTAAACGGAAGAACTCCCCACCCACCCCACCCTGCCAGATTCAACCCCACAGTGCTGAGCAAAAAACTTTGGATAATCAATGGCCTACCACTTGATAAAGGTGGCGCCGAAAATCTTGACGGTTTGTCAGAATCTAAACAAAAGGAGAAGGAGGTGAACAGTTCAGCTGTGTTCTTATTTACGGCTGTGCTGTATCAGACTTGGACAAGTGCGACAACACTGGTTTATTGTCTCCTGGCCTAATAAACAAGACTCTTTCTACACACTTCTTAATATTCCCTGCTCAGCAGACATAGGAGATTGGATACAAAAAATTCAATTCAGATGATATGGTTCTGCAGAAATGTTATTGGTGGGTAACTGCTCTTGCAAATTCAAAGAAGGAAAACCAATGCTAAGACATTTTAGTATCACCCAACTAGTGGACTAATGCAAATCCTGCATTTTGATTGGCTACGCTACTAGGGGACTATTAGCAATAGTCATCGAGTACGAAATTCGCCAGTTTTTCTTTCGCTTTTTTCGCCAAATAAATATTTTTTCAACTTGCATTTGCAAACTTTATTATTCCCTTTTCTGTCCGACTAGTTGGGTGATACTAAAACAATTAGACCCTTCGCCCTCAAGGGCCACGGGTCAATAGCCCATTCGGCTTCGCCTCATGGGCTATTGACCCGTAGCCCTTTCGGGCTACGGGTCTACTTGTTAAGTATTGTTCACGGAACCAAATCGAACCCTTTGTCATCACACACACACACACACACACACATCTGTGTGTGTGATGGTTTACTAGAATGTATTTTCGGTATAACTGTCTTCCCTCCGCTGGAAATACTTACTTTACATTATTTAAACCAGCTCCCTGACATTTTTAGCTTTTTAGTTATTTCAGGAAGCTGGTAACCCTTTACCTTTCAAAATCATCTAATTAATTAATTGTATAATACTTCTAAACAGGTAATTAAGTGTTGTTGTCGTTTGTTAGGAAACTGAACAGATATTAATAGTAAATGGGCCATTTACATACTCTCGAAATCAGACGGGAACTAGCTTGTAGTGTTGGCTCATGCAAGGGAATATCATTAAAAAGAGATAAATGTCAGTTGCATTTGCAAAGACCTCCCGTATTACCATCGGTTGCAAGCTAGTCCAGTACAATCCCGAAAATATGAAAATGGTCTATTTGAGCGCAAACGGAAGCATCTCGTTAGACGATTTTCATAGCTCTATTGTTGCTCAAAATTTTAAAACTATATTTACCAGGGCTGAAATGTTCGAAAGCCGCTTAACACTAACCCAGGATTAAAAGTTAGTTGAAGTGTTAATTTTTCTTGTCAAAAAATGTTTTTCAGTGCTTTTTTGATGTGTAGTACGAGATTATTCCAACTCAAAACAGAAGGAGGAACAATATGAATAAGAAAACTCACCAAAAAGTTACAAAACTGAAATCAAAATTCTTGCAAATCCTTGGTTAGCTTAATCGGTCTTTAAACAACCCAATCCAGAACATTATTTCAAGATTGAAAACCATGATTTGTAACTGCCATAGTGAGATATTTTTTTGGTTGCTTTTTTATCATCTTACTTTCTTAGGAAAAAAGCACATAATTTGTACCAGATGCCAGAGGGAATTTGAATATAACCCAAGAAAGCAAGATCCTGGTCTAATGCTGTAACCAAAATGCCACCATGCCTCGCTTAAATACAACTAAAAGAACTTCTAGTTTAAGTCTGCATTATCCAGAAAAACACTCATTTTGATTAAATGCAGTGCAAATTCATAAAACGTCAAATGCCCAAACTGTCCAATGCCCATCTCCATGTTGGCTTTAGCCACAGTTTAAAACAAGTCCTTATGTGTAAAACTCCATATGAAAATGAATTTGATTTGCATGAGAATGAACATGCAGGTGAAACACCTATTCAAATGAATGGTTTCAAGCAGAGACTTCTTGTGACCTGGGAGATAATGTAGATCACAGTTTGACACAATAACATTCCACAAATATTGTCGTTCCCTTCTGATTTTCACAGTGACAAGTTTTTCAAATAAAGAAATTATCATTATTTTCATTTGCTCCCACCATTATTTTTTCCGACAATATTAAAGCTTATTACCTGATTTTGAATCCAGTTGAAGTAGTCAGCTCTGATGTCAATGGTCTCTTGAATCTCAGGAATGTAAAATTGATTAAATGGCACAATGTCACCAGACTCTGTATTGACCTAATGAACAGGAACATGTGAAAGGAGAAAATAAAACACTTTTTAAGATAGATGTCTTTCAGATAATAGTACATGTACATGACATTGTATGTATATGATTTTTTTAACCTATGTTTTAGAAATTAACAAAGTGAAATAATAATAATAATAATAATAATAATAATAATAATAATCTTTCATCTTTATTGAGGAAGCTCCCATCACAATGCATGGTTTTCAGGGAGGTCCTATTAAAACTTGCTAACTAAAGGTACTATAAAGCTAAAGTTCTATAGAAATATGCTAAGGAAATTTGACATGTAAATAGTAATAAAATGGAAGTTAAATAGAAAATTACTTTTTTAAATTAAAACCTATTAAATAATGACATTCTAAACGAATCAAGCGGTAACTTTAATAATAAATAAAATAAATTGTAATATTCAGAGAGGAAGCCAACTCAGCTTTAGGCTGGTTTTTGTGTGGGTCCTCTATCTATGATCGAAATGGAATTTGGAGATGTTGGTTTTTCAGGAGGGAGTAAAACTGGAGTTCCCCCAGAAAAACCCTCGGAGCAGGGTGAGAACCAACAACAAACTCAACCCACACATATTACACCGGGCCAGAATCAAACCCAGGCCACATTGGCGGAAGCGAGTGTTCTCACCACTCGCCATCCGTACTCCTATCCCAAAATCAGTGAACTACGCTTATTTCAAGGATTGCATATCAGAGTCTGTGATACATTTTCCATGTTTGTATTCATTTTGAAAACATTCTAACACTAATAGATGTACTGAATAAACCTGGATAATGCCAAGAATCATACTAAGGAAAGAATGCACTTTAATTTTTAATCAGAGAACGTTTTCGTCTCAGTTTTACTCAAGCTTTAAGCTGAGAGCGAGAGAGATAGAGTTGCTCGTGGCCCACTTACCACATTAAGCTGCTCTAAAACACCTAGACATGATGCAAGAGCTGCTTGTCGTCTTATGGCCTGAAAAAGAAACCAACTATGAAAATGGAAACATATCATTCTACATTTTATTTTCAGCGGTTTTTGTCGTGCAGGAAAATGTATCCTTTTTGCCGTTCAAGAATTAGTAATTGAAATACTTACTTCTTCACCAATAAACTTTGGAGGTGGGAAATGCAGTAAATACTTTATACAATCTTGAAACATCTAAACACACAAAAATCCTAATGATTAGCATTACTGACAAAAAGAGACTAATAGAGGTACCTCCAAAAATGATTGGTCTGGCAGAAAGGCTGAAAAGAGCACCAGGGACCACAAGGAATGAAAAACTTGGCCTTATGTCCCAGCCAGGAGGATAAGGATGAGTGAGTTAGTGACAACCAAAATTGTGATGGGCTGGGCCACCACGTTTAACTTAAGTTTTACTCTACTCTAGTATAACCGGGGTGGGGGAGGGGTTCTCCTATGTATAATCTATATGGGTATGTTCCGCTGTGAAGTGTATGGTTTTCAGGCAGTTTAGTCTGGGATAGGGTATAGAAACCAGACAGTTTTTTTCTAGACCAGGGTATAATTTACGGGGAAGTGGCCAGTGTATAAATAATTTAGTTCAGAACAGGGTTCTTTACCTGGAGTTCTTATAATAGAAACTGAAACTCAAAAGTGACTTTGTAAGATGTTGTAAGGGTACATATGAATGTTGTGCGGCGTAGCACTATGAACACAAATGGTGAAACAGAGAATTAACTTTGAAGTGTAAATTTAAGTGCTAAATGAACCCATGAATAACCCACTGGGCGTTAGCCCTAGTAAAGGGAATCAGAGAACCACACGAGGAAAAGAAAAAATCTTTTGACCTCGGTGGGAATCGAACCCACGACCTCCGGATTAGATCTACCCTTACTCTGCCGACTGAGCTACGAGGTCGGACAGAGAAAGTCAGGGACGATTAAGGTGGTGAATCACAGGGTGTTTGTAAGATATTGGTTTAGTTAGCACAAAGTTGGACTATGATTGTAGTGATTAGTTTCTGGAAAATAGCTAGTCTGGGATAGGGTAGGGGTTTTTGGTGCCCAGTCTGGGATAGGGTACCTACACTGTGGGGGATTTTGGTGCCTCGTCTAATAATCCTTGCAAAATTAAGCTGATCTTGGTCCAGTATAGGGTAAGGGTTTTAGTGTCCCAGCAGCACACCAGCACCAAATGATTTACAGAGTACCTCGCCCGGAAGTATAACAGTAAATATGAAGTATCATTCATTGAATTTATACGTCCATCATGACTCACTGTATTCCCAGAACTTAAAAGACATACCTTCATTGTATGAGAAAAATATGTTGAAGGTAATTTTGACCACCAGCATCCTAAACAAAAGGAGATAAAACTAGAATCAGTGACAACCACAGGAACAATATGGGAAAATAACATCAAATGATCAAAAGGACAAGAGTTCAAACTTGGGTAAATGTCCTTGTATCACATTGTACAGAAAGAGAAACCACCTATTGACAGAAGGTTAGTGGCGTACTGATCATACACGTGCGTAAGGAAGGAGGAAAGAAGGATGACTCGTGCCCTGGGGATGACTCTTATATGAAAAGGTTGGGTTATGCCCTTCGGAAAATTTGAAAACGAAACCCTAAACCCCTAAAGAAGACCAATCTGGGTGTAGCTCAAGCTTTACTGGACCCCTAAAAGATATCACTTAAAAGGGAACAGGCTTGATTACCAGCGTCTGGTCAGGAAAGGAGCTTGCCTTGTAGATTGTACTCAAGAGACTGGTGGAAATGGAAATAAGAGCCTTTCTTTTATTATAATTATTTCTTCCAATCCACCCTAAAAGATACTTTGACAGCTAAAATAGCGGCATTCAGTCATTGACACCCTAAGTGAGGCCAGAATCCTTGACTTGTACCCCGACGTGAGAAGAGCATCCCTAACCTTTTCATATGTGGAGCATACAGGAATGGTGATGAATATCAAATGTAGGGCATTTTTATAAATTTTTATTATCACTACATCACTGCCTTAATAATAATCTTTGGCTAGCACATTGTCAGATAAATTCAACTTGCAGCACCATTAAATGGAATTTTTCTGTTACAAAATTTACACCCTTGATATTGCTAATCATTTTGTGTACAGACTCACTTAAGACTTTGCCAGCTTCGGCTGACAATCTCAAGATCGCTTCGCTAAATGGAATGACAATGGCGTCGTAATGTTCTTCTCTTTGATAAACAGAACATTCAGGAAGAAGTAAGTAAACCCTAAGAGCTTCAATATCAGGAGGAGACTGCTGCAGGGAATGAATGACACCTCTTGTAATAGCAGCGAACATCTAAAAAGATCAGAAAAAATGAATATTAGCAATTTCTTACAGGCAACAAAAACAAAGCAGTTTAAGGTTCCCAAATATGACAGTTAAAATTGAACCCCAAAATGTCCACTTCCACAAATTGTTACACAACTACAGCTGTAAGTCAGTTCCAAGTGCCAATAACTAAACTCAGCCAATCAGATTGGTCTATTACGGGAGTAAGTGTCTAAAGAAACTGTGGTGCTGCATTGGTGGGGAGTATTACAAGATAATTTGGCTTTATTTGCTCCAATGAAGGGCTAACGCTCAAAATGTCAGTTTTTGAATCTCTTTACGGTAGCTAATTCACATTATCAACTCAGTTGATAAAACCAAATTAGATTGATCTATTGTCTATTCATAATTTCTGTCAATATTTTCTTAGCACTATACTCAGCATTGTACTGGATACTCCTGAGTGTGTAATTTTCTTGTAGTTTTACAGCTTACTTTTTTAAAAGAACTAACTAACATACAGGCTTAACATCAGGGTTCAAAAATCGCATCAAACTTGGTAAGCTCTTCAACTGAAAGAGATGACAAGAACAAACCTTGCTTATTACTTCCTGGTGTCGTATACAATTAAGCAAACCAAAGGACCTTCTTGCCGAAGACAGATGAATACCATGAATTCTAGAGCTTGTTTGTTTATGGTTCCTTCTGAAAGATTCAATAGGGAAATTCAAACGTAGTCAAGAAATTAATGGCACCTCCCATAAGGAGTATTAGCTAAAATTAAATTTACCTTGTGGGCATATAGTACAGACAAATGGTTTGTTCATCATTGATAAACAGTATTGAATGGAATAATGGTGGAGGCGTAGTGGCCTAAAGTAATAATTAGCATGCTGAAATCCAGTTCAAGTGGTCCAGGTTCAAGCCCTCGCTGCCCTCTCAAAAAAGTCCCTCTGTCTAATTTAATACTAATTTAATAATGAAGTCTCACAAGCAGTTAGGAAAAGACATACAGAGTGTAATGGTCTTCTACATACTTTAAAAAAGTATGTGTCTATGTTGTAGGTCAAAATGAAATTCAGGATAAAATGATTTAACCTAGTTTGATTCTCAATTTCCTTTGTCTTCTAACCCTAATTGTTCCTGATCTATGAATAATTAGGCTTAAGGAGGCTCGAAAGGGTTTTTAGCTGCACGCGCGCGCGCAATCTACACACGCAATAACTAAGATGCACGCGTCAGCTGAATCAGTATTAAAATCAGCACACCGGAAGTTAATGCTGCGTAAAATCGCGCGAACCGGAAATAAAATCTGTGGAAAACGTTTGTTTATAGCTCAAAAGTTCGCTCGGTGACCTATCTTGATTTTTTGCATACACGCACCATTCGCGATGGCACTTCAGATATAAAAGTTTTGGGGAAAATTAACTAGTGGAATTTTCTGTAAGCCATAAAACGCATTTTCTTGAAATATATTCAATTCTACTAGATAAAATTTTTCCATACTGTCTGAAAAGTTAAAGAATTTAGGGAACTTTCCAACAAAGAGATAAAAATGGTAGGTCACCGAATTAGTTTCTCAGATAATTTACAAAAACTGAAATTTAGAGGACGCTTTTGTGGACCTCGTGCATTGCCATGGTAACTGATATGACGTCACAAGTACCCTTAAAGTATAGCCCAATAATAGAGTTGCAAGGAGACATATAGTTTGCCCACACCATTAAACATCCTTCTTTGTAATCTTCCATCGTTTCACAAGCAATATAGCAACGAAAAACCCTTTCGAGCCTCCTTAAGAGACAAAGGAATTTCATGTTAACCTGCAACATCTACACTGTTAAGTATTGTTTATACACAGAATGCCAGTACTGTACCTATCCAAAAATGATCCATTCAGACAAGCTTTAGATGAGAAGACAGTCTCTAATTTACTGTGTGGAAAGAGATAAAAATAACAAATCATATTTGAATAAACATTTTGCAAGGCTGCTACTGTTGATTTCTTTTTTCATGTCACCTCCCTTTCAATGAACAATCATGTCATAAGAAGAAGCCATGTAGCTCTCACTCCAAAACCTGTAATTTCATTCGCTACCTTTTTTACACGCCTCTGTTATTTTAAGCGTTAGGTTAATTGTTTCTGTTCTTTGTTCTCCTGTTTAGTTGGCCAATCATGTTTAACCTCCCAGGGGTGCATGGTGCCTCCATGTCATTCACAATATTGACACTACAAATGTCAAAAATCATTCATTCTTGCAAGGAAAAAGCATGAAATCTGCTCCAGATACATGTATGTCATATATTTATGACTGTGACAGTGTTTGGATATCTGATCTTAATTAGCATAGATTTTTACAATTTTACTTCTCCATTTTCGTTTTAGTTTTAGCTGCGATTGAGAAGATAATCAAACATGAAAGACAGTGTTTGACCACATTTCCAAACACCTTGAAGTTCGTCAAAAATACTCCGCTGCACATTGTATCTTTAACTCTCTTCTCATTGTTTGGAAAGTCGTCATACACGGTCTCTCATGTTTGATTTATTACATTTAGTGTGTAATACTCACTGAAAAATCTCCATCGGTGGATTGGGTAGTGACAACTGTTGAACCATTTCCTTGACAGTGGACTCAGAAAAAGTCCACAGGTGCTTAGCAGTGTCTTGCTCTCGGAGATCACAGGAAGACATATCACTCTGATTAAGAAAATTACTTGCAATAAGTGCAACAAAATTAACCCCTTGAGTGCTAGACCATTTAGTATGCTGTGTGACACACCATTTTCAGTAAAAATGGGTGTCTAGTTAAAACTTCAAATGCCATTAAGCTTTTCCACTTAAACTATAGACATATACACATTTTCGGAAAGGTCATTAAAGTGTCTCTTCAATGTGGTTAATTTTGCTGAGGTTGATCTAATTTGATATCGACATGACGTCACAGCAATGGAAAATGAGTAGTCTCTCTCAAAAACCTCCCATGAATCTCAGATGCTGATAAAAGTTGTTTCTGGTGTGCCAGGAGTTTCACTAAATCTCTTAAAATTGTGAACGACGTACTGAAAATAACTGTACAGCAACATCAACATTCCAAACATGGAGAGATGGAAGGAATTGGATACTTGACTTGCAGTAAAAAGTCATCAACAGAATTTAAGTTGAGTGTTCATTACTTACATTTTTCATTGTGACAACATAACAATGATCGCCCCCTGTAGCAATTCTTTGGACACTGCAGTGGCTCATTTTGTCATCAGCCACCCAACTATTCTTGACGACAACAGGGCTGTTAACAGTAACAACTTTGTTATTACCCAGTTGGCCATTCTCTCCCGAACCAAAGGCATACAGCTTTTCTGATGATGCTACATAAGCCAAGGTATGCAGTCTGCAATCATGGATGACAGAACACATTATATCCGCTTAGGATCAAACTTATGGCTAGAAACATGATATAACATGGTCAAACCTCCCATACATGTACGTGGACACACATTAAATCAGAGAAAGTGTCCCATGAGAGAGGTGTCTGTTTATAGGACAATATTTACCAGTAGTGTTTGTATGTGAAGTCCTGCGACTGTGACTAAATGTCTGCACTTGGCGGGAGGAGGGGGAGGAGGAGGATGACGATGACAGGGACGAAATTGACGACAGCAGGTCTACATAGAGGATAAGTTCAATAACAAAGCTTCAACTGCAATAAGCATAGTACTGCTGAGAGTGTGCTAGTGCACCACCAAACTGCTTATAACTTGTATAGCTTGCTTAACAACATCTGCTCGTAGCATTACATGCTACTGTCCACTAATCAATCAAGCATACTCGCAAAAGTTTGATAACTTTCCCTCATTTGACACACTGCTCCATTGTTACAATAAGCCATCTGACAGGGTACAGAAAAAAATAACAAATTATGCGGAAATTTTCTGGTGAAAAATGAGGAAAAATGTGTCAAGTTATGCCGAAAACACACTGGATTATGCGGAAGTTTCAACATGTCAGAAAATTGACAATACAATCTGAACAACAGTGAAACAAAAAGCACTTGGAAGTCTTACCCAAAATTTAAGCTCTTTAATAGAATGCACATCATTTTCGACAACTTTGACATCATGCTTGATCTTTTTATATTATTTGTTGATAGGTATTTCTTCACTTACACAGTTTTCCCATAGCATTTTATTGCATGCAGAAATCGTGCATAGCTTAGTGACCAGGTATTTTCCCTGGAAGTGGTCTCCAGGCTCTTAACCTAAATTAGGTTGTAACGCCTGGAGGTTAAAAATTGGTCACGGACGAAATGGCGTGTTTTCGTTGCTGTTGTAGGTGAAAAACTACTTCAAAAGTCATGATACATGTAGATCTCTTCAGACATTTTTGCTTGTGGGGTTGTAAGGCAGCTGCTTTATCACTAACATGGAACAATTCTTCTGTTTTATGCGGGAAAAAGCTCTGATTGTACAGAGGATGTGAATGTTAGCAAATTATGCGGATCTGCACCACCGCATCCTGTCAGATGCCCTGTTACCAGTAAATGATTCTTGTTGGACCAATGTCCCCATCTAACAGATCTATGTACTGGTGGTTGCCGGGTGATAACATTACTGACCACTATAGAAACTACATTGTACCATACAACAACTTAAGATGCAATAACTATCATACCTTCCACAGGCAATTTGAGTCACAACTTTTCCCATCAGTTCAAATACCTAGTAAATAAAAGTAAACAAAAACACATTGTTATCAAAAAAAGATTTGTATCAAACACTAACATGGCCAAATGGATTGGAAAAAGTATTTCTTGCACACTGTTATTAGCCATTGATCTAACATGACGTATGATACCTTTCGAGGGTTGTACTCGTCATTGTTTGAGTTATGTCCAAGTTGTCCATAACTGCCGCAGCCAAATGTAAACACTCCACCATCCTATAATAATTATAATATTATTACAATATGAGATTTCAACACATTCAGCATTTGTCTGAGATATTTCATTCGCCTTTCACCTCAATATGTTTACAAGTCACTTATTTTTTTCATTTATTTTTTCCTTTTATTACTTTACAACCACAATATTACATAGGAAAGACTAAACATAATAAAAAGAGGAAAATAGTAATATTACAGCGCAATACTTACTTACCTTTCAATATGACTTTTAAGACTATTTACATCATTTAGTTTACAAATCACTTATTATGAATGAATAAATCATTTTATGCCATGCCATAGAAAATACAGCCAATCCAAAAACAGAAAATCCATTGTATATTTGACAATGTATATTTCCCACTGTGTGCATGCGTATGTCGCATTGATTGTGTTGGCCACTGTATTTTCTATGGCATGGTATAAAGCAGTTAGTATGCAATGCTCTCTTGTGGTATACTTAACAATTATCCTGCGAAATCGCGCGGAATATCGTCTGATACTTAGCTGATGAGGCTGTAGGCCAAGTCGGCTAAAATCTGACGATATTCCGCGAGATTGAGCAGGACTATTGTTTTATTATTCAACAAATTGATAACAAAACAGCCTAACATTTTTAAATCTCTCTGTCGACATATTCTCACTTCACTTTTTCTTCCCACGTACGAAGCTATGTATACCGCCGGATATCTGTTACCTACGGATGACAGATATCAAGAGCATCATGACCATATTTGGATAGTGTTATAATTTGTTGAATAATAACATGGAATATCCCACTTGTCACTTGACAATGTATGTTCTTGGTGCTCACACTCGCCTAAAGGCTTGCATGCATATATACCAAGAAAATATGAGTTAGTGACTTGTGGGATATTCCATTTGAAAGTTCTGCATAACTAGTATGTACAGACCTGTGTAAAACACATTTCGAATAGCAATATCCAAGATATATTGGAAAGCAAGAACAATGAAAATGTTTGAAAGTGAAGAATGATCATCGCAGTAAATTTTCCAACTTAGGCAGTTGGAAAGAAGAAGCCTGAAAAAAAATCAGGGCTTCAACAGGATTCAAACCTGTGACCTCCGCGATACCCGTGCGATGCTCTACCAACTGAGCTATGAAGCCACACATTGGGAGCGAGGTCAATTAAATGAGTTCATATCTTCCCGTGAGGAGTGAAATGATGTGAAGTATGTATGAAGGAGGTCACGGGTTCGAATCCCGTTGAAGCCCTGATTTTTTTCAGGCTTCTTCTTTCCAACTGCCTAAGTTGGAAAATTTACTGCGATGATCATTCTTCACTTTCATCTACAGCCGCAGTTCAAATATGAATTATTTCATATATACTTCACAATGAAAATGTTTATTGTTTATATGGCTTACAAAGGAGTAAGCTACTCTGAAATTATAAATCTGATAACATGACAGTGCAGCTCAACTAACAGTTAGTACCGAGTGGCCAATGGTAGCTAGGGTATTTAGATGGAACATAAGGAATAATAAAACATTAAATTTTGAAAACAATATTTTAAAACTATAAATTTAAAAAATCATACTTCTGTCAGGACTGCTGAGTGATACTCTCCTGCTGAGACATGTCTCACTCGCTGCAATCTTAATGACTTCACAAGTACTGGCATAAAACGATCTGGAACAATTAAAAATTGCCAACAATTCAGTTATAAGCTTTGATCACTTACATACTATCATAGAAGTCTGACAGAAACAAGAACATTACAACTTCACGCCGATTTAGTGTGTCATTCAGAAATGATAAAAACCGCTGGATTTTGGAGCTTGAAGGCTCGTAATTAGTCCCTTGGGTATTCACTTCGGGAGCCACCAAAAGCGTGTTGAATAAGTTCGGTTTCATTCGTTTGGAAAGAGGTGAGATCTTTTGGATGAAGACCTGAAGCGACTTCAAAGGAATGGAACAATAGCGCAATTAAGCGACCATGAGCGGCAAAGTTTATTATCGTATCCTTTTGTTCTCGATGTGAGTGAACTGCATAGAATGACTTGGACTTTACATGCATTTAATTTTTTTCGCAAAAGGTTTCCAAGTTCGATATGTTTTTAGAAAATTAGAGCATTCCGAGAGCTTCTAAAAGAGATCTTGAACGAGGATTTTTGGTCTATGTAAGCCGAAGTTGGATGTTTGTTTGTCGATTCGCCAGTTCGAACTGCAAAGTTTAATGTATGCGAAGCCGTCTTCTCCTTACGCGTGTGTGAATTCCCAAAGGTATTATTGCAGAGATTTTTGAATGAAATTGAAGTTTGTCTTTTTTTTAATTTGTATCTTTTAACGAGAAGGTCGGTTTGACGGCTGCAAAACGTGGTCTAAATGAGTTTCTGTGGTCGTGATTTCTCAACGTCGCATCGTCTGACAGTTGTGCAGCTCAGTCGACTGCTCCTTCTCGTTTAGATTTTAAATTATTGAAGTTACTTCTGGAGTAAAAAAAAAAATGTTTGATTAATTCACTTTCTTGTTGAAATAAATCAAATGAAGCCTGGATTTTTAATATTACTGCGAACGCTGAGCATCCTGAGTTCTTAATAGCCGTGTTTACGTTTGATAATCGAGATCGGTTCCGATAAGCGTGTGCTTGATCATATAGGCGTAAAATAAAATTTAAAGAGATTTTCAAAGAAAAGTTTCAGTCCGACAGCTTTTCTGTGAATCGAACTGAGATGCATTACATGTAGATGCCTTTGTGAACAATTACAAGAATTAGTGTGTGCTAGGCGGGCACCCTCGCGGGTCAATTTACTTATTTAGTTGTCATTAAAAGATAAATTTTGTTTTCATTTTGAATGCCGTTTATTAGCCGAAAGTCCTTTTCTATTGTCCGTGTGTTTCACGAACAACTTAAAGTTTAAATTGACATTAATATCTAAACAAAAGGAGATTCTCTTTATTATTCGAATCGTCAAAACAGGACATAAAAAGCCAGCGCAAAGTAGCGTCTACCAAGATCGCGTTTTTAAAAGTTCAGTGTCGACCATCTGTTTTGATCAATCGCTATGGATTTCGTTGTTGGCGAAAACATTGAAGCCGTAGATCAGTTTGGTGTATGGACGAACGCTAAAGTTGTGGAAAAATGGGATAAATCACTAGTCGTGACGTTTCCACCATGGAAATCCGAATGGGATTGTGAGATTCTAGACGCCAGCGAAGTGAGAAGTGCAACAGAAGAGGAATCCTCGATGCGGATGAACTTTCTTCCCTCGACATCGATCGGCCGCGGACCTTCTGGCCATAAGCTTTGATCAATCATAATTTGACAATGACGGTTGACGCTCCAACATTAGGAATATTTATGTCATATGTTAGTTGTTTGGTGAGCAATCGACGATCAAATCCACCACGTATAAAGCGATCGAGAGTTGTCTTTGTTGTTTATGGTAGGAGAACCAATCAAATATCAGACTGTCACGGTTGCTATGACACCAGTATCCCGATTTGATGGCGTGACACGAAAAGATAAGGTCGAGTGAAGACAGTTTCAGAGAGATTCTGAACGTTTATTTCAGTGATTGTAGTTTCATTTACAGACAAAAAGATACCACTTTAGTTTAGAAAGAATCGCAACGTCTGGGGAGGAATCCTATCGAGGAAATGTCGTTTTGAATCCCTGTCCGACGGGAACCTTGACGCAGACTGGCGAGCGTGCACGGGCTCTTGTGTGCATTGTTTTTAAAACACTCAATTTAAGGTATTTTAAAACACATCTGAGCCTTCTTTATTAAAACGGTTTTCGTTTTACAATAAAATTATATATGTAATATACTAGTAGATTAAAGATTACAAGCATTGTTGCCTTCTAGAATACAAATAGGAGAAACTGAAATGTTCTGTTATTAAAGCGATGCAACGAGTGAGCGCGAACCAATTTTATATTTTTATATGCTTTCCAAATTCGGCATTCTTTGTTGTGTGGTTAAAGAATGCGAGGGGAAATGATTAGAGTTACAACTATTCTTCGTTCTCGGATGATAAACCAAAGGAAATTGTCACACATTTCCTCAAAGGGCCTACCGATTTCTATAGTTGTCTTACATTCCCGACTGATATCCGACGTGAACACCGATGAATCGGCAACGAGTCTAAACAATAGCAAGAATAAATGAATACTTAACGACCCACGAAACGTGGGTACACACTTAAATCGACGCGAAGTTGTCATGAAATTCACCAGACATGGCACAAAGAGACAAGGCAAAAGAGCGAAGAATATTTATTAAAAACAGTCTGTTTTAAGGAAGAATCAAGACAATTAAGCTCTACACTAAAAGAGAAAGGAAAAAAAATAATTTCAATGCTGCATTTGAAATATGCATTGTGCAGTTCCAGAAAATATTCATACTGCCCCAACACAAGGGATTGGAATTTCCTGGGGGGGAAGGTTTCTGTAAGACCAAAACATTTTAAGAAATGTAATAACCTCAATTGGAATTTCCAGAAAATATCCCTTCTGTGGAGGAGGTATAGTATTAGGAGTATTTTCCAGAACTACACATTACCAACATTTTACAAAACATATCACGTAAGTACTTAAGGTTAGTGACAGGGTATATATTGTATACATAAGTCATGTATTCATCATCCAAACTGGAATGCGAATCTGATAGCACAATTCAGTACAATGATAAGGCCCAGTTACATTGCTAACCTTGTCCACTGCCACTTAATAATGTACAGATAAATAAGAACTTGTTAATATCAGATATTGATTACTCTCAGTGTCATTCAAAATCCAACCTTTGTTGTCGTTGACTCCCAGTTGACCAAAGCTGCAATAGAAAATTGATATTTTTGTATGTAACTCCACGATATTCCCCATGACAGCAGGTGGGAAGGGGGGACTTTCATTTGATCAAACTTCTGGTTTACTACTTGAGGAAATCTTTTTCCAAAATTTATTTTTTTTTTCCAAAATTTCATACAAAGACATCAACCTTGCAAGGTGGAAAACTTATTTCCAGAACTTTAAGTTCTATCTGATTTTGCTTTTGGAATTTTTCAGTAGAATGACATTTAACAGTGACAAGATTTTCTTTCTTTTTTTATAAGTTGCAAAACCCATAATTATTTTCAATATGTGCTAATTACCCCATATACAATACTCTACTTACAATACTTATCTAATAGTTACATTACTTACAATGCAGATTACTTTTTCTATTAACAATACTCTACTCCTGTACTTGCATTACTTGCAAAGCATACATGTACAACTACTTACATTACTTACAATAGTTTTACAGATACTTACGCTAGTAACTCAAACAAGGAAAAGAGAACAAGATAATATACAAAAGGGCCAGGAATGTAAAGAAGTTTTTAATTTTAATGAAGATTTTCTTGCTGTTCATGTACATACGTGAAAACAACCATTATGCTATTTAACTTATAACTAGTTTAAAATATGTTTTATACTCATTTGGTTCATTTGGTAACTTACTTGTTCCTTCCCCAGCTAAACAGAGCTCCAGAGAGTGACAAGGCAAAGCTGTGATATCCACCAGCACATAACAAAGCAAATGGTACCCCAAACAATGACGACACGTGTTCTGGAAGGTAGTGAACTGGACTTGAGTTGCCGATTCCAAGTTGGCCATTCTTATTGTCACCCCAGGCAAACAAGAATCCACCTAAAAATGAACATACAGAAAGGAATTTAATAAAGAATGACTGACAAAGACAAAGATGTTCACAAAAAACTCCAAGGTTTATTTTTTTCTTTTGAAAACTTTCACCACAGTCAGATTATGTAGTAACCATGTGAGAAATACAAAAGCCTGCTAGTTCTGAAATATTGGCCTTGGTTACTAGGTATGGCTCCAATGTCATTAATCTTACTTTGCATCATGCTTTTTCTTGCAGTAAAACATTTTTGTACCGGTGAACAAGCACAATGTAAGTAGTAAAACGTTCACCTGTTGTGAGTGCTAGTGAATGCCTCGCTCCACAGGCCACTTGAGTTATCATCAAGCCAGCAGACTGAAGGTTCTTCACAATTCTAAACAATAACATATGTACACATCAAAATTTAATCTAATAAAAAGCAAAAAACTTATCAACCACTCTTCAGGTACTGTAAGTACTCCGAGTTAGACTGCCTACCATCATGGACAACGACAAATTTGCACTTTTGGCACTTTTGCACACACACCAGATGTGAATATAAATTCACCTGCCTAACTTCTCCTCCCTTCCTACATAGAATGTTGAAAACTAGTACCCGCAATTTCTCCTGAGATTCAACATTGCATTGGGTGGGGAGGGGAAACAGCAATGCCTTTTTAATAAAATAACAGTGTTTTTTTTAAACTACAGTTGTAAAACACAGATAATTTGTTGCATTACATCAAGTGTCCCGAGGACTTTTGTCTATAATCGTGGTTAACATGTGACCGCATAGGACCTTGCTCTGATAATAGTTAACAAAATAAACAAAATGTATACAAAGTAATTGAACAAACACTACAGACCTTGGATGACTTTGAGCATTGTTTTCCATGTTTCCCAGGCCAAGCTGCCCTTTTGTGTTATCCCCCCAAGCAAACACAAGCCCATTATCAGTGACAGCCAAAGTGTGCATCTGTCCGCAGGCCACTTGCTTTATTGTGCGTGTTTCAAGTGCATCAACACGAGCTGTGAAACATTCATCAGACATAGCTTCACCCTAATTACTTGAGTGTGATTGAGATCTTTAACCTTTCCTTAAGATATATCAATGGAATTTTGTGCAACAGGTGATATTAGAAACAAACACAAAACCAAATAACAATAATTCTTTATTATAGCATAGCATGTTGACTTGGTTGGAGGTCATGTTATGCGAACTACATAAATTATAGCAGTGAAGTATAGACATATACAATAGAGACCTTTAGCATCAGGCAAACCCCAAACCGCAAACTGCAAACCGCAGTTTGGCGTTTGCAGTTTTGCGTTGCCAAGATTTCAAACTTTAGCAAGGCGTTCAGTTCAGTTCATTTTTATCATGATTTAGCCAAAATATAGTACAATACAAGGATATATATGGGAATTGTAATGCTGCAAGGGAGCCCTGAGAAGAAACCAGAAGGCTTTATGAGGCCTGGGCTCACTAGTCTCAAAGAAATCAGCAAAATAAAATGAAATTTGCGGAGAGATACGTTAAAAATGGGTACTAAACAGAGACTGAGTTAAGTTATGAATTCAGTAACAAGATAATAAAAACATATTTATCTCTGACAAAAATATTTAACTCTGGATTGGAACAGAATACTTTCCTTTGCTAATACGGCAGAAAGGGATATAAAATTGATTTGAACTACGCTTTCATTGTTTAGGGCCGCCATGTTGTTTTCATCAAGTCGAAGTGTATCACTTTAATCGACCAAAAATCAGCAATAATTCATTGATTCGAGATCAAAAATCAAACAAGCACATCGCAAGCAGATATAAAAAGCTAGTTCATACCTTTAAACGCGAGGCCGTACAATTTTTTGTGGCAAAAAACCTTGCCGTAAATCACTTACCGCGGGAAGCCCTTCCTGTGGTTCAAACGTGAACTGCAAACTGCAAACGTGACCGCGAGTCCGTGGTCACGTGACATTTTGTGGTTTGCGGTTTGCAGTTTCCCATGAAAAACCTGATGCTAAAGGTTCCTAATAAGCCTTTCAATACCTAACCTAACTCAGTCAATACAATAAAATTATATGTATTCTAGCATGTCACCATAATTCAGCTTCATTTCACTGCAAGGATGTACGTTTACAAATATCTAAGTGAGTGTTTGACGCATGTGTACTAAGTGAAAGGGATCATGTTTACTGTGGGTAGTCTCGATCGCTATGTCGGTCGATACATCGACACTCGACCGATATATCGACCAAGAGTCAGTCGATAGCGGGTTGACATTTGGGTGATAGTTGGTCGATATATCTGTCGAAATGTGCGTCGGCCGATATAGTTTTTACTTCACCAATACCCCACCGATACTTTGCCAATACTTTGCCGATACTTCACTGACACTTCACCGACACTTCACTGAGTATCGGTTGACTACTGGTCGAACGAAAAGCTTCCGATATGTTGGTCGATATATCAGTTGATAGTCGACCGATAGTCGATCATGTTATTGTTGCAAAGTTCGTGGCCGCCAGCTTAGTATGTGAGCCCACGCAAACACAAAAATCTGATCCGCTACATCAACCTACCACCCACCAACTATTGACCAGCTAGCAACCGGTCGATATATCGGTCAAGCGTTGACCGACAATCGACCGATATATCGACCGACATAGTGGTCGACACTACCTACAGTAAACAGGAGCCTGTGAAAGCAGACCCATAGGGAGCGGAATAGCAATCTAAAAACTGGCTCATGTTGGTCAGTCAAGTATTATACTCAACACCTTTATAAAAGCAATGTGTTTCTATAGCCTCATCCAAACACTTGGACGGTTGGGAGAATTCTCAAAAGTTATGCAAACCCTCGACTACGTCTCGAGTTTGCATAACTGTGTCAAATTCTCCTAACCCTCCTCGTGTTTAGATGAGGCTATAAAAACAAAAAATGCTCTATTATCATCTTTACCACCATTACTATAACAAAATCGCGTGCACTAAAACGTAACCTGCCATTAAACAATAAGCTTATTATAGGGAAGACATTTGTCTACAAACATTGTTTTTATTTACATGTTCAAAACGTTAAACAAAAGAATTATTTGTTTCACCAGCCAAAAGTTCTCTGGTTGGCATATTAATAATAACAATATATCTTTGCTATACAGATGTAAACATCAACAAATGAAGAACAGATGTAAACAGATCGTTAACTTACCGAGTTTTTTTCCATCTTTATGGTGCCCAAGCTGTCCATTCTCGTTACTCCCACATGTGTAAACAACACCATCCTGTTTCAAGACCGCCGAATGTTCCCAGCCACACACAATGTCTTTAATTTCCGACACTTTTCCAAAAGTGTCCTCAACAATTCTCGGAGACAAAACTGGTTCGTCATCAATTTCTCCAAGGCCAAGCTGGCCTTCAGAACTTTTACCCCAGCAGAACATAACTAAGCCATTTTTGTAAACATCGCGTTTTCATTAGCTCCTGAATGCCACATCAGTCTGCTAAGGGCAATAAAAACAGAAACGAAACAACATTCACATTCAGCGTTCCGCCATCTTTTCCTCTTTTTTAATAGTAGTTTCCAGTCCAGTTAGCGAACTGATCACGTGATTTATCATTTTTTTCGGCACCAGTGTCCATTGCCGGATTTCATACCGTGAGGGCATGGGTATGAGTCTGTGTATTATAACACAAGACCCATATATTCAGAAAGAGCACACTGAGCTTTACAAAATCCTTAAGTTTCGTGTTAATTGGGCCAATATTGAACAAGATACAGCCATTCAAAAACTTCAAAATTTAGTAACAAATGTATGGATTGCCGGACACTTGTCCGGAAATCCATACATTTCTTTGCAAATTTTGAAGTTTTTGAATGGCTGTATCTTGTTCAATATTGGCCCAATTAACACGAAACTTAAGGATTTTGTAAAGCTCAGTGTGGTTAATCCCATAATACACGGACTTGTACCCAGGCCCCTACCGTATGAAATCAGGCAATGCCCAGAGAAGAAAAACTCTCCCGCGGAGGGCAATAATATTTTTGCACAAAGCAAAACATGTAAATTAAAAAATTCCCATTTTTGGACACTCCTTGCTTTCCGTAGAAACCAGTCGGTGATCGCTGGCAGTTTAAAATACAGACGATGTTTCCGCAGTGCGTCAGTCCTTCGTCAGGACAAAACTATCGCTGACGAAATCCTATTGCAGGTTTACTGTCACGAAACTGGAATATGAAAGATGATTGATAAATAAACAACTTCGCCAAGATAAAGGTCTGTGCGGTTTCTCATTCGCGCGTTATTCGGAGAAGTGTTTCACCAAATTATGGAGCTTTTTATGGAGACTCCATGTTGATGTCCCTCGGAGAGGCAACAACATGGCGGCCGTAAAGTAACAGAAACATCTGTCCCTGAGTTTTGCCATTGAAACTTAGAACTTTTTTTCCCTAGTGGAATTTTTCAATTTTTCTCAGACAGTGTCAGTCTTATATTTTTTCCCTTCCCTTGTACGTGATAAACAGTCACGTACAGGTTTTTGGCTTTTGTTTGTTGCTTGTCATTGCATAAACACCCGGAAAGCGATGGAACACTCCTTACATTAAGCCACAGCCCAAGTCTGTAGTTTTATCCTGTTTACAGCTGACTAGCGAAAAAAAGATCCGGAAAATGGCATTTTAGCACTATAACCTAACACCACTAATTGAAAAACGTAAAATATACATACTTGTGTCATGACTATGGTCACGCGCAAGCTTTCAGCATAAAATGAGCCACGACCCGTAGCTTCACCTTTTATTAACTAGGGATTGTTTCAAGTCGTTGAAACAAATCATTTGCATTAAAACCACCCAAAACACCGCCTTCTTTGCCCACGGCAATTTCACCATAGTCCGCTATTTATAAGCAAGGGCAAGAGAATACAACGACCCCAAAAGAGCCTTTGTACTCCACGGACCTCCCCAAAACGTGCAAACATACTTCGCTTTGTCTCATTTGGTGTTCACGGTTGGATAAGCGAAGCTGACTCGGAACCAGAGAACTACGACAACCGGAGATTCACGAGAACCAGAAAACCGCAAGAACCAGAGAACAACGAGAACCAACCACGACAGCCAGAGAAACCACCAGAACCAGCAAACCACGAGAACCACAAGAAGTAGAGAACCACAAGAACCACAGCAGATTGCCACGAGAACCATTGAACAACGAGAACTAGAGCACTACAAGAACCACGAGAACCAGAGAACGACGGGAACCGACAGAGAACCACG
>OZ026604.1:1287500-1327500 GCA_964020085.1 Micromussa lordhowensis
CGAGTCTTTTCAACTTTCCCAGTAGCATAATATTCCGGCTTGCAACGGACAGAAAGCAGAACTGCCCCCAGACTCCTCGCCCCTTTTCGGCCGGCTTGTTCCCAGTCTACTTTCCATCGCGCTCTTCCTTGATCAGTTTATCACTCGCATAACAATTCTCTATTAAAATCGACAGCCACGTTACGTCGAGGAGCCACTAGATCTTCGCCCCGGGCCTCCCGCGGAGCTGCCGTCGTGAAGTTCATTATCGGAAGCGCTGGATTTTCTGTCTCCATCCGGGGAATTGATCGCAAGGGCCTCAAGTGACGTGGCAGACATTGCCTTGACTTGCGCAATAACCACTTGCGCCTTCATGGCGTCTTCTTCGAGTTCACGCATGCGCTGTTGTCTTAAGGCCGCGCGCTTCTCGGCCTCGAGGGCGCGTCGTTCAGCCGCGGTCAGAGCGCGTGTTGGTGACTGTGGCGAGGAGGGTTTTGTATCCTTTGACGAATCACTGTTTGCTTGACGTTTACTGTCCATTTTCACCTTTTCAGGTTCCTCGTCATCTCTCTGTACGTGTTCCGATCCTAAGGAAACCAAAACAAGAGATCAGACGTGTTTGTATGACGTCACATTCAAGGACACGCGTGTAAAACACGTGTTGCAGTAAGCTCGTGTTCAGTTTGATAAACGCGACCGCATGGCTCGACTTGTCGTTGAACCACCACATCAGTTTTACAATGTTCGGGGACACCATGGACATTTGTAGGAGCTATAGAAAACACCGACTTTTCACAATGTGGATAATTCCACTTATAATTATTTGCTGGCAAAATTAAAACTACTGGTATTGTTGTCACGACAAAACATTTTAATTCAATGGTACGGGATGACCCTATTCAATCACACCATGCGAAATTCTTCCCAAGAAACAAGGGAATTTAAAACTGAAAGCGATACCCTATCTTCCAAAGGGGAAAAATACCAGCGAGAAGGGTTGTCACGGGGGACAATAAACACCTCCTTGCGTGAAACAGTTTGATCAACAAGAAAATAATATTTACCTGTAACCGCTCTGTTTTGCCCCTGAAAATGAGACAAGAACATAACATTAGAATACATAAAATGTAAACAGCCATCTTTCATCCGTACATAAAGAGGTACAAATCACTTAGAGGTATTTTTCCCTCATGGAATTTTTCAATTTCCCTCAGACAATGCCAGTCTATATTTTTCCACTTCTCCTGTACGTGACAACAGTCACGTATGAGGTGTTTTTTGCTTGTCGTTGCATAAAAATCCGGAAAGCGATCAAATACCCCTAACATGAAGCCATAGTCTCTAAATTGGCGGACAACAGAGTATTTATAAACATTGTTCAAGTCTGAAGTTACATCCTGTTTACATTTCGCTAGCGGCTGTGAAAAGACTGATCCATACAATGGCATTTAGCATCATAACCTAACCCCACTAATCGAAAAACGGCCAAATAGTTCAATATTTAATGATCACGTTGATTGAAAGGGCTACAAACAGGCGAGCTCGTAAAATATACAGACATTGGTTATGATTATGGCTCACGCGCTGGCTTTCCACAAAAAATGAGTGGCGACCCGTATCTTCACCTTTTAATCAGGGATTGTTTCAAGTCGGTGAAACAAATCATTTGCATTAAAACCGCCCAAAACAGCGCCTTCTTTCCCACGGCAATTTCACCATCGTCTGCTATTTATAAACAAGGGCAAGAGTTTACAACAACTCCAAAAGAGCCTTTGTACTCCATCGACCTCCCCAAAACGTGCAAACATACTTCACTTTGCTGTTCACAGTTGGTTAAGCTGATTCGTGTGAAAATTCATTGACTGACTCAGAGACAATACTTGTTTCCCCCCCACCCATGGTATTGGGAAATAAACAGCCAATAACATGACCAACACCTAGTTCGTCCTTATTCCATCGAGTTAACGGGAAAGAAAGAAAATTCCAAACAAGAATCACTTACAGTTTTCTCCTCTCCTATGCCTTTGGCATCTTCCAGCCGTCTTCGAAGAGCTTCCTGAAACACAGCAATTCCAATATTACTAACTATACGTTTCAATTAGTAAAACTAGTATTACTTTTCACACATGAAAGAAGTCATATAACAGATGATCTAAGCATTCCGTGAACGCCAGAGGTAATCGTTTGTTGCCATGTTCCATCAATAGCCATTTGATTCAATTGCTTGTTTCGCTTTCCGTTCCGCAAACTTCGAGAGCCCATAACGGTTTTTCGCAGTTCATAAATAGTCGGCTTGCATTAACATGGTCTTACATTTAAGTGAGCTCAGTATAAATAAGTAAATATAGACGTTTTTATGTTGCGAATATCATTTTTAAGTCGAGATTGGGAGAGACGTAATATGAATAGAAATCATATATTGAAACAATGGCATACCACAGTTAGTTATCAAGAAATAATTTATATTCATTTTCCGGTTTTCGTTCTCACTCGACTCGTAAATTGTGCTGCAATATACAAACGTTGTACAAATTTTCACGTGTAGTTTGATATGACCTTTCGTTATGTTAGCAGACTACCCATGAAAAACATGTCTGAGCTCACAAATACACGTGAAGAAAGATTGGGCTTCCTGTGGATGAACCGCAAGGGAAATTTCTAGACTACAACGCAAATGCTATATTCGTTATTGAAACAACGGAGCTAAAAAATATACGATGTTTTAACTTAGTACATGAGTGAGAAATAAAAAATATTTTATCCAAAACGAAGGCGTGAATATTCAAGTGCACTCGCATTGTAATAACAATTTAGCTTGCATTCAACAAACTCGTCAGTGGATCACGGAAAACAATCTACTGGGAACGAAACAATAAAGCAAATAACGATTAAAACTCTACCAAACTCGCTATAAATTCCACTTCTCCTTAAAGGAATCGAGTTTTTTTACACTGACTGCTTCTGTACGTCGTTCTCTGCATACAATTATTCTAACACAAGGCGCCGGAAAAGCAAACAAATATCAAAGCTGATTCCTTGAGCCAAAACAAACAGTTTTTAATCAAAGTTTTAGCAAGGGCTCGAGAAGCTTCTTTAGCACGCAAGTTATGAGATAACCAAAGCAAATTATACGACTGTTAAATGTTGGAAGAATCGTGTGTTCCTTCACGCTTTCACTTCTAGATTCATGCTTGACTCCAACCTTTCGTTTTGTGAACGAAATTTACATGTGCTACCATTCAAATAAAGCTACTAAACAGCTCTTTCATGGAGTGCTGTTTGTTTTCCAAAATTTCTCAAATCATAAGTTAGATTTGTTTTTTTTCCCTTTTCAGCTCGAGACCTCCCGGGCGTCGAAAGCGTTGACTTTGGTCGGTCGATAAATACTTCCTAAAGCAGTCATAACAGCACAAAAATCAAAACAAAACGTTACTAGAAGTTTACACTACCTGTCGAAGAGTCTTAGGCCTACATCCCACCAAACAGACGGTAAAAATTACGTGTGGAGGCATCGATGCGAAGTGTTAAGTCGACAAACGTGTGATAGTTTTCTGAACACGCACGGTTATCAAGAAGGGAAGTTGATTGTGAAATTTCGGTGACGCGCGAAGCACTTATATATAGGAACATGACCAAAGGCCGTTGAACCGTAGCCCTATATCGGCCACGTATCGCTCGAAAAAAAAAGATAATCAAACCCACCGCAGGCAAATTGTTATTTGTCAACGTACCTGTCTCTCTGTTTCTTCTCTCTCCCATCTTTCGCTTTCTTTTCTAGCCTCTTCCTCCTAGTCAGACAAAAAAACGCCGGAAAAATAAAATCAACAAGCTATACACGCTTTTTGTCATGGGAGGAAATTACAACAAAGCAAGGGAACAAAGAAATGCGCGGGAAACTTATTCGGCTGTAAATTGTACAGTTATTAAGATTGGCAATAAAGCGCAATTTCCACTTGAAGCTGTCGAGAAAGCCCGCAAATGATGAAGTCTGAAATTGCTTTCAAATTAACATTAAAAGTCATTTAAGGGAACTGAAATTTAAATGATAGAAACTAGGAGCCAAATGAACCCAATTCGTACATCGATGAAATTAAAACAAAAGTACCATTTTGTTCTTCACGTATTGTTGCAGAATATTCATAATATCGATTTTGGCCATGCTTGTGAAGCCAACAGCAGGTTCGATCGATTTGAAGCCGACAAAATCTATGATAAATTCGCTCTCTAGTTGCTAATGTCGATGTAAGGCCAGAGCACGCCGCCAACACATGACTTGAGAGCTGACCAATTGTTGTCCTTTTTCAAACAAAAGAGGTCAGTTGACACGTACAAAGTACGTCACAGCTGTGTTTATTGACATAAGCGTCCCAGAAAATTATACTTATTGAAGTGTTCGTTCGGCCGATTTCCTCTAAAGCGGGAAAAAGAACGACAGACAAATTTCTACCGACATATCAAATTGATGAGTGAAACGAAAAGATATTGAGTAGTTTGATAGATGTTGCGCTACAAACAATTAGCATTTCGAGAAGAATATTCTTAGGTTCCATCCACACTCCGCCTGAGAAATTTGAGTTCCATACTACCGTTCGAAAAGGATTGTTGCGTTGGACGGGAAACATTTGATGCGTTTTCAGAGTGAAGCCTCCGTTTTCAAATTCCTCTGGCCAAGTGTGGCCGGGTCTTTAGTAAATAGCACGCTCGTGGCCTTAAACCAAATGTTGTAGGTCGACCTGCGTTATAATGAATGGATATTTCGATAATGAGTTTATTCTCGAGGAACACCAAGCTTCGCGTACAAGGTATTACGCACTAACGAAGCGAAAAATACCGGAAAAAGCTGCTGTTTTGGAAAACGTCAACGTAGAAGGAAACTCCAATACGTAATATTACGCAAAACGCTTGAAAATTGGTGTCAAACGACTTGGGGTGAAACGACTTCAATATTTTCCAGAACCTCGGAAACCTGCAGCAGCTACTTAACATCACTTAAAATAATGTGTAATTTCTTCCAAAGTTCTAGTCGCACTGGCTAAAATATCTCCAACACTGATATTATCTAAGTACAGGCCGTTATTTTTCATTCAAAGACTACTTGGAAGAATATTAAAAAGCAATTTATTGTACCGTACGACAAACATTTTACTGCTTTGCAATAGAAGTAAACAAATTTCGAACGGAGCGTAATAATCAAGGCATTGCCGTGTGCTGCTCATTTAAACCATCCTTTGTGTAGTGTTTACTTAAATGTCTCCATCATTACAAGTACTTATGTACTTAGTACAGAAATAGCGTTTCTTTAGAGCAGAAATGAGGTTGTTATGTTAATTAATTACTTCCTAGAGTCAGCATTTCGCCTGACTTAACTGAGTTTAAGGTAAAAGACGACACTGGACAGGCGAAATGACTGTGGGTTTTTGGTCTTTTCGAAAGCGACACTACAAAGAAAAGTTCCACCTCAAAAATAGGCCTCAGCACGAGGCTCTGGGGATGAAACCCCACAAAACTCTGTAGATATTCCCCAGAGCCTCGTGCTGAGGTCTACTGTTTAATTAGGCTGAATTGTAATATATCGAAACTTGTCTATTTGTTCAAGAAAAGTAAAATCAAGTCGCAAACGTTCTACGTGCCTTGCGTCATGCTGTTTCCACGAGGCGTCTGAGCATAACAGCAAACGTTTCACAAAAAATTAATTAAAGTAACTATATATTATGTAATTGAACACTGAAAAGCCCCAGTGGGGATGTGCTCAATAAAATGTATGTATGTATGTATGTATGCTGCTTGAACGAGTCAGTTTTTAGGCATAAAAACAAATACAGCTCTTCCTAACAAAAGAAGTAACTTTATCCCACAAGTTCTAAATTTACTTGTCGAAGCGACCTCAGCAGGTACCATTATACAGATGGAAATTGTCTTTGTTGATATAAAAAGGCGACACATTCAATCTCTTTTTTTAAATCCCAGCGGTACCTTTCTAGTTAACTTATTAAAACAAAGATTTTCCTTTCATGGCTGAGCATAATATAACAATGAAGATACGATAGGACATAAAGGACAAAACCAAAACCACCCGTCCCTTCCCTAGAGAATTTCGCTTCGCTGTGTTGATACAAATGGATCAAATTTAACCGGCTTTTTCACAGGTCTGTATTGACTTTTTGAAGCGAACCTTTCGTCGCTTTTTCAATGATTGAATTTTCCTCGAATTTTAGATCTTCTCTATAGGATTAGCGCTTTGCCAAAAATGGTTTTTTAACGAAAAATGGTTTTTTAACGGAATTTTAAGAATCTGCCTTTTCAAGTGAGTTTATCGCTAATCCCGTCGAGTGAAGATGACTAAGAACAATAATATAGGGAATTAAAGAACATTCTTCCTTCGAAGTATATCTGGTCTAAAAATGCTTTGGCACAAGCGAAAGCGAAACAGAGATAAACCATGTTTACTCAGCTTTAGTGAGAACTATTAACTTCAATAATTTCCATAACACTCTGCGAGCAAAAATATAACGTTTTTCCTTCTTTCACTAGAACATATTTCAAGGAAAACTAAAGCAATTACTGGCAGTGAATCAAGCGAACATTCTAGTTCAACACAATTGAAACAAAACCGAGAAACACATGTGGTATGTATTCATCCAAAAGCATAAGATGAAACACTAATAATGTTCGCGCATGAGAAATTCAAACCTATGAGAATGGCTTACCGATACTCTATCTTTCAAGTAGAACGATGTCATTTATAACAGCGATGTTGAATTTTCTAAATGGAACTCGCCCTTCGCCGGACTTTTGTGAAAAACTTTGACTCCACGCCAGCAGACACAAGCCCTTTGTATGTCACGTCATGTCTGGAGCGCATGTGTTGACATGATGTGACATGAAAGCCACGCAAGGAAACGTGGGTGGCAAATGTCACGCATTCTCGGTCAATTTGATATTTTCGCGACCAGAATTAGAAACGAATTCACTTTCGACGGAACAAGTCATCAACAAAACAGGCTTTGTCAATTAATTACCTTGGTAATTCTACGTCGGCCAGCCGTAAGTGAAGTTCAGAAATGAAATGAACATGAAAAACAAAATGGAATGGAATGGAAATGGCATGAAAAACAAGAAATGTCTTCTACCAACCTGTCTCTTGATTTCTTTTCTGATGTCTTCGTAAGCTCTTTCGTTAGCCGGTAGGTCATGCTCCAAAGACTCCTGACTCTGTGATTTTGCGGTGTTTATCGTCGCCACGGGACTAGCCTGCCAGGCCGCGTGTTGTCCCGCGGGCACGTCAGCAGGGTCGAACCCGTCGCACACTAGAAGCGATAAATTGTCCCCAATCCCTCTCAGCGACCGCACGGCTTCCAGATGCGTGGCGCCAAGAAGACTGGTGCCGTTGACCTGACAAGGCACAAAAACTCGAATAAGCATTCTTGCAAGTCTTGTTGCATCGGATAACATTCCTCCACATCACTCATGCCCGAAATCAGCCGGGACAGCGAAAAGGGAGGCGGGGGGGGGGACTCGAGGTACCTTTTAGGGGCTATTTTAAAGAGCGGGTTTTTTTCCCCTCTTAGGATCTTCAGCCTCAAAAGGTCTATAGCGGGAGCTTTGGCGGTACCTTTCAGGGTATTGAGCCGAAAAAAAACATGACAGACAAAACAAAACAGAATCTTGGTACCTCTAAAAGGTTTTTTCCAATCATTCCGACGATCATCTTCGTAAGCTCTCTATACCTCCCTGACTGTTTTGCCGGTAACACTGTAGGGAGAAATTAGAGCCCCTCACCTCTAGCAATCGTTGTCCCACTTTAAGTCGTCCATCTTTAAACGCTACACCGCCTTCATTCACTTTAGACACGAATATTCCTTCATCAGTCTTGTCTAACGGGTTTCCCGGATGTCCTTTGGCGCCACCTCTTATACTAATCCCTAGTCTCTCTCCTGGGCCTTTATGCAAATGTACCTCCTGCAGAAAAAGAGCAAGATCAAATCAAACTGTTAAATAATAGCATCTTTTATAGCTTAGCCGGTGAGAGGCAACCTGTTGTTTTACACCACACAAACCTCAAAGAAAAACAGCAGCTGTATACACAAGTTATTTCTTTTCAGCAATGGAAAGAACCTTGTTCCGGCGGAGACAACAGTGGTTCCGTTTATAAAGAGTGCGTGGGAAATTAAGGAGCCATGAATAGCCCGCTAATTCAAAGAGTAATCCATACTCGAAGTTCTTTTTTGGACTGGGTCAAAATAAAAATTCTCCTCAACTATTAGCAGACATTTCTTGTAATACCTTAAGGAGAAATTCGATTGAAATCAGGCGTTCTTAAAGAGATGATCAGAATATCAAGTCTTACACGCTCCTTGATTACCCTTAAACAGTACAGAGAATTTACGATTTTATCATGGCTTGGATCTAAAGGCAAACACCTGTTACGAACAAGACACGCTGAAGCACAGCCTTCGCTCAAGCAATTTCTCTTTGCTATGACCGTAAGCGCACAAAGCATCGAGAAAGATTGATTCGGTGAAAGTGTTCCAATTAAGCCGCAACCCCAATTCTCACTGTAGCTTGTAAAAAAAGGACCGAAGGCATGTCTGAGCGCGGTGTTTACTCTAAAAGCTCCGAGAGGTGTCGGAACTCTTTGAAGGATTAATACACATGCGGCAACAAGAACTATACAGATTTTTGGTTTGGCGTCTGAGGTCTTGTAAAAACTACCAGAACGCCAGGAATTCTATACATTGCGACTTCACACCACAAAAAGAATTGGCAATACAAACACGACAAAATGATAGCGTTATTTTAAAAGGCTTCGTTCGTGTGCTTTGTACAAAAAAATATGACCTTGGAAAACAATGAAAAGATCATAGAGTAATTAATTGAATTTAGGGTATATTTACATCAAGCATGAAAATCACCAAAAAAGACTGTTTAAGTGGAATGGTGCTTTTGCTTTAGGAAGGAAATCAAATTGTAACTAGAGGCAAATATCATTGCTTTCACCAATAAATGGTATAACTACTTTATCGTAAAGATAACAGAACCGGTCCGACACGCTTCACTAAGTATCTGTTTTATTTTTTAACAGGAAAACAACTTGGGACCAAAAAATAAAAACAATATTGTTCGAAACCAAAAAACTCCATTCTTTTTGGCCAATATATATCTATGGAACATGACTGAAATCTGAGAATAACGAAGGACAGATTAGTTATGCTTACCTGAAGTCCTTTCGGCGGCGGATCATGGCGGACGAGAAGCTTTATAAGAGACACGTTTGCTATTAATGCTGCTACAGCTTCTTGATGTGTGGCGTTTCTCATGTCCTTTCCATTTACCTACGAAAAAGAGTGAATTTTTATTACACGAGAGAAAAAAACACTGTTCTGATGAAATACACTAACGCTAAAAAGCCAATATTTCCAGCCCTTGCATGCGAATCATCGCTGATCAGCTTTTGAATGCCATCTTTCGATTGAATTTGCGCAAAAGTTTATGGCACATTTTGGAAATAACGTTTGGTGATTGTCACTTTTTACTTCAATTTGAACGAGCAAACTTCGAGGCAATTGTTGCTTTTCATTACAATTAGACTGAAGAAACTTTTGCTGCTAAATATATCATGAATAATCTACTTGTCTACCATGCAAACTGCGATGAAAGTTCAGTACTTAGTTTCAGTTCGTCTTTTTTCGAAAGAGCCTTCTAACAAAGCAGTGTTCTCCAGACTAAAAGCGACTCCATGAAAAGACTTCAGCTTTTTCATAGAGCAAAGTAATATGACAAGGAAGTAATGAAATTTGCTAGCAAAGGTTTAACAAAAGTTTAACGCGAGTAAAAAATTGTAAAAACGAGAGATCCGCTTAGACATGCAGAGAAACCAAATGTATCGTCACTTGGGTAAAAACTATCAAAGTTTCGTGATACGATACCGTGTTTAGAATAAAACCTCTTACATCACTTGTTGACCACTCAATACTCAGTTCGACTCCAGCTTACAGTGTGCAATAACTTTTCCAAACCGGCCAAAACTTTCGATACACCGATAAAAAAATTAGAACAAAAAATCACAAGCTTCTCTAAATCACCTTTCTCCGAAGACGGGCTGTACAGGGCCAGCTCCTAACTATGTCAACTCCGATCATGTCACTTCCGATGTTTTCACTTTGCTCCTTTCTCTAGACTGCTCACGGAGATTGCTTTACATATACTTTTAAGTCACTGATTGCTTTGACAACCAAGCATAACTAATGCAAACAGGGCCAATAAGAGAAATCCCAAGTGGATAAAACTTTTACTTAAAATGTATTTCAGGCTATGATGTTAAGAAATTTAATTAACCCGATGGGGGCACTTAAGAGACATTTTTTACCGACTTGATGTCTTTGAGGGACCGGCGAGTCTTAGATGTTATAAAGCCCGCGTCGTAAGTATATTTGCCGCAGTATTCACAACTAAAAGACTAAAAGGAATGTTCTACACTAGATTGAAGAGCGGTTTCTTTGACGACCAACTGATTCATGAGCACGAAAGTAGATTAATTAAGTTTCGCACGAAAACAGCTCCTTTTCGCTTCATATCGGAGTTGGACACCCGCGATTCCAAAAACTATTACTAACTGTTCTTTCGAGAAACATTCCAGAAGAAAAAAACTCTCAAATTAAAAGCAACTATGCAAACAAAGATAAACCGGACAGGATTTTGAGCAAGTAGTCTTCTTATTACATCATTCTTACAGCTTCAAAATTACATGCCGAAATTTTTACCGAAGATGCTTTCCAAAAGATTGAGCCCTGGTTTTGCTTTGTGAAGATTCAGAACTACTTGGTTTGCTTTACAGCGTCGCGAATTTAACTCATTCGTGCGCATTTTAATCATATGTTTTCGCAGTTTCTTTGTCCAACTTTTGAGAGCTTTCCTTTTCAACTTAGACTGCACGTGAGTTTCCATGTGCATTTGGGACGTCTCCGAATCAAACACAAACTTGGTTCCAATAGGTCAAGGAATGCAAAAGCCAATAAAAAGTTGTCATTATATTTCAAGAGTAATCCAAAGTTTTACGAGCTACTGACAAGCACGGAACGGTTTATCGGGATTTCGCTCAAATTAAATAAGTATTTCTTTGATTTGCCCGCCGACGCTAAACGCAATTATACAACAACCAACGTTACGTAATTGAAAAGAAAGCGTGTGCTGACTAAAATCCTATTACAAAGATATTTTTATTGCTTAATATTAAAACAAGGCGTTCCCGATGATGGCATATCTCTAGAATTTAACAAGATTCCTCCAGCAAAAATTTCGATCCTCGCGCGCTCTCATCGAATTTGAACCTTCTCGCATTTTCATGCCAGTTGATGCGAGCTTTTGCTCCCATGACAAGCTGATAACGTAAACTCTCGCGTATTCAGCTCTTTTAGGGCCTGTTTACAAGGAGGGAGGGTTACCCTAGCAAGCGGGTTAACTCTAGCTGGAGGGCAAAAGATAGCCCGGGTTTACAAGCAAAATTTCACAGGTAGGGTAACCCTACAACCCGGGTAGGCGGGTTAACCCTACCTGGAGTGTTTACAAGGGAAAAAGTTAACCCACCTACCAGGGTAACCCCCTAGCACGCAGATAGGGTAACCCGCCTACCCGGGTAGCCCTAGCTGCCTTGTAAACACAACGAAGAAAAAAAGAGGAAAGGTGCCAGTGCTAGGGTAACCCGCTTGCTAGGGTAACCCGCTTGCCAGGGTAACCCTCTCTCCTTGTAGACAGGCCCTTAAATGAGCTCACGATAAATTATGGATAAAAGTTGAAAGATGCCCAAACCGTCCTTGACCTTCACGACTCTCAACAATCGACAAGTAGCTTTTTATTCAAACTATGCAACTATTTTCATGGCTTCCGAACAAATGAAAACAAACTTATAATCTTTAGATGGTGTACCGGTTTTTTTTTAACATGACAGCCCCTTCAACTTCATTTACCCTCTCAAAAAAAACAGGTTATTTACATAACAACAAACAAACAAATGCACATCCGGTTCCTCGTTTAACCCAAAACAACGAGGTAGACAATTTGTGATCACTAAGAGCTCTTAATGAAGGATAATTTCCGTTTTGCTAAGAGTGTGTCGGCGCTTGCACAAAAAGGCGGGAATATTAGCGACCAGTGTCGCCCGCGCTCCAGCTCCTGATTGGCTCACGCAAAAGGGCGAAAAAAACAAACTTATAATCTTTAGATGGTGTACCGGTTTTTTTTAACATGACAGCCCCTTCAACTACTTAGTCATTTACCCTATCAAAAAACAAGTTATTTACATAACAACACACAAACAAATGCACATCCGGTTTCTCGTTTAACCCAAAACAACGAGGTAGACAATTTGTGATCACTAAGAGCTCTTAATGAAGGATAATTTCCGTTTTGCTAAGAGTGTGTCGGCGCTTGCACAAAAAAGGCGGGAATATTAGCGACTAGTGTCGCCCGCGCTCCAGCTCCTGATTGGCTCACACCAGAGGGTGGGCCCTGAACGCTTGTTGCGCCAATAACGTCATCTCGCCTAACTGCTTGCTTTCTCGACATTTTTTACATAAAAATTCTTACCATTAACATCCTATCTCCGACCTTAAGGTGTGTCGTAGCTGCAACTCCGTTTGAAACAATCTAGAAAGAGTAACAAGGAACGAAATTAACTACAAAAAAAAAAAACAAGGCAAACTTCAAAGCAAACAGTAAAAACATGTTCTAGAACTGTTCAGCACAATACCTTCGAGATAAATATTCCGGGTTCATCCATTCCAAAGGGATGGCTCGCATGGTCAGAGCCTCCTACAATGCTGAATCCTAAAGGGTTACTTCCTTTCTTTAAAATGATTTCCTGAAAACAAGCAACAAAATCTCAAATCACGAATTCTCTCTTCTGATTGCCATGACTTTCTTATGTCGTTTATTCTGAGAATTTGATAGTTCCAATAAAACCAAATCCTAATAGTTTGGAACTTAATTTATTCTCTCTTCTTCTCCGTTTGAAGACAGGCAAAGGGCGTCTCTCGTTAGTCAGAAGTGTAAGATTGTTATTGTTTTGGGGCTAGGGGTATTTTTCTGTTGTCCTCTCAAAGGGTATCAAAACATTCACACAAGACCTTGCGAGAGCTGCCATCAGACCTTAGTTAGTTACACCGCACTGAAACAGAAAAGACATAACATGTTGACGGCTCTTTTCTACATAATTTGTAAACGAGGTTATAAATTTTGTGGTTGCTTGACACAAATCGCTCAAGAATTTGTCTAGCACTAACCATTTAGAAAAAGACAATGTCATCTCGGGACTCCACCATTGGCACAGCCAAACAATCACAATTTGGCTGACGCAATTTCCGGTGCTTTTTCTCGGTTTAATTTGCTGCTCCAAGTTATGATTGGTTGATCTCACTTGTTGGAGTGATGTCATACTCAGAGGATGGTGTCTTGGTAGTCACTAAGAAATACCTATGTATCACAAATTACTTCATGCTAACCTCGATATCAAGGTCCGCCGCTCCATTCTTGTCGGCATGGTTGACTTCAGTCGACTTTTCCGGTGTTACATGATTCATTTCGGGCTAGAAAGGAATGGATAGGTCAAAACAGTAAGCTTTCAACTCTCCGCGTGATGACACGCAGGCAGACACGCGCGCGCGTGTGCGAATGGGTTAGGGCTCGAATGACTTGCCGCTTACCTTTGGCGCCAGTCTCTTGTTAATTGACGACTGATCCTGCAGTTTGGAGAGCGGCAGCATTCTTTTGTTAATGACGCGTTCACGAACAACAACAAGGGTGACGTAAGAGAGCCCGCCGGTTAACATGGCAACGGCGTCCTCGTGCCGCGCGATTTTCATGTCTTTACCGTTAATCTGCAAAACCAAACAGAAAAAAGAAAATTAGAACGAAATATCTCAACAAAATGACAAGCTCACCACTACCAGAATCCAAGAACGGTAGCCGTTTGCAAGCGCGGGAAACTTCACGTGACTAGTGATGGCACAACATCTGATTGGCTGATCAAAAAGCACCTTAATTCTGATTGGCGAAAGCAACTGGCAGTCGGTGGCAAGCGCGGGAAAATTCACGTAACTAGTGATGGAATAGCATCGCATTGGCTGAACAAACAGCATCTTAATTTTGATTGGCGAATGCATCTTCAACGCGTTTTAATAAGCCAGCAGTACAATACAAGACATTCTTCGTGATTTGTACCTACGAGAAATAGCCCTTGATTTTTCAAAACCTTGAAAACTAAGTTACTGATTGGTATCAGCAATGCTTACCGAAAGAACTTTATCCCCAACAACAAGTCTGCCATCTCGCTCCGCCGTTCCACCTTCGGCAATCTTAGAGATGAAAACTCCCTGTAAAGCGATCAACAAATAATTAACATGACAAGCACCATTTCAAACCTGACATAGACATAGACAACTTGAAATTACCCGACTTCCTAAGATTCACCGAGACTTCACTGTTCAAGAAGATGGCAAAATTCGGATGAATTCCCGGAAATCTTTGAAAAGTCCTCATTACCGGAAGAGGTTCTGCTCTCATCGCAAAAGTAACGATGTCTCTTGAGTTACTTTACATCAGGCACGTAAAATTCCCTATGGTTTACTTAAAGCTGTAATAAGAGTTAAAAATCATAAACCCTATTTACCGAGTCGCCATCTTTATACGGAGTCGATCCACGACCCCCCGCAATGCTAAACCCCAGGCCTTTTTCACCTCCTCGCTTTAACGTGATAGTCTCTTTCTGCAAAACAAAGATTTAAAAAGATATTCACGTTGGCGGCAAACAATGGGCTGTCAAGTTCAAATCAATAACCACCTACAAGGTCTTGTTAGTACAGTTTAGAAAGCTGTTACAGTGCGACTACTCGAACCAGGACACCTAGAAGAGAACTAACCAGTCAAAACATAAACTGGGAACAATGGACTGGTAGCTTCTCGTGAAAGCAAGTAACGGTCTGTTTGACGCGAAAACATAAACACCATCGACTCCGCTGCGTTATATACACTCTTAGAGATTCACTCCTTGGCGGCGATGCAGTTGTCCGTTTCGTCAACGGTCGATGCCATTTTGGCGACACTTAGAAATTTTTTCTAACTGTAAACGAATTTTTCTCTACTAAATTAAAGAAAAAGGAAAATTTGCAAGTACCACCTAGTATCGAACCCAGAACCTTTGTTTCCTGACATCTCTCTTATACTACTACACTACTAGGTTCATCCGCCAAATTTCCGCAAAATTTAATTATAAAATGTGACTTTCTTAAATATTAATGATAGAGCTGTCCCAACCTACAAATGAAAGCTAACCGCAAGCAAACCAGTGTGAATATGAAGAATTAAGCATTTGGTGAGTGCGTTTAACTCCATCAACAAATTCTAACCAGTTCCTACCTTGTCCAGGCGTAAACTGAATCAGATATTGCATCTTCCATTCTGAAAGGCTTGGTTACCAATTATGGCATCGACCGTTAAAAATGGCATCGACCGTTTACGAAACGGAAATCAGCGGCGGCGATCTTAATTATAAATCTTGCTCGAAAAAATTTAGCTTGAAAACTCATTTTGCGACAACTAAACTGAAACTGTTGAAAAGCGTTCAAAATTTAGGATCGAACCTAACCAATCAACAAATGGCACAGTTTCCTGAGAGGTTCGCCACACCACACACTTTGTTGGGTTTTCAATTTTTGTTAAGATCTATTGTTCGTATTCTTCAATATTATTGGTTTATTTTAAGATCACTATCCTTTGATCTCAAGTAACGTTCTGATTGGTTAACTCTTAAATCCAAGTCTGGCCCGGTTCGAGTAGTCGCGCTGTAAGCCGTCCAATGATGAATCATACGTACCTCTGTTTTGGTTTGAATGTCTTCCATTTCCGGTTCCGGTGCGAATCGCACGCCAACCTTTTTAGTTTCTTCTTTTGGAGGTTCTTCCTCAACCTGCCAGAAAAACGATTCCCAGAGATTGATCAAAATGCATTTTCTCCTTACTATATCAATATACTTTTAGTTGGTGAGAACCTAAACAATCATCAACGACGCGACTGTCTCGATGTAACACCAAATTCTCATAACTTACATTTAAAGAAATGTATCCAATTAGTAAGGAGAACTCAATTTTGACCCTCACCTTGGGTGGTTCAACTTCTGGCTCCATGTGAACCTCGTTCACTTCTTGCTTCGTAAAAGCTTCCTCTAACGCTTCATCGATATCATCCGCGTCATCTGTTATCACCAGGTTTTCCCTGGATGACTTCACCACCGTTCTCTTCTCCAGATCTTCTCGTTCTCTAACCACAACTAAATGAATGTCGTTTCCAGCGTTTTTCAAAACATGCACAGCCTCGTGGTGAGTGGCACTTGAAATATCGACGTCGTTTACCTACAATTAACAATTATACTGAACTCAATTTCAAGAGGAAAAGTAAATACAATCTTTCCGTGAATAATGATACATTTGCCAAGCTATAGGGCGATCTTTCATGGTGAAATATTCAAGGAGATATCGGCTTTCAAAACCTGCAAAATGTCTGGGTGGCAAAAGCACTAATGAGCCCAAACATCCTTTGACAAATCTTAAGTTTTTAAACCCGCGTAGTACAGAAAGTAGTAAATTCGCCCAGCTCAAATTCCTTCGGACAGTTAATCGTGCTGTGACATTTCAATATTCAGAATTAACATTTTTGAAGCTTGATCAGAAACTGAATCGCTTATACTAATGGGGCAAATATTGTAAACAAAGATTCTCCCACCAGTTTCTCACTCCCTGCCACCCCATCTCCAACAGATAGAGTCAACACCTCTCACACCAGAACACTGAAATGTAAGCCTCTTCTTGGTAAGCGAAGACTATCGTGTACATAAACGTATTATTAATAACTTGTGAGGCAAGCGTTCCGAAGTAGAGGGCGAAAATTGTGGGAAAACTGGGGCGAGAGCAAAAAATCAATGGAGTCCGGGGTACAGGTAGTGGGACTACGTCAACTTTTCTGTTTCTCGCCCCAATTTTCGCGCGGCCAGAATGCGGAAAAAGTTCTTCGTTCGTACGGGCGGGAACACTTGCTAGGCAGGCTAGTAATAAATAGAAAGTTCACCTTCATGATCTTGTCACCCGTTTTGAGAATACCATCCTGGCCTGCAGGACCATTTTCTGAAATCTTAGAAATAAAAATTCCCTGCAAGAAACAACAGAAAAACATTGTACTCCGAACTGCTACTCGTGTCTCAACCCCCCCCCCCCCCTCGGAGGAGGGGGGAAGAAATCACATATAAATATAACGAGGATACTCGTCGTCCTTTTCAGGGATTAATGTTTTGTTTCAGAATTGGTACCTCTTAAGGGTGAAACAATTTCGAGCCACGCCCTAACAGCAGGATCTTGGTACCTCTTAGGGGTTCTTTTCAAAATTTCCGACGAGCACCCCCTCCCCCCCCTTCGTCCTTTTTATATGGGAGTTCCCCCCCCCCCCGGGGGTCATCACCCTATACTTCTTTCCTACTCTCGCCACTTCCTTGGCTGCCATCTTACAAAACAAACAACCTATTGCAATCTATTAGTGTCTAATTCTCGTTTCGATTACCATTTTCCCTCTCAAAGAGCTCACGAATTAAGACGGATTCCGCTCAAGGTTCGAGCAATAAGTGCAAAAATTATTTACTAAAAATGTGTTCATGGCACGGTAACTTTTTTAATACTGTTTAACGCATCTCACTGTAATTCATTTCTCTAGGTGACCCCGCAATTAAATCTCCAAGCATTCTTGAGAAAATTAGCGTAAAACCTTGTAAGAATGCTTAATGCGAGTGTAATTCTGTTTTCAACTAATGCGAAATGTCCGTTTCAACTGAACTATAGATAACTTGAAGTTCATTTTTCCCTCGCGGGGTCAGCTTGAGAACTTAAATCTCAATAAGACCTTCTTACCTTTATCCAAAATATTACCATGCTAAGAGGGTTTTCTGGTAACTTAATTTTTGCCATTATTGCTCGAATGTTGTGCGGAAATCGTCTTAACAGACTAACATGTATGACTGTGTTCCACCAACCTCGTCACTTCCAATGTAGGGAGTGGAACCTTTTCCTCCGGCAATGTTGATCCCAAGTCCTTTATTATTCCGGTGAATTGTGTACTCAATCTGCAAGAAAAATCCGACATTCAAGACATTTATACGGCAACTGAGAACTTCCTGAGTTTCATATTCTTAATCCGAGTCGAATTTGTTTGTGTAACACTGACTAACCACTGTACTGAAGTGTACTGACAGACTTAAAGAAGCTCGGCCACGGTATTTTTAGTTCCTTTGGCCACATTCAAAGGTGTCTTTAATTTGAAGGAAACCTGAAAATAAGTTTACTAAGATAGAAAAGCACTTACAAGATACCAATAAACCATAAAGGAACAAGGATGGTTAAGGATTGAGAAGATTGACACGGATTGTAAAGGACGAACTTGAAAAATTTAGGGTAAACTTTTCAAAATGCGCAGACCGTGACCAAGCTCCATTAAGGTGTTACCCATGCAGCCCCACCTACCCATCCCTTAGCAAGCATTACTAGTTCAAAACGTCCCCTCCGGACTCTTGTCAGTCCAAACTTTCCTTACCTCTTCCACAACTTTCGTGACTGTAACAAGCTCCTGTTCGTCATTCTCGGTGTCAGCTTTCTCCTCTTCACTAGCACGGCGCCCTAGCCCTTTAGGGGGGGTTGGCTTTCTCTTCAGGGTTGGGCCCTCTACAGGGATACAAAAGAATAAAGGGAGTAAGTTTCAAAAGAAACTGTGGTGCTGCGTCGGTGGGGAGTATTACAAGATAATTTGGTTTTATCAACAGAGTTGATGATGAGAATTGGCTACCATAAAGAGATTCAAAAGCTGACGTTTCGAGCGATAGCCCTTCGTCGGAGCGATTCACTTTCGAATCTCTTTACGGTGGCCAATTCTCATTATCAACTCAGTTGATAAAACCAAATTATCTTGTAATACAAAAGAACAGACTTGACTTGTTGGTAAAGCAAGACGAGAACAATAGAAGGACAATATACCATTTCCGAGTTGCCTTTAGCCTCTGTTTCAGAACAAATCTTCGTGCGAAATCTTTCATAAGAAAATGTGTTTGGCCTGCAGGTTTATTTTCATGCAAATCACACTCATTTTCATATGAAAGGTTTAGCACAAGGACTCGTTTTGAAAGAAAGACACGAGATAACTTGGAAATGGCCCATTAAGACAGTGCTGGAGTCAATGTTATTAACAGTATTAAATAATTCTACTCAGTGCAAATTTCGACAACCTGGCTAGGTTTTTTCTAATCGATTTGATTTCAATATTCGAAATTAGGAGGCACGCTAAAGCAAGCCTTTCAAGTTAAACCCCCAAAAAGAGTCTGCTAGTATGAACATTTCTGTTTTAATAATTAAAAATCCTGCTTATATTCATTGACTCAGATAAAAGGAAAACATACAGGTACCAGACCTAGAACAATACAAATATTTTGACAATTATGCTTATTTTATGAGAGTATTTTTAGCAACTTGGGCACCATTGAAAACTCCTTTGTTGCAAATGTTGGAATAACTATTTGACAGAACTAATTTTAATTTACAACCATGCAGAATAAAGCAAAAAGAGCAAACAAATTAAACTAACTCATTTAAACTAGTTGCCAAAGATGCAGTTTGGCTGTGCTAACAAGGCAAATTGCAAAAAATAATGAGTTTCTAATTTCTTTTGACAGATTCAAATTGCTTTTACGTTTACAATGATTTTGCAAAGACAAAAAAAGACATTTAAACATAGAATAGACACTGTTATCCTGTTTAAAAGAAATTTAAATTGACCAGTTATAAACTGAAGCCACATCAACCAAGCTAAATGTCTTTAACACAATATCATAATGGCAAATAAATTAGAAGCTATGAGGTACATGTTAAAAAGCTTTTCCTAACCTGACCAGAGTACAGTGAATGGCCCATATTTTCCTAATACAGATACAACCATTGTGATTTTGGGCGTAAAGAAGACTCTTGAAATTTCCAGCACAACAAAGCTGCCTGTATGCTTTTAAAACATTAAATGCAGGTGCCACCGTAGAATGCTAGTGCTATATATGCAAAGTAGGTTTCATTTCCTCAAAACAATGCATGTGGCAAAAATGTGATGAATTATTCAAAACAACTCCACATTTAAAACAGAAATCACTAATGACACAGAATTATTGAATACACATAAGTTGCCATGTTAATGAAAGAGGTATATTTTTAAAAATCAACTAAAATGGAAAACTGTATGTGGTGCATTAGTAAATATTTAAATGTTAACATTTTCAATAAATTTTTTACAATGAAAAGGTTTAAATCAAACTTGCTTGAAATGCTCAAATGAGACTTAATTGTGAGGGGATGTTTACACAGAACTGCTTCCAATTGTGGATTCCAAAAGTACAAAAGCAGTAGTGTTCAATAATGGAACCTATTTTGAAACAGGAAAGAAACATATATGCCTAAATAATTTCGCTTAATTGAAGCTTTAAATCTGTGAATGAAGCACACTACAGTTTGAATGCTTAGTGTGTTTAATTCCCACGTCCAAGTTGATTTTCAGCAGAAAAACATACTACAGCCCACAAAGCAAGAATTTCAAGTCATCTTGAAACTTAAGGACGTTCGCGCCCAAAAACTTCCCACACACAGATTTTTTTAAAACTTTGACTGACGGTAGAAAATGATAAGATTAGATAAAAAACGTAAAAAAAATCGGGGGTCACCGAACTCGTTTTCAAGATAAAGCGTAGCTCAGACCATAGCATTTCTACGATTCTCAGTCATTCGAGGCGATTCTGGCCGGATTCATTACTATCGGCATATATTTAAGTTGAAGAATCATCTCTAAGCTATGAGTGTTTAACACGGCTTATATAGGCCTAATTTATAGATCTTTGCTATATATCTCATTAAATCTGCTAGAATTAGCCTTAAAAAAGACAACTTCTAAGTCACGCACACCTGTCTCCATGTACCAATTCGACCCTTTTTGCGTTCGACAAAGGAGAACGCCTTCATAGTGCGGTCTGACTTCGAGAATTTTGGACCATTCATCGACACGGATTTAGCCCCCCCGAAGAATTCCTCAGGGGCGAATGATGTCATTGCCATTTACCATGTGCTTCAACCTCGTTCCCAGGGTCTCTCATCTTGCGGTAAGATGTGAGATCCTGTGAACGAGGTTTTCTGACAGTCTTTGACGGGAGTCCATTTCGCTTCGGGTGTTGTCTTGCAGTGAACAAGGTTGCGTGTGCTTTGTCTTTGATGAGAGTCCATTTTGCTTCAGGTGTTGTCTTGCTGTGTGCACTATTATCAGCTAAAGTTAACGCAAAGGTCATCAGCTCTATATTTTGTTAAGTTTTCGACTCGGTGCGCGCGCTTGAAAATGACGTGGCACGCGCGTGACCAATGAATAGCGTGCGCACTAGAGATGCGCAGTAGCAATGGGCGCGAACGTCCTTAACACAGCTTGCTAATCTCCACACATTTCCTAATGCATATTCTGAGAATTTGGAATTTCATCAAGACAATATCTTTAAATTGACTAGTATGTTTTTTTTTTAACATTTGTAACCTGTCATTTTGTGTGATTCAATGACAGGCTTGCTGTATAAAATCATAATCCAAAAATATGTCTGTCACTGAGCAAAATAATGGCTTTTAGTCTTAATCTTAATTGTTTTTTCTGTTAATGTAGCATCCATCTGTTTTAAATCTATTTTCTTGTATCAATCTCAAAATTCTGCTTACTTTTTGTGTATGAATTTCTATATTCCCCTTGGGAGAATTTGACTCTAGGTAAAACATTCTAAGTTAAGATGATCATGTGCCACAGAGTGGGTTTAAATCAGAAACCGAGTTGGGCCTGTTAGCTAGATAATACATGTGCCTGAACTGAACTTCAACATTTTCATATCAAAATATCTGAAAATCTGCACTTTGCTGTTGAAATTCCAACACAAGTCTTTTTGACCGTCTTAATTTTATTGGCCTCTTGATTGCTGTTGCAATACTTTGTTGTTTGTCAAAATATACTCTAACAGGGTCTCCGACATCAAAAGTGTAGCCACAAGCACAATACATTAAACACCCACATATTAGTAACCTATGATTTTAGAGTTCAGCCTGATCAAGTTCTTATTTCCTGGGCGCTTAGTGAGAAATCGCAGGGCTTGAAAAAAGTCCTGTCCGGTCGTCAGGGCCAAGTAGATTTTTTCTTCTGGGCAAGTAACTTTTTCATTCCTACTCGCCCAATGGGCATGAATCGGGCAAGTCGTCTGTCAACTAACTCATTAAAAACAAAGACTTGTACAGAACAAGCAAAATTAAGGAGCTACTTGTCACAAGGGCAAGCTGGAATTCAACCCTGATATACATGTATGGTGCTTTATTGGCCAACTTTCAGCCTGATGATCTTAATCCAATTGTTCTTAATGTGGGTGTCGTCTGCCCAAACACTTCCTAATCCTTATGGTTCTGATTACGGGTGGACTTTTATACTTCCAACTTGAATTGAACTCATCGCTGGAGCAATTCAACCCTTATTTCCACAACCTACCTCTTTCAGTTTTTTCCAAAGGTGTATGAAATTATAATACTGTAGGGTATTATCACTGCTAAGAATATGAGACTGTGTTGGCTTTTCCTTAAAACTGCTATAAGAAATGCTGCTTCAAAAAAAAAAACTGATCTGAGTTTGTCAGCTTGTATCAAAACAATTCTTTCTGTGAAAGGGCACATCTTCATTAACAACTACTTATTAACTGAGAGTCAGGTCTTTATGGAAAAAGCTCAAACCAAGAGACCTTGCCGTATTGACTGAGCAAAAGCGAGGTCAATATGGGGAGGCTGAGGTTTGAGTTTTTCCTGTGGAGACTGAACATTCAAGGTTAATAACTTGTTTATTATATGGCATTTTGCTTTGTTTTTGCGGGCCCATAATCAGCATTATGAGAGAATAATGCCCTTGAAGTAACCAATCAGAGCACGCATTATATTGGATACAAACACCAGCCATATAATAAAGTACTTTAAATGTCGCTGTTTCTTTCATGTCCATACCTTCTATGTCTCCATCAAGGCCACCATCTTCATTCTAGAAATAAAACAAACAAGAAGTTTAAAGTTGTACCAAACACACTAACATTTTTTTCAGGAAATGGGCCTGAATGGAAGAATAACAAGGCAGACAAAAATAATAAATGAACAATATTATTGATCATAACACTGAGGCATGGCTATACAAGCAGGCTGTGAATTCCCAACTTTCCACATCCAACAAAAGGTTCCACCACTACCTACGCCTCCACCATTTTTTTTTACAAAAGCCGCACTTCGGAGGCCAAACAGCAACAAGATTGGTTCATTTTTTCACCCTAGCTGCATCTCAATAAGTAGTTCCAGAAAATACTCATACCTCTCCTATTGAAGAGACTTTTTATAAAGACTCCCCCCCCCCTCCACCCCCTTGGAAATTCCAATTAAGCTTCATACATTTCTTTAATTTTTTGGTCTTCCTGAACCTCCCCCCACTTCCAGAAATTACAATTTGATCTCTTCTGTGCCAGGAGTATGGATATTTTCTGGAACAGCACAATGCTTTAGAATATGTACAATAAACATCTCATTGTCACAACAAATCTCGTAATCGTGAGCATGTAAAGATAAAGAAACCAGTCAAACAATTCTTACAGATTCATTAATTTGTCCCTCGTCGCCATCACGACTCCCAGCCTTGGCAAGAATTTCCATGACTTTGTCCTGATTGTTGGACTGAAGATCGATTCTTTTGTTTTTCAAATAATGAGGTGTGTCTCGTCGCCGCAGCTTGTCGTGTCTTTCAGTTTCAGGATGGTCTTCTCCTTCAAATCGTATTTTCTGCTCCCTGTCGCCATCATTGTCAGAACCTGATGCCTGTAATAAGTAGGTAAGTAGGAATGAGCAAAAAACTCATGAGATGCGTGACACCGTGTCGAGAAAGTAGGTGGAACCAGTTGGTGGAACCACCTACATGTTAACCAGCAACTATTTGACACTTTTCAGAGCTTATCGAGCCTCATATTCAATTTATACAGTGTGGGTATACTGTTTAATACAGCCAACTGCCACATTCTGAAATCCCAACCAGTCTGAACTTTCACAATTTTATGCTGTTTATACGGCTTCTCAAACCAGTTATGATTGTTGATATTGTATGCACTAAGTTTTAATTTTCTTTGAATTATATCTTGTTTCTTCATTCCAGATGTTTACTGAAAAGCAGTTGTTTAGAAAATGCAATTGAAATTTATTTGTTTAGACATCACTCAGTTTAGACCAGTCATGGAATTTGATCCTTCCCTGTTGATATAGCCACCCTGTTAAAACAGCCAAATTCTATCACCCGTTGGTGACCGTATTAACTTGGTTCCACTATAAAACCAAATTCTTAAAACTAATATTTAAAAAAATGTATGGAACTAAGTAATGAGAATTAATATTTTGAGGTTGGAACTCACCTCTTCCACAGCTTCTTTGTTGTTTTTTTCAGGCGTTTCCACTGCAAACCCCACTCCCTTTTTTTCACTGCCCGCTTCAGGAACTGTCTCCTGTTTCTTTTCAGTAACCTTAACCTTGTCTTCAAAACTTGTTCTTCTTGGGCGAAATTCTGAATCTGATCCACTTTCCTCATCCTTAAGTTTCAAGAAAAAAGAAAAACACGTTGCTAAGGAAAGGTTGCTTTGATATCAATACGTGAAATTCAAATGAGTTCAAAAAAACTATATGGTCAAATGTTGTTGTTTATAGTGATTAATGTACTTAGCTAAACAAATATATCAACTGAACATAATAGGCTCAAAAAATCCCACGACTATGGCCGTGGTGTGACCGAGGAGTTGAACTAGGGTCTACCGAGAAACAACTCCAGCTAAGTGGTTTGAGTGGGACCTGAACCCATGATCTCCGGATTTCAAACTCGCGCCCTAACCACTCAATCAAGCTGCCTCCTAGCCTGGTAAAACAAGAGAGAAAACATACCGTAAAGGACTTTCGTGATTTGAAAATTACGCCATCTAAGTGCTCAGAGCCCTTGATTTTGTGCATTGTTATCTTTGGGTGACGAGCTTTAAGATCCCTTGGGTGTGGTGTGTCATGCCGGATAAATTGAGTCTGCAAAAATTAAAGACATGAAACATGTTGTTAGTAATAATTAACTGAGACTGTATAACTTTACAAAACTGTAAAAAAAACATGTGTCTAGCAGGAGTAATAAACAAATCAAAGTACATTGAAAGGAGAACTCAAAGGATGAGGAACCTCAGAAAACAAGGAGGTCTCCCTATTTTTCTATACAGTTTTTGTCCCAGCCTTCTCCTTCATTCTTGCATGTTCCTCCAATTTGGGTTTATATATATTCCACATTGGGAAAAATTGTGCCAAGGTCCTGAGTATGGCTCAAGGCCACAGGCGGAGGGTACATTTTTCCCAATCCGGACTGACCAAGGCCGGAAAAAAATGTGTTTGTCTACAGTATTGCTTTAAAAGCAGCATTTGCATTGAATTTTAATTATAGCCGTTCAGTTCATTTTGGCGTACGTGTGCATTTGACATTTCAGGCACAAAAAGCTATAAATTTTGTTTGATTCTGTGCTAGATGTTTACATTTTACATTGTTTTACACCGAAACAAAAAGCTTTAAAGTTGCCAAAGTTGGAAATTTTGCAGCAGTACATTCTTGGGGTCCGGCTGGGAAAATCTGGGCTGCTGGAGCATGCACGGTTAGCCAATCAGATTCAAGGATTTAGGATTCCAAACCGCTGAGAAGCTGGGGGGAAAAATAAATACAAATACTGCGTTGTCAGTCAATGTAATATTACTTATAAACAAAATTTATTGTCTGAATAAAAAAAAAATCTCCCACTTACTTCTTTATCACTATCTTTATCAGAATCATCAGCAAACTGTACAGCTGGCACACTTCCACTGCGTGGCCGCTCAACATCCTCTGTTTCATCCATTGCAAGATTGTCAACAGCAAATCCATGCGTTAAATCATTTGTAAGCATCTCTGAACAAATGAAGAAAAATTTCAATAAGACACTTTGAGATGGAGTTTTTGCCCCTTCCTGTGGCATATCAAAATCTACTTTCTCCTAAGCCAAACCTGGGAGGGAATGGTAGCTCACAAAGGTTTTAGGTTGATATGTTGGACTAGATGCAAGTTGCACCATGCTTCAGAAACTGTAATTATGACCATTACAGGAGTTTCATTAAGGGCAGTCGACTGGCTGCGAGGAAGATTTTGCCCACTTGGTTTGACCATCGAGAGGAGTTCAGTTTTTAAAAAAGTTTTGCCCGCCTGTGAAAAACAGTTTCCCTCCTGCTGAAGCCGTTACTGAAAGGATGAACTGCTACATCCAAAACATGGCCTGTCTCCTCTTTTACCTAACAACGATGTTTCAACAGCCAAAGACATCAGGAGTACTGTTAGTAATACCCTTTGGATGAAATGCGAGTCAACAGGCCACGTTTGATATATCAATATTCTAACATGGCTCTGAGGCTTTCAAGACAAACTTTGATATTTGGTGGTGTTTTCTTTGTATCCAAGTCTCTTTTGGGAATTAAAAGTCAAAAGAAACTTCAACAGAAACCCTCAGATACATGTTAGAATATTAATATATCAAACACGGCCTTTTGCATGCTATCTATGGCATTTCGTCAAGTTGCCAACCTGACAATTTGCCTGCACCAATACTTTTTTTGTACTTTTACTTTATTGCGACATTCTCGCAGTATCATGATCTCTCAAAATTATCTTTCCCAAACTGACATTGCTATTGTACATTCTTGGCATTATTTTCTATGGGTACAGTTTCTTTAATTTTGTACACTGGAGCAGGAAAACCTCTCATGAAATGCCTGCTATGTCCAAAGCATTATCAATAATCATGATTATTTTACAACTGATAAAACTAAGGATTTAATTTCTAAAATCATCATTACTGAAATATCTCTTGAAATAGAAACTGGCAAACACATTAACAGAAGAAATATTATTTAAGCATTCATAAACTTCCTTGCTTTTTGGTATTTTAAAACATAAATAATTTTCATCTGAGCAGTGTCAAAATTTGAATTTTTTTCCTGAATCAGTATTCTCGATAGATGTCAACAAAATTTCAATTTAGGAGGTCTACAAAAAGCTAAATTTGAGTTTTGATCATGTATATATTACAAAATGTAATGATTCTGATAAAGGTAAACTTAATATTTACAACTCATGTGAATATGCAATGAAAAAACCATAATACTGGCTTGACACAAAAATACAAATTATCTGGCTCAACCACTGAATTAAAAAGAACACCACAAAAAAGAAATACCTTTTCTAACACCATATGTCCCATTTTGGCATCCCATGTTAAAACACGGCCATTTACAGATTCAGAGTAGAACTAGTGATACATGTATGGGGCAAGGATATTGTTGATTGAATAAATGCAAATACATGATGCCTTCTCCAGACATAGTATAGAGTGGAAGTTATTGAATAGCAAAAACATAACACAAGACTGGCTGAGGTACGCTGATGTATGCCCCGGTATTATTATTCAAATTTCCATAATAAAAATGTACACATTATCTTCTAGCACCTGTTCCAGATTAAACAATGTTAGACGTATTGAAAATAATTTCTTCAATTCCCGGTATTCTGTCATTGCGGTGAATGTTTGACAAAACTAAAATGGCTAGCAACTGTGTAGTTAAGTCAATCCTAAATTTTATACAGAGATAGATCAAATTTTTGTGTCATATTAATGCTTCAGCTCCAAACGGAAAATTAAAACAAGTGGAAACTTTAACTGTCTTTTAAGTGTCTGAGGAAGGATTTAAATGTAAATAAGTGCACAATAATAATACAGTGCCTGACCTGTCAAATCATGAATAATAAACACAATTTTGGAAAACACTTTTTCTTAAATTTCATTTCGCCAAATTAGCACTAAAAGTAAATGCAATTACGTACAGAAATGCAGATTGATAATTCCAGATCTTACTGGTTGTCTTACATGTACATTTGGATAATGATGTTAAAAAGAAATAATTTTAACTTCTAACAAAGGCCAGTTCTAACAACATCACTGTGCAAAAAGGTGCAATATAACATCTTAAGAACTGAAAAGTCTGATTGTTCTCTTATTTCTCATCAAAATAACAATACATGTACATTTTCAAGCTGACGAGCAATAAGAATATCACCGAAATCAATCAACATCGGGTTGCATATTAACTTGATATGTCACCAAATTCTGAAAGTAACATTGTGTCAAAAACAGTTAAAAGAGTCAATACATCAATTACAAACATGAGTTCAGCGCTCAACAAAATTACAAGCCAAAGACTTTGACATTTTGACATAAGGGGTAATTGCATTATTAGTGACGCAAAGTTGTCCTTTATAAATCATTATTCTCACACTCCCTAAAACATCGATTGAACAAACTTTCAAATTATTTTTTGCAAGCAACAAATTTTAAATAACAGAACTTTCTAATTAAATTATATGTGCAGTTGTGCAATATTTCCTACAAAGGAAATTAAAAATCCTCGTTTTAAATTTTTAGCATCAAAACAATAAAAATACAAGCCATTTACTACATATAAATTGATCAGTTCAAAATCCTTGAATTTGTGCTGCATATACCTTCGATAAGAGACATACTTAAAACAAATGCCATCATCTAGAATTGTGTTAGACAGCATTAAGGATGAAAATAAAAAAAAATTACCATTCAAAATTGTGGGACTCAATTCTGAAAAATTGAATTTGACAGACTGAAATAATCCAACAACCCGAAAAAATCGAATTTATTAGTGGTTGCAAATTTACAATCTGCTTGGTTCCCAGAGGAAAACTGTAGTTTCACCTGCCGATTAAGTTACCTTCCTGACAACAAAGAGCAAATTGAAATTTGACAACTCACAAAAACCCAATCAAATCAATTATACTTTCTGCTTGTGCCAAGGGTTTACTTACTAGTAATAAAACAAAATTAAATCTTGGTCATCACAGAAGTCACATGCACTTGCTTTAAACCAATTTAAGCCATAAAAATAATGCTTCCTACCAAATGTTCTTGTTCAGCAAAGGTTAAAAACTAACAGTTATATTGTTATATTTTTTATTTGCCATAAAAAAGATATAGAGAAATTACAATTATTAGTATGGAAAAATAAAGAAAAAATGGCAAGGGAACCTAAAAAACCACAGGGCAATTGTAAACTTAGATTCCCTCCCAAGAAATACAAGATGACTAAAACTGTACATTATTATTATTATACCTAAAAAACCACAGGGCAATTGTAAACTTAGATTCCCTCCCAAGAAATACAAGATGACTAAAACTGTACATTATTATTACTTAGTCAATGACATATTGACAAGCCATATTTGTATAGTTAGTAATTGATGATAATAGATGTTTTAAGTTTTTTCCTACAGGATGCAAGAGATGAAGAGCCAGTGATCTCAAGAGGAAAAGACTTAAAATATTTTGGACCATGATAGAAAACAGAGCATTGCCAGATATTAGTTCTACATAGTGGAAGACGAAAGGAGTGCACTTGTCTTGTGTTGTAACCATGGATTATGGACCAGAAGGAAACTCTGCCAGCCTTAAGTCACATGAGAGAGCTTTAAGGCATCATGTTTTCTATTTCTAAGATTGTTATTAAAATAACGAAACATGCAATGTGTAATTATGGTCATGCTCACTCACCTAAACTTCCAAGGCCTTGCTGCGGCAACAGGAAGCATGTGAGAACTCTGCTGTTAGTCTGCTCGTCGTCCTCCGTTTGAAGCTTCAAGACTGGCTGGGACTGCAAAAGGAAAAAGACATCAGCTTCAATACTAACAACGTTTGATACGTGAAACAACAAAACACTGCATTTATCTACTGGAAGATGCTCGGTAGAGGTCAAGCAAGGCCTCTCTAAGTGACAAGTTTTATTTTTGAAGCAAGGGAAGACAATTTCAGTTATAATTATTTATACATAAATAAATTTATTAAATAAATGCTAATAATACTTTTAAGTTGTCACAAACAAATACTCCTACAGAGTTTCACAGCAGTCAGCCAGAACAAACGAGGAAAATACTGTGAAGCAATGGTCTAATATAATTATAATAATAATTAACAGGACTGCACTTACAACACAAAGTAACACTAAAATTACACGAGTCCAGTTTGGCTACCAGAAAAAAATTGTTTTAAAATCAAACAATTCCGGTTTGGATAAAAATGTAGTTACATCACTTGTAATATGTATTATTATACATCAGACTCACTATGTAAAATCTGATTGGTCGAGAGCATTCAATCAATTCACAATAGCTTGTGAACTTGACATGATAAATGTATTATCTGCTGCAGATAATGCATTTATCATGTCAAGTTCAATGTCTGCCTAGTTACTAAGCACCTTGGAGTGTTCTCCTCACTGAACAAAATGGCTGAACGCTTCGCTTCTGTTTCTGAGTATGAATTATGTGAAAAATGTATAATAAAACAATTATTGAATTTGGTTTTCACATGATATCATGAATGATCAAAACCTCGTGTCTGTGTTATCTGCCTCAGCTTTCGGCTTCGGCAGATAACACAGACCTCGGTTTTGATAATTCATGATATCATGCTCAACCTCATCCAATAATTGTTTATTAATTACTTTACGCCAAAAACTGACCCAAATACTTGATTTAAACAAGTATTTAAATTAAGAATCAATCTGGACAGTTCGAAACAAAACATGTTTCATTACACACTAGAACAAGTTTACAAGAGCTACATGTAAATATTTCATTGGGGAATTATGAACAACAGACAAGATTTACCTGATTTTCTGATAACCACAATGCCTTCAAAGGAAGTGATCCCACAGTCAATGGCAGACATTCTAACCTGTTGTAAATAAACATGTTATTTTAGCATGAGGTATTTCGTCTTTCCTCCAATCATATATAGCCTAGGCTGGGTGGGGCCCTGAAATGGACGTTCTCAATGATTCAAACTGGGAGGGGGGGGGGGGCAGAGAGACTCCCACTATGCGTAATTGTGTATCAGAGGCATAAAAACCAACGTTCATCTTTGACAGCTTAAGACAAACTTCACATCACATTTTAGCCACAGTTTGTTTATCTAAAAACAATATTCATTTGGTTCCTTTGACTTACCTGTTTCCTGATACATCTAAAACATGAAGATTTCTACAATTGCCAATTTCTGACGGCAGACGCATTAGCCAGTTTTCTCTTAATGAAAAGACACTCAATCTTGTACAGCTTCCAATCTACAAGACAAACAATGTTATCAATACACGATGTATATACATGTATGTTGCAGGTCAAAATGAAATTCCTTTCTCTCATAACCCTAATTAGTATATACCACACAAGTGAATAGTACTTTTTGCGCGCGCTGATTGGCTAGCTCGGAGGTGATTAGCCAAGTACTATTCACCTCACGGCTCGGTAAATATCCACCACTATTCACCTCCACTTCGGTGAATAATTGTTAATTATTCAATAACAGGCCCTATCCATCTAAAGACAGGCTAACTGAAGATTCAAATTAAGAATTTTAAAAAAAAATAAAAACAAGTTCCAGCTTGTAGACTGAAGTACATACTAATCAACAACGAAATGATGCCCTGAACCAACTTACCTCAACTGGTAAAGCTGTTAGTCGATTCCTATCTAAATTTAAATGTGTTAACTTGTGAAGTTTTCCTATTGTTGACGGAATTTCCTGTCAGAAAAATTAAAAAAATGTGTTAAACTTTTAGTTTGCATTCTCAGAGTCCAAATGAGCTTCATTTAGTAAAATATAATAAACCAAAATAACATTCATATCAATTTACAACTGTCTAAAATAGAGAAGAATTGACACTGCTCAAGTTAAAGTTAAAACGCAGACTGACCTTTAGTTACTTCTAATCCCAGTAAAATTCTATTTATCAATTTACTGATTCAATAGTACTTCATGAAGCATACCTCAAGAAGGTTTTCTGTCAATATTAATTCTTGCAAGCTAGAGAGCCTGGGATATGAATAGAGAATATATAGCAGACATTTATTAAGAACATCAGGTTTCACACAGACAATAAAATCAAAATGAACTAAATAACCAACATACTGACAGACCCACTGAGGTCAAACCACCCCTTCCCTCCCCCCCAGCTTAACACCCACCAACCAAGCAATATTGTGGATCACAGTGACTGTCCTGTAAGCCAAGGATCAAATGAGATCTCAGCTCCTGCACATTTTAAATTGGCTTTCTTCCCAACCTATAATATGTATTTCAAAATAAAGAGCTCATTCTTTCCTCTCCTTCCACTGTTAAGAAATTTATACTCACTACTACAGTGTATTTACTAAAACCTTTCCCTTCCCTCTCCTCCCTAATTGGTAAAGAAGTAAATACTCACCCTCCTATTGCCGGTGTAAGACAAAGTAGCCGGTTCTGGTCGATCTTCACCAACTGAAGCTTCTTGAGTTTTCCTGCAAAATGTTTAATACCAGACAATATCAAGTACAGTGTAATATTGGCTGGAGATGTAAGAATTTCTTGTTATTCTGTTAAAATCGGGACAGTATAAATAGAAGTAAACCACTTATGCATTCCATGGCACAACAAGGACAGATGATGATAAATGGAAGCAAAAGAATTACTTGGAAAATCAAATATGAACTTTTTAACAATACCAACTGGTAAGAAGCTGAACAGCCTGTAAGCCATTGGATGACTTTTGCAATTACATGCATGAAGAATAATAATTTGAACTAAAACTGCTAGCCAATAGATCATTAACCTTAAGTCTGATCGAGCCACATAACTGGTTCATGCTGGTACAGTGGATTCCCATTAATTCGATCACCAACGGTCCACAAAAATCTGGCCATACTGTATTAACAGGTTGGCCGTATCTAAAGAGATTCTTTAAATAGGAAAATGACTAACTGAACTTTTGTTCTGGCCAGAATTTAGCGGTCATAATAACAAGGTAGCTGTGACAACAGGGATGGCTGTAAGGCAGGGTTCCAGCAACACAACATGGTGACTGCAGTCAGGGTTACATGTAGAACCCAAAACTGAACACAGAAAGTAACATATTAAGACTGCCAGTACCTCCCACGACAGAGACAACTACCAATGTCAAGGCCCAAACTGTCTGAACAACTCATGATATTTTATCAATCAGTTACTTACCCACTGTGTCGGGAAGCTCTTCAAGCAAATTTTGTGATAAGTGAAAGTCAGTAAGACCTACACAACCAGAAATTTCATCTGGTAAATACTCAATCTTGTTCTCTGATACATCAAATATCTGGAGCTTCTTGAGGTTTCCAATTTCCTGTTAATGAAGGCAATGCAAAATTGTCATGATTAGCACAAAAACATATGGAAACAGAGGACAAAAATCAACACAGGATCAAGAATAAATTCAAGAGGTGCGTGGAACAAAGCCCTAAGTGACTCTTGATCTCGTATCAAATTCTCCATTTCCCGTAAAAGGAAGCAGAAAGAAATTTGCTAGGAGAATCTTGCAGTTCTATCAGATGTCACTTTGGGCCTTTTTCCATGCAACCCTTCAATTAGAACCACACAGAAATATGAGTCAAGGTACTAACTAAAGACAGTTATATTAAAACAGCATTGTCTGAAGTGTCAACAGTTAATGATTATGCACTTCAAGAGTCAGCCAAGGATAGCTACCTCAATTCAATAGAGAAGACAAATTTTCAAACCTAAAGTGGAACCATGAGAAGAAGAGGAAGAGAAGGAGATGATGATCAACTAAACTCTACTTACTGGAGGTAACGTCTTCAACAGGTTTCCGTCTAACCACAACTCTGTTAAATTTGGCAGAGATCCAACAATGTCGGGCTATGTAAACAAAAATCAACAAAATCATGATTAATACCAAAACAAAAAGAACTGTTTGGTTTGGGAAATAAGCTCTGCTCTGTTGACAGGCAATTTTTTTTGCAAGAATTAAAAAGATCTGAGGGCAAAACATTTTAAGCCCCAACCCCACCCCCCTACTGGAGAAAGAGAGGATCCATTTGGAAACCTCTAGAGCCACAATTGTACTGTCAATCAAAATCAAATATGACAGATTTCAGAGCAGTCTACGGTGCTGCTCTGGTACTTTCAGTAAGGCAAAGGTGCTATAGATCAAGATGGGAAAAAATGAAAACAAAATGTACCTGCTTCTAACTATATACAAATTTTCTCGTTCGAATGTACTGTACAAGGAATTGATTGGAATTGACTTACAAGTTCTTCAAGTTCATTGCATCCAAAATCCAGTCTTTCAAGCTTGGTAAGGAATTCCATGGAACTGAAATTTAAAAGAGCAAAAGATAAATAAAAATAAAAAAGTTCATCTTACTTAAGAACAAATAATTTGTCACATACATGTAAAGAACTAGATTGTCAAACAAATAGGCAGAAAACTAAGTGACCGTACACTTATAACCACAGCTATGTTACAAGTAAAATCTTCTGCCAGATCCACGCGCAAGCATCCCAGTTGCGAGCTTGCAGAAGCAAAAAGAAGTTCTTGTGCATGCATTATTTTTGGGCTTTACTGTCCTTGTATCAATGCGAAGAAGAGGTATGGAGGAAATCAGAAAAGAAAATCTGTAAAAATTGTTTGGGATCATTTTCTGTCAACTCAATGCTATAGCAGGCGAACCATGCCATGCCAACAGAGATTCAGTTGCATAACACACTAAATCTGAGTCTTCAGAGGAGAATAATATTTCCTTAACATTCAGTTAGAGTGGCATCTATTATAAAATATTAAAAAGCATGGCATTGCATAGGATCAAAATGCCAGAAACTTACACCGGTAAGTACTTGATCAAGTTTTCTCTGGCCTCCAGTACTGTAAGTTCTGTTAAACTAACAAAAAAATAAACATTTCAATACTACGCACAGTATTTACAGGAAAGTTACAAATGAAATTTAAACCTACAATTTGTTTCATGTTCAAAATTCCATCTCAATCAGTGCAGGGCTGTCACTGAGGCCGCAACTCATAGCACCTGTTACCGCTGAGTATGTTTAATGGGCCCTTGGTGATTAGGGGCAAACTTGGCCGCAGTTGAAACAATTCACCCATAAACTAACAAATCTGTTTCAGGTGCAAAGACCAGGGCTACAATAATGCAGACTGCGAACAGTCTAGGCTTTAAGTGAATCAAAACTTAATGACAGCCCTGCAGTGTTCCAAATAAGAGAGTGGTCTCACTTCATAAAACTAGCAGCAGTGGAATACCTGATCATGATATCATTGGCATGTTACTGTATCATTGTTCAGTCTTCCTGGTGCTATTAATGTGGTCAAATATTTGGAAAATTTAAGTACTTACCTTCCGATGTCTGGAGGCAACCGGATCAGAGACACATCATTAAGACAAAGAGACGTAAGATTTTTGAGCTGTGCAAAGCCATCTGGAAGTCTGTACAGTCAAACAATTGACAATGTTTACAAATTATCTCATTAACCACCATCATTATCTTTATTCAAAATGCGAGGGATCAACCAAAATTTTCAGAGGGGCTTTACATTGTTGGTGGATTTGATCCTGCACAGCTAATTGCTGAACTTACCAACAGACAGGAACAGAGCAGTTTTCATTTGAGTGTCGAAAAGTAATTGGTTTTACATCAACTACATGTATGATACATGATTGGCTTCAAAAAATTGCACCACTTATTCATATAATCAGAAGTAAAACCAAAACCAATCTTGACTCACTTGCACTCATTTTACCGCACTTTACATCAGCTACGTGTAATTACTTTGAGTTTTGGTTACTTCACTGTAAGTTCTGTGTCCTTTGTGATTGGCTAGAGTGAAAACTTATGGTTTTGGTTTTAAGACATTCAATTGAAATTGAATGAAATAGCTGGTGTGAGACTGACTAGCCAAGACTGTTTACATAGTGCGGGTAAGAACTCAGACCTACTGAGGACAAATCCAGAATGAAACTAAAATGACAGAGGATTTTGAACTAACGATCCATCTGGCTATGGCTGGAGGATTTCAAACAAGCGCTGCCCAGATTTCAAATTTACAAAATCATCTCCCTTCTTAAGAAATCAACTGAGAGGGCTTTTGACGGAATATCTGTATGCTACAACTCTGGTGACTCAGGGAGATTCATTGAACGCAATTATAATGCTTGCCATGAAATGTAAAGAGTATTAAATATCTATTTATTAATTTTTTTTTATCTTGCTCAGAACAAAAACAGCAAAGCATAGAAGTTTTCTTATCTATACTTAGTCATCTGGTAAAGAGTCATTTTTTTTTATCTGAAACAAAAAGGTTTGCTACACAAAAGCAATAAACATGTATATATTACTTTCACTATGTCCAGTTGTTTCATTGCAAATTTCAGCTCGATCATTTTTGCTTTCAAGCCTTCTCATTCATCTGGTTGGAATAACTGATTGCCGAGCCAAATTTTCAAACAGAGCGTCAATAATAAAAGAGACAACTTGCTAACAATCACTTATAATGTTCTATATCTCATTTATTGCCAAAATGTCATTTGTGCAGTCATCCTATCCAGCAGTAATATGAAATACGCCATGACTTCCTTATCAACATGAAATTAAATAAATATGAAATGCATGTTTCTATAGTAACAATGATTTGCTTATAAAGTCTTCTCATTAAATGCACAAAAAAGTAAATAATTCTACTGACAGAAACAAGAACACTTGTGCCTGTACTGGCCATTTCTAGAAATGTTTGAACATGATTTTGAAAACTCTTGCATGGACATACATGTGATTCCAATGACATGAAGTAATTATTATACATTGTTCCTTTTTCTTGCTGATAATTAACCTAAGGCTCATAAATCACCTTTGCTCCATTGATGCGTTACCTCAACAAGACACAGAGTAGTTGTGCTTATAAAAAGTTTTCAAAGTTTGGTGTTTTTGATATTTTCGTATAAATTACAGTCTAATCACATGCTTTTAGAGTAAATTTTTCAAGAGAAATGTTGTTAAGAAATATTTATAACAATTACAGATACAAAAATATCACTTGCTATTCAAATAGCTATAACAAAACGATACAAGTCATATACCCTTTATTATGTAGGATTAGTGATGTACGATATCTATCTAATTAACGAGTCTTAATATTTGGACTTTCGAGCTCTTTGCCTTTCCCTGTTAAATCAATGCTTTTGATGCATTTCTTGTACAACCTCTTATGATATCGACCTCATGAACTTGTTAGGACTTGTATGACAGAATGCTAATGTTGTCATTGTAAACCAATAAATTCAATACTGGAACATTCCTTGTCTAAATACCATACTGGCTCAAAAACCTAACAGATCAAATCTAAAAAACTGCATATTTTCTAGAAAATAAATTAAGATTAGTTGACATCTAATCAACAGTGTTATAAATAAAATGGGGGAAAAAGCCACTTTGGGCCAAAATATTGTGGACTAGCTTTATAAGGATTTATAGGAATGATCCCAATAACTAGAAATAATAATTGATTTGTTAGAACTCGTGACAGAAACGATAAAGAAAGATCCTTTGGCATTGACTGCAAAAATGCAGACACGGAAAAAAATAATTAAAATGAACCTGCACAGGTTGGGATTCACCTGCACATGTGTCATGAACAGAAACATAACAAAGAAGTCAAGGTGGAGGCTCTGGAGAGTCTCTTGGAGAGAACAGTTATATCAAGCCACTGGTTAAAACAGGCATTCCACAAATGCAATCTGAAGAATGCTGTTTATCATGGATAGGAAATCATCTAAGGGAGGACAACACGATTGATCAGCTTATGCCAAATAATCAATGTGTATGATTACACAGAAAGCATTTGAGTTCTGGCCCTGCGGAACAACATTTTGGTAAGCTGCCCAGTGTTGCACACACTCCACAGAGCGGAAAGCCTTTAATTTCAATAGGACAGAAATCACGCTAGTGAGACATTTGTTTATGTTTCCTAATTTGCATCTATACAGACGGAACAAATCATGCCAAAAGAACCAATGTGCTGCCATTTTTGCAAAGCTTTTGCTGTTAATCAAGCATTTGTTTCAAATCTTGTTCGTCCTAACATGACCTGTTGACTAGAAGGGTGAAGATTTTTGTCCAATTTTGAGGCAAATTAATCAATTACACGATGAAATGAACTCGGGCAACACGAAATTAACATGGTATTTCCGACATTTGCCACGAGAGCCGGTGGAGTGAATTTGTTTCTAAACCCACGCAAATCTCTCCAGCCATGAGATTTTCTTTGAACCAAATTTTTAAACATAACTTTAACTAGAATTGGGCACATCCCGAATAGTAAACTCAGCGACATTACAAAGTATCAAAGCGAGTGTGCAAATTTAGGCTGGCATTTCACCCGAGTTAAACGAAAGTGCAATACAGCCCCTGGTAGGAGAAACAACTAACGACTACAGCAGGAAACAGCAATTATTGTAGTAAAAATCTAGAATGATAATAAACAAGTGATCGCTTGTTCTCGAAGGGCACGATTACAACATCTCTACTAGGTACACACACCGACCCAAACGAAAGCTACACTGTAGCTCTGCCGAAACTTTTCAGACGGTTCGATTTGAACACACAACGCACTCATTTTGCGAAGAAATCATGTGGTATTGCCTAGTTTAAAACATTCTTGTGCAAATCCCATCAAAGAAAAGGAAGAAGACACAAAGCCAAATTAATAAAATGGTGAAAGCCTTGCTGATTGATCATTAGTTCCATTTCTTGAATTGAAACCGGTTCGATTTTCTCGCGTGAGGTGGACTCACAGAAATTGAGAAGACTTACAACTGACAATATTATCAAACTAAACACAAATAACGAAACAGCAAAGTCTCTTCAAACACTGAATTCCCCTAATATACCTCAAAAAGGTAACTGCTTTGCAATGTGGCACAAAATCTAACATACTGCCAGATAGTTAATGTATGTGATTTGCAAGCATACAAGTTTTACATACAAGCTAAAACATAAACAAGACTAACTACAGCAGATAGAACGTTGAGAGGTGGTTGACTTTTAAAGGTAACTTTTATAACTATTTAAAGCGCTAGTAAAAGTCTCACCACGCTGCTCTTGAACAATAAACCACAGAAATCTCACACAGTATTTGACAAAGATAATTACAACACAACACTCACTTCGAAACAGGATTGCCACTGAGATCTAAGGTGAGGAGACTCTTGCAGAACTTTATGTTGTCCGGGATATCGCAAATATCTGAACGGAAAAAAATCCAGAGATTTATTAGAAGAATATAAACATGAACATGGTCTAACTTTCTAACACCATGTACAGGAGCATACAACACCTCGAAGCTATAAGATCAAGTGTGAACAATATCAACATTTATTTCATGCCATATCTCACCCGCTCAATGCACACACAAATACTACACTACCCTCTTCGCTTTTACAAGATTTCAAAGAAATAACTCTTTTACACAGGTCTGTTAAAAGGCATATCTTACCATTCCTGCTGATATCAAACTCCTGAAGGTTCGCTAAGTTACCGACTTCTGGAGGTAAACGGGCGATTTCGTTGTCGCTTAGACCTAATCTCCGCAGATTGTACAAACGAAAGAAAGGCTGTGGAAGCCGAGAAAAAAATGCAAGTTATAAACGCGCCGATTAATATAATCGTCTTTAAGAAGCTTCGTTATTACCCTTGGAAGATCCTTGATTTGATTAGCATCTAGAAACAGCTCCTCCAAGGATCTATCATAGCGGTAAACTTCGTCGGGAACGAAAGTAAGACTACAGTGACTTCGGTCAAGAGAATCAACCTGGCGATTACAACGCCATGGTAAACAACGAAACATTTCCTCGCCGGGATCAAGTTCAAGATGTTAACGCTGGT